>OZ007589.1:63132327-63304827 GCA_963931845.1 Maratus michaelseni
GAGTTGTTTTTAATGAGATATCACTCCTTTTTGTAAAGTGTTTAATTCAATTACACAGATCCCATTTTTATTCAGAAAAGAAAATATAAAAGAAAGATGAAAGGGGCAAAATAAAAGAATAATTGTGATGCTATAAACAGAATTATGCATCAGAATTCTACAATTTATTGAGTGACTTATTCCAATGTACATGTCGCTACCATAGCAACGGGGAAACTTTTGTATTCATTTCCTTACATTGTATTCATCAGATTATTTATGATATGTTTATTTTCCTTTTTCTTTTGTTAATATCATCTTCCGTTTATATACATTCAAAAAACAAAAAAAATAGAAAATTTTACAGTAGTTTACAAAGTAATTAAAATACTGCAGTTTCAGAAAAATGTGGAAAAATAAGAAGCGCTTTTTTTTTTTGTTTTGGTCAATTATAACAATAAGTTTACTTTACCGAGAATAATCAAATTTGTTTTTCTACGAACCATTGTAATTTACAGGGATTTTTATACTAATATATTGAATATTAATCTTGAAAATTACTGAGCACCTTAAAAGTTTTTTTTATTTGTTAAGTTTCTTAACTCAACGTTTCGAGAATCGGAAAAATATAAGATTCACAACGTTTGCAAAAGTATAAAAACTATTAAAGTGATTTCAAAATAGAAAATGTTCGTAGGATGACATGTATTCCAAAATTTTGTGTGATTTTGTAAATATACCACAAAGACTAATGCGTTTACATAATGAACCGTTTAAAAAAATGTAAAATTTTATTAAAATTTTTGATCTGATAAATCATAAAGCTTTAAATTAGATTTTAAAAAGGAGCGTAATTACACCAAAAAGGATTATATTTACTAAATGCACAAAATACATAAAGACACAAAATACATAATTAATGTTTCTAGTCTGTCGATTCCAATTCGGGGATACTAAAATATAGGTCCTCAATCCTCGGCAGTCCATGAATTAATTAGGACATATGTATGCAACTGTTAAAATGTTCCAAAAGTCGACAATAGAAGCAATAAGTATAGCTCGGCAAATAAAAAACACGGCATTGCTTCATCATGACTTTGTTTCCTGAGGTGTTCGTTCTCCAAACATAAAAATCTCTTGAAAGTGTTCGTTAACCGAACATGTGTTCGTTATCCGTACATAAAAATCTCACTCGAAAGTGTTTGTTAATCGATTTGTTCGTAAACCGAACAGTTCGTTACCGATCACCTATTGTATACGAAATATAGCATTTTTAATTTTTATGGGGAATTTAAGAAGATATTTCCTTTTCATTGTGCTCTAGGCCCGTTTTTAGAGCATTTTAAGTTCGTCATAGCCGGAGATTAGATGAACGGCAAATTTTTAAACGCAAAACTTCTAATCTTGGGGTAGCAACATTTTTACATTCTATTACTCAGCGCATGAATGTAAAGTTGGAATTTTTTAATCATTTTTCCAATCAATTCCTGATACATTTATTAATAAACACAGTTTTTTTTAATCGATGAAAATACTATATTTTAATAGATTTAGAGCTTAAGATCGACGAGCTTTCAGGCGGACTAAATGAATGCGTATTAAATTTTAAAGCAAGATAATAAAACCTTATAGAGATTGAAACAGTATAAAATCATTAAAATACATCTCACTCAGTAAATATACATCGGTTGTAATGTAATCAAGATCATCTAAGAGACTCTGTAAACGAAACGTATATGGTTCAACAATACAAACAATAGAGAGTTTAAATGAATCGGATGCAGTAACATATTTGAATATCTTGTGTATATAGCCACTTTGACAAAAATTATGCTATTTATACTATTGTTTTTCCTCTGTGTTGAGGAATCAAGTACTTCAACGTAAAAATTCGCTAATTACACAACTATTTAGTCTTATTAAAAAATCTTTTGAGTTACCCTGTAAACGAACAGTAAATTCTACAATTCTGTTTTACAATAGGAAGCTAACTTAGGTCGTTCGTAGTAACATATTTTAACATCCTGCGCATACGTTCTTTTTTAAAGAATTAGACCATTTAATATTTCTTTTCTTCATCTTAAGTATAGGAATAAATCACTTTAAAGAACTACACTAATACATAACAACTAATACATAAAACTAATACATAAAAAAACTAATTCATATTTTTACACGAAATATTAAACATTTGAACTACTCATAAAAACAATGCAATTGCTGAAAACCGCGTAAAAATCGGATAATTACACAATTCTTTAGCCCTATATCAAAAGATCTTTTGTGAGAACCAGTAAATGAACCTTAAATGTTACTATTTTTTTTTTATAATAGGGAGCTTACTTGGGTCGACTGCAATAACATATCTTAATATCATGTGTATACGACCATTTCTAAAAGAATTGGGTCATTTATTATTTTTTTGCTCTATGTTAAGTATAGGAATCAATAACTTTAAACTGATATAAATCAAAAACTAATTAATATTTTTTCATGAAACTTACAAAGGTTTGAACTACTCATAAAAACAATTAAAATGACGTAAACCACGTAAAAATGCGATAATTACACATTGCTGTAGCCCTGTCAACAGTTTTTTGCTGTATGTTAAGTATAAGAATCAATAACTTTAAACTGATATAAATCAAAAACTAATTAATATTTTTACATGAAACTTACAAAGGTTTGAACTACTCATAAAAACAATTCAAATGACGTAACCCACATAAAAATCCGATAATTACACATTGCTGTAGCCCTGTCAACAGTTTTTGGTCTGTACAAGATTTAACAAGAACGAAAAATCATGCGTCCAGCATAGATTATGTAACACTTTCCAACGCTTCCAAAATAATTTTACAAATCATACCGTTTAATAAGCTAAAAGATAACATCTAAGTAATCCGAATACTTTTCATCAGCCCTGTATAGGATCTATAGATTTGTATATATACTACATAGGATGCTAAATTTTAGTTCAGTTAGGAAACGCGTAGCACAGTTTAAAATTCTCAGTCTGGAGTTAAATAATACGGAAATGTGTTCGCGAACTTTTGTGCTTCCCTGTATAGGATCTACAGAATTTATACACACCACGTAATAGACAAAAAGCGAGTTAAAATTAAAATCGCGTTCAGTAACTTAAAACTCACTTCCAGGAATTATTGTTAACAGACAGTAGAGAATTCTTTTGTGTGTCCCTGTAAATGAACGATGACTGCTATACACACAATATTCTGTAGTAAGCCTCTTGTAATGCACCTTATATAAATTTCAATGCGTTTAAAATAGGGAAACATTTAAATAAACCGCAGACGATTTTTCTCCATAGACGTAATGTAACGGAATTCTTTTGACTGTCCCTGTAAAGTAACTATAAGTGCTATGCACACACTATTCCATATTAAGCTTCTTCTAATGCACCTTAGTGATATATATAAATTTCAATGCGTTTAAAATAGTGAAACATTATTTAAATAAACCTCAAGTGATTTTTCCCCATAGACCGCAATGTAATGGAATTCTTTTGAGTGTCCCTGTAAAAAAAGTATAAGTGCTACACACTTCCGTTGAAATAGGGAACATGCTATAGATAACGACTATAACATATAAAAATTGCAGAGCAATCCGAGCATGTTTGCGGGAGTTAGAGCACGGACAGACGGCCAGACAAACCGAAATCATAAACAGTTTTCAAATAGGTTGGAAAGTATTAAAAAGTGCAAAAAACAGCACTTTTAAAATCGCATTTCCTAATAAAATTAAAAAATAAAATTAGAAAATAGAAAAAATAGAAAAAGTCGAAAATTTGAAAATAACTCGATTTTGTAGCGCTAGAAACTTTAAATTTAGAATAAAAGAAGTATTTAAGATACAAAATAAAAATAAAAATAAAAAAATCAAAAAAAAATGTTTTTTTAATTTAAAAAATTCAAAAAATTGCAAAAAAATCGAAAAATTGAAAATAATTCAATTTTGTAGTCTTAGAAACTTAAAATTTGGTGTAAAGGTATTGTTTACGATTCAATAAAAGAAAAAATTAAAATATTCTGAAAATTCGAAAATGAAATCGAAAAATTGAATTATTTGTAAAAAATCGAAAATTTGAAAATAGTTCGATTTTGTAGTCCTAGAAACATGACTTTAAGATAATTGTCCTATTAGCTAGTACACCGCCCCTAATTGTTTTGTGTTATTTTCCCCGGAACCCTATTACTCCCGCTTCGTTGTCTGTCTGTCACAAAGTCCGTTCTCAGAAACTATACAACTTACAGGCATGGAATTTTGTGTATTTATAGCTGAATACCTACTATGAAACTCAAAATCATAAAATTTGAAAAAAAATCGTATTATTTTAATATATAGAGACTAGGGGGCCTACCCCCTGCGAGCTACGCTCGCCAACCCCCGCTCAGACTTCGAAGCCTCTAAAAACATGACAGCGTGCTTTGTTTTAAAAATATTGGTAAATCTGTAATTGGGTTGCCATGCTTTTAAAGTTTTAATGGGGCATTTTTTTTTATTACCATGGCCTCATACACAGCTGTTGCGACAACTGACGACTGTTTTTGGGATTGATAAGTAAAATCAATTACAACTTGAAAACCAGCTTGTATAAAATGGTTAGGTTTAAATTGTGGCTGCCTCTCGGACTTTTATAACAACGATCTGTATTCTATTCTTCCTTTGCGTTTAAGGATGAGAAAAATTCCATCTGCTTGTGAATAACATTAAGAATCACGGTATTGAAAAGTACTGTTATAGACATTTTTAGTAACAGGTTTTAATTTTCTCTCTATTTAGTGCACCATCATGCATATTTTCATGTTATTTTAAATATGTAAATTATTTATTTTAATTAATATGTATATACGAATTTTCTAATAATTATTTATCATACAAAATTAATTAAATATTTTGTGCATGCATGCCCGCATTTATTCGGCATTAATTGATGACATATTTAAACAAATTTCCTATCCGCGATAATTTTACACCTTGTTATGTCACTTGAATATTGTCCATAAGAAAATCGGGTACTTTTCCAGTATAGGATCATTTGAATTTAGGTTTGGCGTAATTTGAGCTTCGAAAAGGGATAGATTCGTTAATATACATAGATTTGTTGCCAAAAGTTATGAAAACAAACCCAATGAGCTTTTGGTGCTTTTCTATTATAGGGGTCTTGACGCTTTTTTAAAAAGCTTGGCGCAATTCGGGCACCAGAAAGTGAGATTTGGTGACAAATGACATAAACAGCCATGGAAACAAATTCGACGATTTTTTTGTTTATATGCGTATTTTAATTATACGTATATTATTATTGTTTTTTCTATACAAATTACTTCTGATTATATATAAAATAGGATAAGTGACATTTTACGCTAAACAAATTGTATAAATATTTTTTTGCTTCTTTCTTTTGCGTTTACATAAATGACGTCATTTGGACGAATTTATTCAAAATATTTTCAGTTTATAAATTAAATTAAATGCTGACAGACGATTGAATCCTGACGATAGAAATGTGATTTTTTTTTTCAAATTTTCCTGAAAAAAATAATTTAATCACAATCTTGTCTTCATTATCGATTGAAATAAAAGATAAATTCAATTTCAATTTGAAAATGACGAATAAAAAGAAATCAATAATCCCTATCGGGATCCTTTTCAATTTTTTTCCCTTTTTTGTCACAAAAAAACTGAGTAATTAGTTGCCATCATTATAGACCGGGAGGCGGCAGCACAGACAATCACCTCATCGAGTTCACGGCTGAAATTCCAGAATTAGTTAAAACCCGATTCGCATATTAAAACGCAATCGGTCTTCCAACTCATATCTTGGTGGAAAACACGTGAAAACACGATTTCAGCGGTTGACTCGTAGGTTTACAATTGTGTTTTCCTGCATCTAAAAGTATGAAAACATGGAGAACTGGGTGCAGGAAAACACAATGGTAAACCTACGAGCCAACCGCTAAAATCGGGTTTTCACGTGTTTTCCACCAAGATATGACTTGGCAGACCAATTGCGTTTTAATATGCGAATCGAGTTTTAACTAATTGTGGGATTTCATCCGTGAACTCGATGAGGTGATTGTCTGTGCTGCCGCCTCCCGGTCTATTACAGAAATGTCATTAAAATGAGAAAAAAAATTAATATCTCGAAAACTAATTCCAATTTCAAAATTCTATTACCAGTTTTGACATCCGGGGATTTTTATGGACAATTGGTATTAATTTCACCATCAAGCGTTTAATATTTTATTAAAAATAGCCCTGAAACATAATCAGTCGTTTCATAAAATCGTTTCATAAATTCGTTTCATAAAATCGTTTCACAAATTTGTTTCATTAGGATTTTATATATATATAGGGTAGATAAAAAACCGAAAATCTAACAGCCTTTTCCTATTAAATTTAAACATTTTTTGTTATAGCAGTTGCCAACAATTCTTGTGTGTCTGTGTGTGTACATATCCAAATTTTCTCTTAAAAACGGCTCTAACGATTTTGACTAAATTTTGTAGCCTACAATTTTCGGGCACGAGAAAGCCATTGGGCTATTAAGTATAGACCAGTGGACCCAGCGAGGATTTCGCACTGCAATCTAATATTTTTTACCAATATCTAATAGTTGTAGATGCAACTTTAAACTTCTAAAGAAAAATTAAGGATTAAAAATATCTGCAAACAACATTACTGAAGCCAGAATATCATCTCATTAATCCCATCAAAGTTACAGTAAAAACTGATCGAAGATAGCAAAAGGCACGCGCGAGAAAAATAATTTAACAATCCTATTTTAACTGTATTACGAGGCTAACGAAAAAGAAAGGCTACCGCGGTGCTTTACGGATATCTTTTTTACAGACCGCGGGAATCACGTGATGCTCGAAAGCACCAATGGAGGTGTACGAAAAGAGCATCACGTCACGCTAGCAGTCTGTAAAAAAAGATAAGCTGAATGCACCGCGGTAGCCTGTCTTTTTCGTTAGCCTCGCTGTATTACAGGATGACGTTATCCCCTTCCGGAAAAACACGATACAAAGAAAAATAAATTGAATACATATAAAATACAATTTGATTTAATATGACATAGTATATGTTATAGGCTACATATGAAATATTCCTACTTCGATCGATCGATGGTGTCATTCTCTTCTAAATATTTAAATTTAAATTTTGCTTTTTAATCATAAATATTAATCCCGTGCAGAAACGTCGCACTTTATCTTTTTTTTTTTGTTTTTTTTTTTGTACTATTTATTTTTTATATATAATCATTGTTGAGTACGATATAATACGGTATTTTATTTTTGTGGCAACATTCATTTAAGAAAACCTCTCAGTTCTGCGTGTTTCAGTTCAATTTGTGAAAACAATGCTGATTTACTTTTTAGTTAATTGCAAATTTTAATCAAAAACATGTTTTAACGAAATGTGAGTGTATTATGACAGAAGCCGGCTCAAAAACCTTTAGAATGATATCTCATTCATTGTTGCGCGCTCTGTAAAAGCATAGAAAAAGGCATGTTGACAACAGAAATAATATAATACCAGAAGGACCCGTGCAAAGCTTTCGCTCTACAATTTTGGAGATTACTTCCTGGTACGTTTTAGCACTAATTTTTAATTAACTAATTTAAAAAAAACGCGTTTTAACGAAATGTGAGTGTACTATGTCAGAAACTTGTTCAAAAACTTTTCGAATGATACCTTATTCATCATTGTATGTGTTGTATGTGAATAGAAAATGGGATGTTGACAACAGAAGTCATATGTATGATAATTGATTGTGTATAAGAAAATGGAAATAGATTGCAAGAAAAATTTTTGCCAGATTTTCTTCTCTCGCCAAGGTAATTTCTCTAGGTTGCCAAGACCCCTATACTGAAAAAAAAAACTGAATTATAAAAAAGTCCTTCCGGCCTGTACCGGGAGGAAAAGGTATCTTTCCTATATCTTCGTTTAAAAATTTTAGCTAATGTTACACGAAAACAGCAAGTTAAAATGCAAAGAAAACGTTTACAAAGGATTCGTTAATACTGAATCTGAATAAGAAATTCGCCAAATTACTGAGCAATAGCCAAATTGGCTTCATTTATGAAGACTTATTTTGGTCGCCAAATTTGGCGAGAATTTGGCGCTAACGGATATAAATATATAGTTTTATACGTATGATTGGGAAAATTATTACAACAATGAAAATTTTTGTAATGTGCTGTCTTGTTTCAGAATGTCAGCCACCCTAGAATTTCAAACTGCTCTGTCTCAGCCGTTTTAGGTAGATTTCGTAAGAAATACTACCTATTACTATCTCACCTAAGTTGGAAATTTTGGAAATTTTTTGCAGATCTACGCCGATCATGACTCCCAGAACCCAAAACCACCCCCAGTTCAAAACTTTATATATATATATATCTGTCTATGTCACTTTTTTATGGACACGATAACTGGAAAAATTCTGCATAAATCTCTTCCAAACTGATACATAAAATTAAGGGGCGTAAAATCTCGGTCAAGTTCGTTAATGGGCAAAATCGAACCAAGGGGGCGGAAATGGGGGGCTTTTTGTGAAAACAGAAAAAAACCCATAATTTCTTAATTATTGTACGTATCGAATCCGTTTAAAGTTATTATTACTTCTAGGAAAAGGGCCGAAAATTTATGTATGACAGATTTTTGATATAATTAAAAATGGGCCCAAGGGGGGAAAAGGGGAGTTTTAGAAGAAAAAAAATCATATCTTCGTCAATTCACAAGACATCAAATCCGCGTAAATTTATTATTAATCCTCTTAATATTATCTAATAGGACCAACCGTTATAGCAAAACAAAATTAAAAACAAAAAAAAATCCCTGCCGGCTCCGCCTGCAAACAAGTTATTTTTCGAAGTAGGCGGTTCCAACTCCCACATCTTTTCGAAACTGATGCATAAAATCAAGGGGAATAAAATCTCGGTCAAGTTCGTTAATGGGCAAAATCGAAACAAGGGGGGGGAGGGGGCTTTTTGTTAAAACAGAAAAAAAACATAATTTCTTAATTATGATACGTATCGAATCCGTTTGAACTTATTATTACTTCTAGGAGAAGAGCCGAAATTTTATGTATGACAGATTTTTGATATAATTAAAAATTGCCTTAAGGGGGCTAGAGGGGTTTTAGAAGAAAAAAATTCATAACTTCGTCAATTCCCAAGATTTCAAATCCGCTTAAATTTATTATAAATCCTCTTAATATTATCCAAAAAATTTTATATTGACAAGTTTTTTATAGGACCAACCGTTATAGCAAAAAAAAAAATTATAAACAAAAAAATCCCTGCCGGCTCCGCCTGCAAACAAGTTATTTTTCAAAGTAGGCGGTTCCAACTCCCGCATCTTTTCGAAACTGATACATAAAATCAAGGGGCATAAAATCTCGGTCAAGTTCGTTAATGGGCAAAATCGTGTAAGGGGGGGGGGATGGGGGACTTTTTGTGAAAACAGAAAAATCCCATAATTTCTTAATTATGATACGTATCGAATCCGTTTGAAGTTATTACTTCTAGCAAAAGGGCCGAAAATTGATGTATGACAGATTTTTGATATCATTAAAAATGGCCGCAAGAGGGGGGTGGGGAAGGGGGTTTTAGAAGAAAAAAATTCGTAACTTCGTCAATTCAGAAGATATCAAATCCGTTTAAATTTATTATAAATCCTCTTAATATTATCTAAAACTTTTATATTGACAAGTTTTTTTATAGGACTAACCCTTATAGCAAAAAAAAAAAAAAAACCTGTCGGCTCCACCTGCGAACAAGTTAGGTTTCGAAGTAGGCGGTTCCAACTGCCGCATCATGGCAAAAATGTCATTTCTTCCGCAATTCCCAACAAACAGGTGCCCAACGGTCTGCGTCTTCGAAATCTACCTGTGCCTGTAGGCCGAGCCGTCAGGGATTTTTTTAAGATAGAGGTAAACCAAAAATGCTCTGGAATCCTCATAACACGGCCTAACACTTAATTAAAAATAAATTTGAATTTTTAACTTTTTTGTATATTTATTTCAGTTTTAAATTTTTAAATGGCCGCCATCTTGAAACAAAATGGCGGACCAAGCTGGCCAACGAACTCGGTCGAGACATTGGTGAGCTTAATACACACAATAGATTGCAAGAAAAATTTTTGCCAGATTTTCTTCTCTCGCCAAGGTAATTTCTGTAGGTTGCGAAGACCTCTATACTGAAAAAAAAAAAAAAAAACGAATTATAAAAAAATTGAAACACTGAATCAGATGTTTAGGAAATTCATATGAAAGCATTTCCTCAGATTTTGCAAAACTGTTCCAGAAATGTTTTAAACACATAAATAAATATTTGGTACACCACTTTTTTGCAAGCCTATGGGAACTTAAACATGGGATGTCCAAGTTTTATGGTCTGGCAACCATTTAAGTGACGTCAGACTTCACTGGCGTATTAACAGCTTAATGAAATATTAAAAAATAAATACTTACAAATTTGTGAAACCTAATGAACTGTATATCTAAATGGAATATAATCCTTAAATTAGGTAATCTACTGGTGCTCCGATACAGTGCGCATATACACAGCCATGATTAAACAAAGTAAACAAATAAAGAATAGGTGACGCAAGCGTAAAAATTAAATAAAACCCCAATTAAAAGCTCGATATTTTTTTCAAAAAGTACGCGCAAGAAATAAATTAACAATCGTATTTTAATTGCATTATAGGATGACGTCATCTGATAATGCAGTATTTTATTTTTGTGGCAACACTGATGTGAGGAAAACCTTTCATTTCATTTATGAAAACAATGCATATTTAATTTTTAATTAACTGCAATTTTTAATCAAAAACATGCTTTAACGAAATGTTAAGTGTGCTATGTCAGAAGCCTGTTCAAAATCCTTTCATATGGTATCTCATTCGTCGTTCTCTGTTTCGGGTTGGGTTGATTATTGACGGCCAATTATCTACACTAGGGATATAGGCCCGGGGGGAGTGCCCTTCGTGGGGGTCTTTCTAAGGGAACCTAACCCGTATTTACGCATGGATAAATCCACGGCTCGAAGAAAACCACGAAAGCTCCGAACGATTAGGCCGACGGGCGCGATTGGGATCGAACCCAGCACCTCCCGTCTACCAGCTTCGAGAGCAGAACCTCTCAGCCACTGGTGGGGCCGTTCTCTGTTTCGTATTTCCTTATAAAAAGGGATGTTGACAGGAGAAATAATATATATGATATGATTAATAAATAATGTATCGTCTCTTCAAGACTAATTAGAATCTCAGTATTTTAGTTTTACCGTATGATAGAGTGCTTCATATAACACATTTATCCATAAAATAAAACTTTTTTCAAATGTAATATAACATGTTCTTTTACTAAGCTCTTCAATTACAATACTTAAAATGCTATTTTCACAAGAAAATTGTTTAAAAAATTAAAAGAAAAAAAATTGGTTGAGGCAGTTACAATTTCTAATTTTTTTTTATATATTACAATATAAATTTAAATTATTTCGCATTTGTAGATTCACGCCCGAATTGGATTGCATAGACCGAGTTCAGCAGTGCTGGATCTATATACCTCAAAAATATTTTTAGATTCAAAGAGATGAGCATGTTGCAATTGAAACTCTACTTTTAATTTTTACTAAAAAAATATTTTTCCATTTTATGATGCTAATTCCGCTAATTCCATTTTATGGTGCTGCCATCTTTTGCTAAAGTTATAAAGCTAATTCTTTGAAATGTGAATCAATATTTTTATCAAGAAAATATTGAAATAATAATAATGATTATAAAAATAATTAAAAAAAATTTGAAACAGTTTCTTTAAACAATTTTGCTCAAATTAATAGAAACTTGAATTTTTTTTTTTTTTTTTTTTTTTTTTTTTTTCCCATTGAGATATCAAGTTCATAATTCTAGATATATAACTACAAACTGGATTTTGAATAAATGCATAACATTTCGCAAGAAGAATTTTTTCAAAATAAAGACCTCTTGTTTATATAAAAGAAGTTCTAAAAATTATCTTATTTCCGTAATCATTGTATTTTCCGATGAATTAATAATTTGAAAGTATTTTAACGGCATTCCCTTAGTCTCTTCAACCCTGAGATGCCCATATTTGTGGACCTCTATCCTTTTCCTCATAAAACCTAAACCATTTTGAGAGTTTGACTTCAATTCTATGCAGCTGAATATTTTTGCTTTAGAACTATACCATCAAGAAGTGGTAGTCCATTTAAAATGCATGTTGATTTCATATGACTTTAAAAAATGCTTCTGAGACGGCATCAGGACCGTGCGAAAAGAAAACCACGCCCGGGACAAAGTTTCAATTTGGCGCCCCCCCCCTTTTTTTTTGTGACAGGTGTCACAAAACTGATGAAGTACAGAAACAGAAATAAATTCTATTGAATAAACATTTTACGTTTATTTTGGAACTTATAAAAGTTAAATTTCAATTCAGAAATTGCAAACAACTAAATAGCATAAGAGAAAATCATTATTATATGTTGGAGGGATCATGATGTTTTCCGACAGAAAAAAAAAAGAATGATGATGAGAGAAAAAGAAATTCCCCAGAAAATGATCGATGACCAAAAAATGAATAAATTAATTAATTAAACCGTGGCTGGTAATATAAATTTGGCGCCCCCTCAATTTCCGTGCCCGGGACGAAGGCCCTTCGACCCCTCTTCGCACGGCCCTGGACGGCATGTCCAAAAAAGTAAACCGATTTCATAATTATTTAATTTAGACAGCACAAATATTACTAGAGCTTAGTAATATTATGTTGCCTAGGAATTACTAGCCTCCCAGGGCAGGTGCAATTTCGCATGGGTCCATGGCAAAGCCAGTTCGTGGGGCCCAACGTATACTACAATATTAGACTAATAAAATTTATTTTTAATATGTATATGTAACAGTGAAAAACACAAATCAGTCAAAATCGGAATTAACTAGAGAAAACGGGTTTTTCCTAACGCTCTAAGTTAGAACGCGTTCTAACTGGAAGAAATCAGTTAAAACGCGTTTTAACTGCAGCTCTGATTCAGAACGCGTTTTCCCTAGTTAAATCGGGTTTTCACTGTAACATATATATGAGGAGATGAGTTTCAAAACTCGCCTAATCCAAAAAATCAAATTCGAGGAAATCGCGACAAACCTCTGACCGCTTCCATTGGTTTTCATAGTAAAGCAAGATTTTAGAACGCTAGACATACATGCTAAAACTAGTTTTTCTGCGGATTGTAGTGTTTTTGCAGTGAAGATTTGCCAATAGAATAGATTGATAGAGAAAACACGATTTTTTAAATTTTGCACAAGGCGAGTTTTGGAACTCGCGTCCTCAAATCATAGAATAAGATGTAATAAAGATAATAAAATATATGAAAAATACTACTAATTTCACATTTAATGTGCAATTATTTTTTATTTCGTAAAATCTTCTATCCTTTACGATATTTTAATTATTTATTTTTTATGTTCACGGTTACTTTCAGGATTTTCAAAACTAGACTGACACCGACAATTATATGAACATTGGCTGGAAGAAATAATCAAAGCTGGTAGACGGGAGGTGCTGGGTTCAAACTCCTGTTGCGTTCGTCGACCTAACCGTACGAAGTTTTCCGTGGTTTTCTTCGAACCTTTCCGTAAATACTGGTTAGAATCCATTAGAAAGACCCCCAGCCTATATCCCTCGAGTAGATAATCGGAAGTCATAAAACAACCAACCAACCAACTATAAGAAATAAAGTTAATACTCATTTTGTTTCTCACGAAGGAATATTTAAACACAAATCTAGAGCAAAAATAATATTAGGAAATGTTATTTCGAATTGGATAGAGATAGTCGGGCCCCTAACAAAAACTCCAGTTGGCGCGGGGCCGCGTTTGTCCGATTGTGACGCAAGCCCTATAACATTCCTCCATCCACTTTAGAAAAATGTTCTCTTCTGTGATCTATGGGTTGTTATTACATAAGTAACAATAGACCCGTGCAAAGATTTCGCACTGCAGTCTAATGTTTTTTAGACATTTTTATATTTTTATATAAAAAAATAAGGATTAAAAATATTTGCAAACAGCATTAGTCAACCCAGGATATCATCTCATTTATTCAATCAAAGTTACAATAAAAACTGATCGCAGATAGCTAAGGCAAAAAAAGAAAAATATTATCAGTCGTATTTTAACTGCATTAGACGATGATATCATCTGTTTCGGGAAAAAAACATGGGATAAAGAAAAAAATATATTTGAATTTAAAGTTTGCTTTTTAATTATAAATATAAAATAAACCCATGCAGCAACTATACGTTCCACTTTAACTTTATTGAACATTTTTTTTTTAAATAATCATTGTTGAGCAAGATGTAATGTGGTATTTTATTTTTGTGGCAACATTGATTTGAAAAAAACTTTCATTTCATTTATGGAAATAATGCCGATTTAATTTTTAATTAACTGCAATTTTTAATCAAAAAACATGTTTTAATGAAATGTAAGTGTACTATGTCAGAAGCCGGTCCAAAATCCTTTCATATGGTGTCTCATTTATCGTTGAGCATTTTTTTTACTTAGATAAAGGGATGTTGATAACAGAAATAATCATAGCAAACGCGGTAACGTTTGCTATAATATGTTTAAGAAATAGAAAATGCAAACGTTTTTCTGAAATTTCTGGCGAACCAGTTGACATACGACAATGATTTTTTTTTTGAAAGATAGACCTCGACGAGACGAATAAAATGATAGCATTCAAAAAATTATTGTAGCTTGCTGTAGTTAATTATTTAACTTTAAACGAAAAAATGAAGACGAAAAGTTCAACAAAATGTAGCTAAACTTCCACTGGCTGTATTAACTTCGTTTTTGTTTTATTTTTTCCCCCTTGGTAAAACTTAAAATAGGTTTTTTTTAAATCTTTGTATGTTTCATGGTCGCTGAGAAAATCGAATTTATGTTGTAAAGCTTCCGTTGAACATTGGTTTTTCTTTTCTTTTTTTATCGTAGCAAACTCGCGCGTTTGCACGAAAGTTTAAATGAATATTATTATTATGTATGTAACAGAATTCATTCACATTAATTAAATCACGTGACAAACATGCTTATTTGTTTTTATTTTCATACTAGCAAGCTACGCCCGCTACGCTGGTCAATTTCTCTTAACGAACCTTTAATCAAACAAAATATTGACATTTCATAATTCACTTTTATATTTTAACAGAATAATAAGGATACTATAATTTGTGACTCGTGCTATAGTCAATATACACGTCAGGACACGTCGCCCTTATCATTATCTTTTTACGCGTGAAGGTTTCGCTATGGTACTCTATTGTGAAATTTGGTAATTTTAGAAATTCAATAGTTGAAAAATCGCAGAATCATTAGAGCATTTTTCTTTAGAAATTGTTCTTAGAGCGCATTTAGATCTTATAAATAACAATCATGCCGAACTTGAAGTTTCTAGCTCCTTCAGCATCGCAAAAATCGCAATTTTAGAACGTTTTTCGCTTCTGCACACCCCTTGGGGTAGTGGCACCGACATAAAATATAGCCTATGTTGGAGCAGGGATTATCACCATTCATTTGCCACCATCACTTTTGAAATCGCTTTAGTAGTTCCAGACATTCCATACAAATTGTAATTTATAATGTTTTTTGAAAATTTTTTGCTTATTTCAGCCTTTTAGATTTCGAATTTTTTTAGATTTTGTTCTTATAGAGCATTTAAATCTTGTAAGTAACGACCATACAAAATGTCAAGTTCCTAACTCCTTCATTATTGAAAATATCATAATTTTGGAACGTTTTTCGCTCCTGCACCCTCTGCGGGCAGTGGCACCGACAAAAAATTTAGCATATGTTGGAGCAGGGACTGTCACCATCCATTTGCCACCATCACTTTTGAAATCGGTTCTGTAGTTTCAGAGATTCCATAGAAATTGTAATTTAGAATGTTTTTAGAACGCTTCTTCCTCATCTCACCCTTTTAAATTGCGAATGTTTTTATAATTTGTTCTTAGAGAGCATTTACATCTTATAAGTAACTACCATACCAAATTTGATACTTCTATCTCCTTCAGTACACAAAAAATCGAAATTTTAGAACGTTTTTCGCTCCTGCACCCCCCTGGGGGTGGTGGCACCGACATAAAATATAGCCTATGTTGGAGCAGGGATTGTCACCATTAATTTGCCACCATCACTTTTAAAATCGCTTCAGTGGTTCCAGAGATTACCCCCTACAAACAAACAAACAATCTTTACTGCTTTATATATTAGTATAGATAAGGTGGAATTAGCCCCTTGTTCCCCCCTTTTATACTTAACCAATCAATCCCGAAAACTAATCAGAGATGCGCCTTAACACAGTGAACCTATAAATAAAATTTGAAGGAAATGGGATAATTCTGCATGAAAAACCCATTTACATAAATTAAGGGGGGTATTAGCCCCCCGTTCCCCCCCTTTATACTTAATCAATCAATCCCGAAAACTAATCAGGGAAGCGTCTTAACCCAATGAATCTATAAAAAAATTTTGAAGCAAATAGAATAATTCTGCATGAAAAACCCATTTATATAAATTAAGGGGGGATTATCCCCCCGTTCCCCCCCCCCTTTATACTTAACCAATCAATCCCGAAAACTAATCAGGGAAGCGCCTTAACACAGTGAACCTATAAACAAAATTTGAAGGAAAACGGAATAATTCTGCATGAAAAACCCATTTATATAAATTAAGGGGGGATTAGCCCCCCGATCCCCCCCCCTTTATACTTAACTAATCAATCCCGAAAACTAATCAGGGAAGCGCCTTAACTCAGTGAACCTATAAACAAAATTTGAAGGAAAACGGAATAATTCTGCATGAAAAACCCATTTATATAAATTAAGGGGGGGATTAGCCCCCCCCCCGTTCCCCCCTTTATACTCAGCCAATCAATCCCGAAAATTATCATGCAAGCGCCTTAACACATTGAACCTATAAACAAAATTTGAAGGAAAACGGAATAATTCTGCATGAAAAACCCATTTATATAAATTAAGGGGGGGATTAGCCCCCGTTCCCCCCTTTATACTTAACCAATCAATCCCGAAAAGTAATCAGGGAAGCGTCTTAACCCAATGAACCTATAAGCAAAATTTGAAGGAAAACGGAATAATTCTGCATGAAAAACCCATTTATATAAATTAAGGGGGGGGGAATTAGCCCCCCGATCCCCCCCCCTTTATAATAACTAATCAATCCCGAAAACTAATCAGGGAAGCGCCTTAACACAGTGAAGCTATAAACAAAATTTGAAGGAAAACGGAATAATTCTGCATGAAAAACCCATTTATATAAATTAAGGGGGGGGGGGGGGAATTAGCCCCTTGTTCCCCCCTTTATACTTAACCAATCAATCCCGAAAAGTAATCAGGGAAGCGTCTTAACCCAATGAACCTATAAACAAAATTTGAAGGAAAACGGAATAATTCTGCATGAAAAACCCATTTATATAAATTAAGGGGGGGATTAGCCCCCCCCCCTTTATACTTAACTAATCAAACCCGTAAACTAATCAGGGAAGCGCCTTAACACAGTGAACCTATAAACAAAATTTGAAGGAAAACGGATATTTCTATGAAGAGTTATCGCATTACGTACGTACATACATACATACAGAACCGGCTGCCAAGCTCTCAGGGCTTGACAGCCAGTGTGATAACTGAAAAATCGCAATTTTAGAGCGTTTTTTGCTCCTGCACCCCCTGGGGTTAGTGGCACCGACATAAAATATAGCCTATGTTGGAGCAGGGGTTGTCACCATCAATTTGCCACCATCACTTTTGAAATCGGTTCGGTAGTTCCAGAGATTACCCCCTACAAACAAACAAACAAGATTTACTCCTTTATAATATTAGTATAGACTAGCGTAAATGCCCGTTAGGACAGTAATCGTAAGTAGAAATCGTGGTTTTCACATTAAATTTGAAATAATACTCACTTACTATTCATCGACAATGAGGAAATATATATATTGGAAAATTATATCGCCTAACAGGCTCCTGCTATTCATGTTCAAACGCACTAAGCATTTTATATGCTTATGTAAAAGAATTGTGTTTCATAATTTCATCTAATTCACGTAAAATATGCGGCAAACAATTTTCTGTACTACACTGTAAAAAATGAAGTACTCAAAAATGAGTAAGTCCATGTACTCATATCGAAATGAGTATTTTTGGATCAAAAATTAACATGTGCATTCTCAAAAATGAGTAAGTTCGTGTACTCATTTCGAAATGAGTACTTTTGGATCAAAAATGAACATATGGTCAAACCCAACATCTATATATATATTTCTCTTACGTAGCGCGAAAATAAGGCTGAATTTGTAGCTTCCCGAGTGGCAACAATCATAGTAATATCTATATATATATTTCTCTTACGTAGCGCGAAAATAAGGCTGAATTTGTAGCTTCCCGAGTGGCAACAATCATAGTAATATAAAATTAAAATGTTTTATTACATTTCGCCAATCAGAAGCGTGATTTCATCACTGAAACTTGCGTCATATTTAAAAGAAAAATTTCAATGGTTTTCATAAAATGTAAGCATATTAAAACGATTCCGTTATGCACTAATCGCGGAAGAGCAGAAAACATTTTATTTATTAAGAAACATTATTAAATAGTCCGTATAAAAAGAATAATAATAAATAATCTATCATAATAAGTAATATGTAAAGTGAAATGTTTCCTATAAAGAAAATGACGTCATTCTAAATACAAAAGGTGTATTTTCATCCATGAATATATTTTACTATAACTTTTTCAGTGATGACGTCATATTCACTGACGCATATTCCTGCAGCTAAATAGACTCAACTTTTTCTAATTATTTAAAGATCCTTGGTATGCACAAAATAAAATATTTCTAAAAATTATATAATTTCCAATTAATTATAATAAATATTTAATGAAACTCAGGAATTTTAAAACAATTTCTTAAGTGGAAACTCTAATCTCGGCAGGGATGAATGGTTCTGTTGATGAAAATGATGTCAGATTTGAAAGAAAGGGTGCATTCTCATATAGACTCCAAAAATGCGATGACACACGGTAGAGTTGTTTCAAACAAACAACAGATTTCTGAGTAGGTTTTCCATTGTATGAAGGAGTTACGTGCAGAAAACGCGTAGCAACAGCCAGGAAATGCATAGCTACGGTTTGTTAGGAACTTCCAATGATGTCATCATCTTCAGAGTCTATATAAAACTAAAATATTTTAGTATACGATTGAAATCATATTCTCTGGCCTTTAGTTTTAATTCAGAAAATCCTAATTAAGAAGCTATTTTTAAATACAGCACGAACTTTCGGCTGATGTATGAATAGCAATCGTCATTGGTTCGTCTTACGGTAACATGATGCATTCAGAAAAACAGCTTTTTGATCAATAGTCTCTTTTAAACACAGCAGAAAACGTGTTGTTTACGTTTTCTAATCTTGCCAAGTGTCTGAGAGATATTCTATTTTTCACGTCGAACGAACTTCAGACGATGATAGTTGATTTATATTGAACTTTCTTGCTATCATGTAGTGTTTTTCTAAGTGTTTTTCAAAATGAATTTATGACATGCTGTACAATATTATAGGCTCAATGAACAAAATTTTAAATTAATTGCGGTTACAAGGTAATTTTTTCAGTTAATTATTTAAAATTTCATTGTGTTAAAATGATTTATGCCCATTGCTAGCACCAACTAAATGCATTTTTAATTGTGTTTTCAACAAAGTTTACAATAGCTTTTTTTAGATTAAAATAATTTGCAAATTTCATACGTTAAATTATTTATGATGGTGCTCATTCTGGATAGAATTGCTTCAAAATGTGGCGAGCGAGCGAAGCGATCTAGGACCGCGTAGCGTTCCCAATGTGAATTGCGACGCAATTCAGGGGGGTTGGCGAGCGTTAGCGAGCAGGGGGTGGAACCCCCTAGTACTTGTATATTTCAGAATGTGTAATGACGAATTTTCGGAGCCTAAAAAGCTATTATTTGAAGGAAAAACGAAGAATAAGAGAAATGAAAAGTGGATCTGGTTGTTCTGAATTTTCATCAAAGTGGATCCACTACAATACATTTACTCTTTTTTTTTTCCTCACATTTTACATATTTACTTTTTTTTTTCTTGATAGTACTTCAAAATTATGATTTTTTTTCCCACTAATTTTTTTAAAATTTATTTTAACTTTTTTTAACGTGAGACAATATTGTGTTATTTAAAAGTTTCATAACATAATATCTTTGCAAATTATAACTATGCAAATTTGTATTAAACTAAACTGATTTGGCTTACAAATTTATGAATTACGCTAAAATTTATTATTTTATAAATTATAATTTTAGTATTTCAATCTATAATCTTTTCTAATGTCATTTTTTTATTAATAATTCTTCGAACTGCCTGTTACTTCAGACATTATTTTAATCTTTAACACATATAGACAGGCACTGTACGTACATCTTTAAAAACATATTTAAAAACACATAACCCTCTATCCCTTCCTAACAGATTGCGCCAGATGCTGTTAGAAAAGGATAGAGGGGTTAGTTTCAAAGTAACTACCAACATTTGAGAAAGAGGCGTAACCACTCATAGTGCGTTGGTCTAAGTCGTCAGGTTAGTAAACAGGACATCGCGGGTTCGATTCCTCGCATGTGCAAGGGTTGGTTAATTAATATAAACACACGCAGGAATGAAAAAAATGAGCAGAAATGTATATATTCCTTATAAGGTTGTCCTCGCGAAGTAACTTTTTTTTTATCCTATAAATTTTATTTTAACGACATAAAAAAATTTAAATTTGAATACATCCATGGGATCAAAAATGAGTACATAGCAGTTCATATTTGAATACATACATGGGATCAAAAATGAATACATGTGTTTCTCAATTTTGAGTACATTTGGATCGGAGCTATTTTGAGTATGTGACGTATTCAAAATTGAGTACTTTTTACTCAATTTTGAGTACCCATTTTTTACAGTGTATTATCCCGTCGACCACTTTTTATAACAAAAATCTATCGCCAAACTGTAACGCCAAATAAAAGGGAGAACGTTGCCATTAGAATATCAAAATAAATAAATAAATAAAATATAAGAATTTACGGACACAATTGTTATTTTAATTAATGAAATAACTAATAAGTCAATAAAACATAATGAATAATACACGCAAATGTCGAATTAAAAACCACTTGATGACATGACAAACACGTATAATGCTTCTGACATCCAGTAAATGGGACTGCATTTTTGGCGTTTAATCTTTGAGTTGGCGATAGTATTTTGTTATGAAAAGTGGTCGACGGGATGATAGAGAAGTACCCAATTTTCAATGTTCATTATTAAGTCGTTCCTGTACAGCTTGTGCTGTATCTTTTATTTTGGTACTTTTCCGTTATACCAACACCATGCCAAAATGTTTGCTAATGCGCCAATTATTTCAACCCTGACCGAGCAGATGTTGTCTACACATCGTGTTGTCATGCAAACCGTGCCAAACATTTTGATTTGTTATTTATTGAATGTAAAGCATTTTTCGATACTTTTCCGTTATACAAAAACCATTGTCGCCAAGCGTAACAGTAAGCGCAAAATGAAATTCCCGTGAATCAAAACACATGAAAAAAAAAAATGTTGAAACGAAAGTGAGCATTTGAAAAATATAACATTTGAAAATTACAGACTTTTAAGCACTATTTTATTAAAATTAAAACACAAATATATACTTAAAATAAGAAAACAAATAATTGTTATACAATAAAAGGAAAAATCCTGTGCCGGTAGATTTAGTGGGCTCTTATTGGCGATAAATGTTTGATGTGGTTGTTGTTATCTTGTGAAAAACCTTCAATCATATCCACATTTACACTGTATCCATATTGTTGCTATAATATCTTTTGGTACTTTTCGGTTAACCAGCTGCCAGTGAAGTATATATATACACACACATATATATATACATACATATATAAATATTTCACTGACTCCCGGCTAGCCGAAAGTACCTAATTTTTTTGTTTCTCGCTAACATTGTCTGTAGACTCTATTACGGAATATTAGAAAATCTATCATTATTATCATCTAAACGGTCATGGATAATGTGCCATAATCAGGCTGCATATTATTACACATAATTTTCATGTATGGTTTGGTGAAACATTGAACTTTAAATTCTGTTAAAGACTGCATTTTATCTCGAAAAGGGGGACACCATGTTACAAAGTTATGTGGTTTGAAACGATCAGAAAAACAAACTTGGATCAATGATTATAATCCCGCGATTTTGTTCATGTGAGCCGCCAATATTGACATCCAGTTTGTTGGAGAACCCAGTTTGGTGTTAAATCGTTACATTACGCGTTATATAACCAAACCGAAAAAAAAATCGTAAGGAAGGGATTTGGAAGACCATTGACGAAAACAAAAATCTCGGTGCCAGATTACGCGCTTTTGCCAGATAAAACTTGATTAGTTGAGAAACTGGAAGTTACGAAACCGTAGACAAAATTCTTGGCTATAAATGTTTCTATTCATGGGATGCTGTGCAATACCAGCATGAAAAAAGACCGACGAAGAAAACTGAAAGTCACCATGATTTGGTTTTATTGGCAAAAGAGGGTGAACGATCTACTGAAATTGGCTGTCGGAATTTTATTGATGATTATTACATGAATCGACACGACAAATTGGAAAACATGTGTTTATACGAATTGGCCACTAGGTACTAATACGAACGCAATAAACCAAAGTCTGTAGAATATTACGAATTAAAAAAGAACCACAGTTGGTTCAAAAACGTTTGAAACCAGTTGTTTTGAAAACGCCCTATCATAACACGAAAACGGACGCTGGAATTGAGTTGTACTATTATCATTCTTTGCTGATGTTGTTCAAGCCTTGGCGAAACGAAGAAGACCTATTGGGAAAATTTAAACTCTACCGTGAATCCTTTGAGCACAATGTGAAAATTTTTTCAGAGATGGAAGAATGTCGCGAAACAAAACAACGATTACAAGCTGCAATCGACTTGGCTGAAAAGTTGCAACAAGAAAGTGATTTGCACAACCAGCTTTAAAATATCGAAGAACCAAATGAAGACGTTGATATGATAACCGCAAATTCTGATAACACTGAAACTCACCAGGGAATTGATATAAATTGAACGAAAAAAAAATGTATGCTGACCAAAGGAAAATATTCTAATCAATTATAAAGCACATAGAAAAACAAAAGTAAGACCTGTCTATTCCACCCATAAATCTGATTGTACCCGTAGTTGCTGGTAGAGGAAAAAGCTTTCTAATTTAATTACTCAGTTAAAAAGTTCGTTTAATGAGTAATCACAATAATGATGCTGCTGCAGTACTAGCACCAACGAGAATTGCTGCCTTCAGCATTGGAAGAAGTACAATTCACAAGTTTTTCAAATTGCCCGTCCAACATACGAATGAAGCAGAATAATTTAAGCTTGATTCTGACGATTTGAAATTATTTAAGCAACAATGGAAATCATTGGATTTAGTAATTATCGATGAGTGCAGTATGGTTTCGAATGTATTTTAGCGATGATCAGCTAACGATATGGCGAAAGTTGTAAAAACAAGCGAGATTACTGTTTTGGTGGCAAAAACATTATTTTGGGGGGGATTTATTGCATCTAGCATCCGTAAAGGCCCAATTTTGATTTCAGGAACTGCCTTTAAACAAAGTGAAACAATTGTTTGGTGGTGTTGGTGCATTCAACTTTTGGTACGAATTTGAATACAGTGAGCTAACAATGAACATTGTGTTATATACATAAAAAATATATATATCGCGGCATAACTTTCTTAAATAACAGTCTCATGCACCAAATAACGATGTCAAATCAAAACTCAATTTTTATAGCATCATCACTGAACTGATCGTTAGTATAATTATCAGAACCTAATATTCGGTCCCATTCAGCGATTTTAAGAAAGACTAAGAAGAGTAGTAAGGAAAGATACCACTGAAAGAACAACTGAGCCTATAGCAGGCGACTTCAGTGCAGCAGAAACAGTACATGGATACGACCGAGACAATTATAGAATCCAGTTTCTTTATGAGGTAATAGCTATGGAAAACCAACATTTAATTATTGATGTGACGGTCCCCTGACATTTGAGAGAGCAGGTAGACATGAAAAAATGCTACTTTGGCGATGAACAGTCAACGATTTGGCGAGTGTTGTAAAAACAATCCTAATAATATTATAAATCTGATTGTGTGCAAATGTTAGGCTGAAGCCAGCGTCAAAATGAAGCATTTATTTATCCTGTATCTTTGCATATAAGTTGATTATAACCCTCAGATGAATATAGGCTGGTTTTTGTTTATTTTATTTCAATATTTTTCTTAAAAATTAAAAATTTCATTATTTTCATACAGAATAAATGGACATTCTTTTCGTATATTTTAAAATGGTTGGTTGGTTTGGTTGGTTTGGCCCAAAGGGCCCGGTTTTGCAACTTTTTTTCAAAATGGTTAAATTTATTTTATCGTTGCTAATACTTTATCGTTGCCAATGTAAAATAAAACCCCTGAGTAATAATTTTTAATCAACAATTTATTTTCAAGTGAAAATTTTCCACGTGAAAAGTGAAAATGAAATGAATTATTTAAGAATTAAATAGAATATGAAATTATGTCATATTAGAAATAAAACGTGCGTTTTCAAATACTTGATAATAATACAAAGTTCATAAATACGAGTAAGTATGGAGAGAACAGCGAATATGATGTTATATATCGTTGCCAATGTAAAATAAAACCCCTGAGTAATAATTTTTAATCAACAATTTATTTTCAAGTGAAAATTTTCCACGTGAAAAATGAAAATGAAATTAATTATTTAAGAATTAAATAGAATATGAAATGATGTCATATTAGAAATAAAACGTGCGTTTTCAAATATTTGATAATAATACAAAGTGCATAAATGCGAGTAAGTATTGTAGCGTAAACGTAAATCAATAAACAGTTTTTGGCAAACACAGATTTAATTACGTCACAATTACTCAGTACACCTATCACAATTACATAGATTTTTAGTTGTGGGCGGTGTTTCAGGGATTTTTATCAGGATGAACGAATAGTTCCACCGGCACTAGGCGGCCGTAACAAATAGTCTCTCAAGAAGGAGAATTTTACCAGAGCAGGGCGCTCTCTCACGCACAAGTACGCGGAGTACTTTTGAATAACCGGCAAGGTTCTTGCCTTAACCATCGGCACATGGACCGAAGACGTAGGCCTTCTCACCAGAGAAGCCTAGGAAGCTGTTGCTTGGCTGCAACTCAAAACAGACTCTCTCTCTGGCCTCTGCCCGTTTCGTATATATGATCGGCAAGATCTCAAGTGTTGATGAGTGTTTTTTCTCACCGGGGAGCACAGATGGCGGTTTCTGTAGTACCTCTGAAAGATGGAGCAATCTGGATTCAAGTGGCCAGAATATACGAGATCATAACTGTTCTTATAACGTCACTTCTTAGCAAGCGATACGAATTTATAACTGCTATAATTCTAAGTTTATTAGGAAGCACACATGCTCGAGATCGAGAAGTAATCTGGCGGTATGCACAGACGAAATTTTAATGCCTAACATCTGGATGCGGCACTTTCTGAAGTTGAAGGGTCTACATCTGGTTTACACTTCAGATCTCCATGTGTGAGTAGATTAAAGAAGAGAAGATTTAATTAGACTTATTAAATCTGGAAGGGGGGAATCGTCACAGTATGGAAAGCAAGCGAATATGATGTCATATATAAAAAAATAAAACAAATTTGTTTTGATGTTGAAATAAAATTATCTTGGGTTATCAAATTATTTGTGATTAATTTCTCTTTTTTTCCTTTTTCTTTTTCACATGAAAGGAATTATTTTAAATCTACGTAATATATGTATTTTAAATGTATGTGTTGTAAATTAAAGTTCTGTGTTTTAAATGAAATGAGTGAAAAATTTATATTTTTAATGAATTCAATATGAATGATGGGATAGGTTTTCGATTAATCGTCTGCACACGGCTAACATAAAGGTACCATATTTTTAATTTAAATTTTAAAAAGTAGAAAAAAAATATTGGATGGCAAATGTCAATGATATGCATCGCAAAATTATCTGTATCGAAAATTAGAAAATCTTAATAAAAATATCTATATTTTTTAAAAGAAAGTTGCTTTTCTCATAAAAGCTAAAGATTTAATATGATTGTCTGGAAGCAACAGCATTTTTTCTCTATCATTTTCCCACAATCGAAACACATTTGTAAATCGTCGTTTCGAACCGGAATTTAATTTTACATTTCTTTTAGTTTTAAAATAGGAAAAACTTTGTTGTCTTTTTTAAATATAGCTTTTTTTAAAGTTGTTTTGTAATAGATTTTTGTAAAGTCTTGTAAATTGCATAGATTTTAAAGCAATGTTTAAATAAAATTACTATATTTTTTAAACTTAAAAAACAACAATGTTATCGAAAAGAAAATCGATTTTACCAACAAATTCGCGTAATGCAAAAGCAAAGAAGAAATAAAAAAATGAATCTTTTCTTCCAGCCGAATTGTGTAAACTTGAACAAGCCGATCGTGCCAATTCATAACATTATAAACGTGAAAGCGCGTTCTATATAGTAGAATTTTTTTTACATATAGGTAGAACATTTCCGAGAATAGGAAGGTTAGGGGTCTGTAATTAGGTCCATAGTCAATTTGCTTTTTTTTTACCAAGTGAAATTTGGCGCAAAATTAAATACATTGTTGTAACTAGATTTGTTTTTTGCGTGGTAAACACTTAATGGTATTTTAGATGATCATTTCCCCGCTCACCTTTGATGCCAACTATGACTGTAAAACATATTAAAAAGTATTAGCCGATAATTTTCTAATTTTCTTATTGCTCCATGATGTAAATAGACTTCCTGGTTCGTACTTTAAACCTGAATCGGTCATGCCATTGTCGTTCAATTTTTATTCCTAATCCTAACCCTAATCGTATCCTATCCTAATCCTGATAATAACTTTAAATAATATTCTTTGACACGAATATGTAAATTAAATCCATATCCATAAATGGAATGAATAGAAAATGGAATAAATAGAAATGGTAAAATAAAATAACAAGAAAGTACATTTATTCGACACCTAATCCTAGAGAAAGGGTAAAAAATTTCAAGCGCATGAAATAAATCAAAATAATCCTATATATACTAACAAAAATATGTAAATTTAGATCATCAGATTTGTGTCGTCGATATTTATTTGCTTATAGTGTTCTTGACGCGATAGAGAAAATATCGAGGTTAAATTGGGCAGAATTTAAAGTACTTTCTAGCAACCTTTATTTACATTTTAGAATCGCATCAGATTAATATACCTTTCTGAAATATCTATCAATTTATAAAATCCACAAGCAGTTTGTTCACTATTTACACCACTTAGCGTGAAACATTTAATTTAATATATACATAAACAAGATAATGTAGTAAGAAATATATAACATATGTCTATGCAAATAAACAATATAATAATGCCCATTTAGCAATGCACACATATACAAATTGTACACCAAATACCATCTGAAATGCACTGTTGTATAGAAGAATTCTGCCAGTGTTGTTTTTCGTTTTACAAAGAGGAATTCCTCGATTTTCACGATTTTACTTGGTCCTCCTATTTTCATTAGTTGCAGTTTCATTTTTGAGATTGTAATATATTATTTGGCATGAAATTTCCCTTTTTTAAGACTGGGTTATGTCAAGGCCCCTATAGCAAAGAAATACCGTATGGTCTCCTATAAAATGTGATAAAGCTTTGGTTAATTATATATGTTGTTAATTATCAAGTGAAATGTTTTACTAAATTAATGCATTTATTCTTTTTTTAATGTTACGTGAACGAAGTCACGGGTAACAGCTAGTGTAACAATAAAATTTTGACAATAGCAGAATTTTTTGCTTTTCAAGATATTGAAAAATCTTTAGTTTTTATCAAAAAATTTAAATGACTAGTATTAAAAAATGCTCTGAAGAGCACCAAAAAAGGTTAATGTGTTTAAGTATGAAAAAGGGTTGGACAAGTGCTTCTAATTGAGCATGAGAAAGGAAAGGGGTTCCTTCTTGGCTGCAGCTCACTGTCAATGCCAACTTTTGAAAAAATCATATTCGCGCTTTTTCGATATAAATGAAATCACTCACAGTTACGATAAAAATGCATAGTTTAAAGACGTAGCCAGTAAAGACGCAGCTTGATTAGACATGAATGTAAGGCGACATAGTACCAAAAATCTTAGTTCCTGCAGCGTATCACACTCATGCAGTGCTACCAAGCATGCCTGCTGTGTAGAACTGCGCAGAAAATTGATTTGTATTGCAGTGCAGAGTGTTGCAGCATTCTGAACAGGAACAATTTCACATATGCACGCAATACAGTATAATGCATTCATTGATTGAAATTATATGCAAGTGGCTGTGGCTCCACAATGCAATATGCAGTACAGCAATGCATATGTAAGTTATAAACAAACATTAGGCGCATATACCTTTAATACGGAAGTACAAAGAAACAGTGCGGATGTGCACTGAGGCTCAAAAGTATAATAGGAGTGTACAGTGTAGTATAGTCTGTAGATCAATAATGGTACACAGTGCACTGTACAAAGTTGCATTGCAGACGCACGCACAGTACAACAGTAGAACAGTGCAGTTGTTAATATAAAGCACGTTGGAAAGTTTTACTACAGTACCGCAAATTCCTTTTATATGAAAAAGCGCGAATATGATTTTTTCAAAAGTTGGCATTGACAGTGAGCTGCAGCCAAGAAGGAACCCCTTTCCTTTCTCATGCTCAATTAGAAGCACTTGTCCAACCCTTTTTCATACTTAAACATATTAACCTTTTTTTGGTGCTCTTCAGAGCATTTTTTAATACTAGTAATATATATGAACCAATAGACCCGTGCGAAGATTTCGCACTGCAGTCTAATATTTTTTAGATGCATGTTGAAACTGCTAAAGAAAAATTAAGTATAAAAATGTCTGTAAACAACATCAGTCAAGCCAGAATATCGTCTCATTTATTCCATCAAAGTTACAGTAAAACTGACTGGAGGTAGCAAACGCAATATATATATATATATATATATATATATATATATATATATATATATATATATATATATATATATATATATATATATATATATATATATATCAATTGTATTTTAACTGCATTAGATAATGACATCATTTGTTTCAGAAAATAACATGGGACAAAGAAAAATAAATTGAGCATTTGAATTTAAATTCTGAATCATAAATATAAAATAAACCCGTGCAGCAACTATGTCCCACTTTATCTTTATTGAACATTTTTTTTATAATCATTGTTGTGGTATTTTGTTTTTGTAGCAACACTGATTTGATAAAAAAAAAAACCTTTAATTTCATTTATGAAATCAATGGTGATTTAATTTTTAATTAACTGCAATTTTTAATCAAAATACATGTTTTAACGAAATGTGAGTGTACTATGTCAGAAGCCGCATCAAAATCCTTTCATATGGTATCTCATTTATCGTTCTGCGTTTTGTATTTGCTTAGAAAAAAAGGATGTTGACAACAGAAATAATGTATAACCAGAGGGCCCGTGCGAAGATTTCGCACTGCTGTCTAATATTTTTTAGCAATATCTAATATTTTTTAGATGCAGGTTTAAACTTCTAAAAAAAAATTATGGACTAAAAACATCTTCAAACAACATTAGTCAAGCCAAAATATCATCACATTTATTATATCAAACTTACAGTAAAAACTGATCGAACATAGCAATGGCAAAAAAATTATATCAAACGCATTTTAATTGCATTAGAGAATAACATCATCTGTTTCGAAAAAAAAAAAAACATAGGGCGAAGAAAAATAATTTGAGCATTTGAATTTGAATTTTGGTTTTTAATCATAAATATATAAAAAAAAACCTGTGCAGCATTAATGTCCCACTTTATCTTTATTGAACATCTTATTACACGGTGAAGTTTTATTACATTATTCTGAATGTGTTGGAAAGTGTTTCATAATCTATGCTTGATACGTCATTTTTCTTTCTTGTTTTTACATCCTAGGGCTCAAGATTAATTTTTGTTTCACTAGGGGGCTCTGCCCCCTGCTCGCTACGCTCACCAACCCCCGTTCTGATTTCACAGCCTCTTAAAACCTGGTAAATGCAATGTATCCTGTTTTGAAACGATGATGATGATGATATCACGAACGGCGACTATCTTCTGTAATCAGGTTATAATGCTTTTTCATTTAACTGGGTATAATGCTTTTTTATTTAATTCATCTTTTTTATTTTTAATATTCATGTGTAAACTCGATTTTTATGACGTAATTTTCTTTATTTCCTGCTTTCAACACGTGATCATTTAATTATAATTTTAAACTTTCATTATTGTTTTTAATAGTCTCGCGCAAATGCATTTTTTATTTGAGATAAAATATAATCCTTTGCGCTTATTCAGAAATTGGCAGCAATATAAAACAAGCGGGAAAAATTCTACCTTACGGCAGAATATAGATTGGCCACCCACGGCTTTTATCGTTGAGATTTTTTCAGCCAAGTCTAACTTAGAGCACTTAAGAATTTAGATATCGCTCTAAGATTTTCTGTGAGGCTGGCGGAATATATTAGGAACGAACACACCAAGTTTTAAAAAGATTCGGTGACTAGAAGTATTTTTAATAAATATAATAGTGGAAAGATGTGGCTCCAAAGGGCTGAGAAGTGGCGAGGTAGATGTTGTTTACAAATGTTCTGGCTTAATTACATCCTTTAAACTTATTTTTAATGGTTCAAGACACTTTAACACAATAGATAACTTAAAAAAAGTAATGAAAAGTTCTATGATAGCAGCTTTTATGATGAATACAGCTCAGAGAAGTTGTTTAACAAATGATGATTTAGCATTAATTGGAGAGTTGTGAGGGGGGAAGGGAGGGGGAGCTATACAAAACACAAGTGCTCTACGAGACCTTTAAAAGGAATCCTCACTTGCAATTGAGAGATGGGACTTTAAAAGGGATGCCCCTTTTGCGCCCCTGTGACGGGCCCCTCTAAAGAGATACTTGAAAACCAAGGCGTCAAAAGAAGAGGGGGGAATACCTTTAGGTAGTGTACAGCTAATTTTGGTGAAATTTTGAAGCTGTCCGGCTCATAGGAACAGAGGAAAATGGGAAAAACTAAAATAATTATGAGAAATTGAAAAAATTAAATAAGAAAAGTGCTCTTCTCGGGAGGGGGGGGGAGGAGGAGGGAGAGTAGGACCAGACAAAAGTGCTTGACGAGATCAAACTTTTGATATGTTACATGATGGGGTTTGAACACCTTGAATGTCCCCCCCCCCTAGGAGGAAGGGGGTTAACTCCGTTCCTATGGGAGATAGGGCCTCGGGATTCTCTTAGAAATGTCGGCTTCGACGAATTTAACTTCGTTGGATCCTTTAGAAGAGGCCTCTGTGGGGCTTAAAGGGCTGAGAAAGATGAGAAAAAGTAAATTTTAAAAAGAGTTGAAACAAAGAAAAAATGCTTCTTAAGGGAGGGGAGAGCGTAGGACCAGACCATAGTGCTTGACGAGATCTATCTATTGATATGTTACATGAAGGGGGTTGAGCACGAAAAAGGTGTTTCCCCCTTGGGGGGGGTGTAATTTCGTTCCTATGGGAGATGGGGCCACGGGACCCCCTTAGAAATGTCCGCCACGACGGGTTTAACTTTGTTGTATTCTTTGTATTATTGTGTAAATGGAGTCTGCGCCCGCTTAGGGCAATTAGGGACTGAGAAAGGAAATACAAGCGGAAGGTTCGGCATAATAAAGAGATACAATTTGATTTTTAATATCGTCAATAACAACCAATTGTATAGCTATGTATAAAGGGTGTCCTCCTTTATTTATGGAGTGGCTGTGACTTTCATAAACATGAATTTTACTGTAGACTGAAAGAATTAGCACTGTGTGTGGCTAATAATAATATGTAATGTAAAATTTTAATCGTGAAATAGCTGAATTTGTCGTATTTAAATAAGTAATTGTTATTAATATCAAATTTTACTTTTATGAAATATATTCCATTTATCATGAAAAATACAAAGCAATCGATAAAACATTTTTAAATAAAAAAAAATTAGAAAAATTGAACAGAAATCTAGGAGAATCGAACCCGCAATCTCCAGAATCAAGAGCAGTGCTCTAACCATTCGGCTATCAAGTTCACTTCTAGCCTTTCAGAAAATATCATTAAAATAGGCACATTAGTCAAATCAATGTTTCGAACGCAGGCCTTTCAATTTCACTATGCATACATTCACAGTATAGACTCACTCCATATTTTAGTCTCCTTCGCCCGCGCACCACCTGATCGTTCGTGAAAAAGACCCATTATCTTTTTATGCGTGAAGGTTTCGGTATGGTACTTCATTGTGAAGTTTGGTAATTTTTGAAAATCAATATTTTAAAAACGGCATAACCATTAGATTTGAAATTTATATCACGAAAAATACAATTTTTTACCTTTCTAACGCAGTTTGTCTAACAATTTTGTGACAAATACTTTTCGAGCGATTAATTTTTTCAATAACTTCAAATGTTTCATTTTCCGAGATTAACCTGTGGCAACGGTGGATTGCTGTGACTTTTCATAAACATGAAAAATGATAGTCCCGCAGTGGCGCGGACGGTAAAAGCTCGGCTCTCGTAAGATCGCCGAAAGCCAAGCAGCATCGACCAAGGTCAGTGCTTGGGAGGGTGCATCGTCTATCCTCTCTCGTCTGTCACTGCTGTGGGACCGTGTACGTTAATGGGAGCTGGTGCACGTTAAATCTGTTCGTGGCTCCAAAGTCCTCCAAGTTCTATATAAGCGCTGCCTCTGGGGGTGCCAATCCAGATGCAAATCTCTCATCTGGAATTGGTTCAAAATTAGGAGATTTAGGTGTCAGGATTATGGAATTAGCGTAGTGGATTATGACAGCTATATAGAAATAGAAAGCTGCAAAACTGGGCCCTTTGGGTCATTTCAACAACAACAACAACAACAACATGAAAAATGATAGAGATTGAAAGAATAAGCCACCCTGTGTGTGGCTAAAAATGACTTTTTCAATAAAAGATTTTTTACTCGATTTTTAAGGATTTTTTGAGTTTTTATTGTTCTACCGTGATAATTTTTTTGAATTTCTGAAAGCTTGTTATATTTCGCATCTGGTGGTATGATTTTCGAATCCGTAGGATGGCTAGAAAAAAAGTAATCGCTCCTCAAAAAAGTCCCTAGTAAAAAAGCGATGAGAATAACCGGGAATATCTACGCAGATTTTCATTGGTCCATTTTTAAGCCATTACTTTTTATATATATAGAAGGATTTGATTTACTAAAATTAGTGTAGTACGTCCAGATTTAAATATTACATGGATTATTTCGTAGATACGTGGGTCTGAAGTTGTTTAACCTTGTATTGTATTGTAATGTTGAGAATTACTTGTTTACGTGGTTTTTTTTTTTTTCTGAAAATTTTAATAACATAATATTGACAATTTTGTTGTTTTTGATTACTAACAAAGCGTAATGGTTGTTTAGTATGTTTAAAAAGATTTCGTTTCATGTAAATACGATCAAAATTTGAAAATATTGCTGTGGTTTTTCTAAAAAAATATTAAGATTATAGCTATAACTTTCCTCAGTGACGTATTTAGACTTTTATTTCTGGGGGAGGGAGGTTCGGGAGCTAAGATACAATCAAACCTGCTAAGACGGAATCGGATGGGACTGGGGAAAAATTCTGTTTTAGAGAAGTTTTTATTTTAACGGGTATACTTATACTGCATTTTGTTCATGGGAATCATAAAAATTTCCCCTCTAAAGCAAGATTCCGTTATAGTCAGGTACAGCTTTACATGTTTTGCTGTAATTGCATTTTATTGTTTTAATCGGATTATGATTTTTTTTTAAGGCAGGTCCGTTACACCCGGATTTTACTCCGTTTAATTTCTTATAGTTTTATTTGTCTGAAAGTTTGTTAAAAGACACAATTATTTTTAATTATTGCAAAATTAAAATATTTAAGAAAGAGTGTAAAACCAACCATTAACCAACTCACAATTTGTTTAGTTAGTTACTTGGTCTCTATGAGTGGTCCAAATGGACCCTATTCCTACTGACGTCAGAGTCACGTGCTTTGGGGAACATTGCCGACATTGTAGTCCGTAATTATGTAACGACTCGTTTGCAACTCAATCCTGCATGTCATAGAGTAGCAACGGACCAGATTTTCCTGATGTTGAGTCACGTGCTTTGGGGAAACATTTCGGAAATTGTAGCCTCGAACCCAAACGGAGAATAGAGTCCATTGGTTACTTTCTGACTCGCGAAGTCAAATTTAATCTTTTATGCATATACTTGGTTTAATTAAAACATTTTCATTTTTCATAAACCAAACAGATTTATTGAATACTAGGGGGCTCAGCCCCCTACTCGCTAACGCTCGCCAACCCCCCGTGAATTGCGAAGCAATTCACATTGAGACTGCTACGCGGTCACAGCTTGCTTCGCTCGCTCGCCCCCTTTTTTTCAGCAATTCTAGCCGGAATGAGTTCTACCATAAAACATTTGAACATATGAAATTGACAATTTTTTTTTCATGTGAAAAAGTAATTATCCGTTGAAAACACAACTGAAAATGTATTTAGTTGGCGCTACCAATGAGCATATAAATCTTTGAAATACTATGAAAGAAGGATCTTTTGTACAGCACGACTTAAATTCATTAGAAAAAAAAAAAAAAAAAAAAAAAAAAAGCTACGTAGAAATTATTTTTTACTTCCTCAATACATCAACAGATGGCGCCAGGTGGAATCTACAAAGTTGATTTTTTTCTTCTCCGACTTTTGAGTGAGTGAAATTCGTAAATGAATTCTGAATAAGAGTTGAGAATTCATTCGAAATTAACGATATTGCTCATAATTAAAATGAGGAATCTTCTCAGACGCTTTGGATTACGTACATGTTATTTTATTTTTAATAATTGCTAGTTTGAGCTTCATTCTATGGTTTCAATGCTCTCATACTGACGGCCATATCGGAGGTGGAGCTAATCTAACATAATCTAGTCTGTTCAATCATGGCTTCCTGCGATCTCTATGCGATCTCTATAGAGATCGTATAGAGATAAGCGGATAGAGATAAGAGGAAGCCATGGTTCAATGGTCTGAGCTCTAGAAACTACGGTTGTTGCCAACCATAAGTTACAAATTCAACCCTATTTTCGCGCCACGTAAGACAAATATATATATAGATAATGATACTAGGACTTCCCTCAAAGGGATTAGTCTGAGTGATATTGCTGAGAACATAAAGTTAACAATTACGATATAAAGAAGATATCAACAAGAATCTAAGTGAATATACAGCATATGATAGACAAGAGATAGATAAAGATACAACATATGAAAAATAGCAAATTAAATGATATAATTACAAAATATCATATATAAATTCATATACTGTTATGTTTTCATATGCATTTTTTTATAACATTTGGCAAATAATCTCATTTTCTTAAGCGGGAATTGCTCAAAACTTTAAAAAAAAACCGCCGGATCTTTTAAAACGATATTTTTAAAGTCACATAATCAGATTTGCAGCCAATAGCGTATTTTAGCAAGCGTAGTTTAACGCAAATTTAATTTAATTTTTGCAACATTTTCTTTGTGACAAATACCTAAATAAAATATTAAAAAATAAAATATTAAATATTGAAATATTAAATCAAATATTTAATATTTGAATTAAAAAAAAATTCTTTGTTTATTTGTATAACTATTTATAGAAACTCGTATACTTCAAACCACATTGATAACATGCTTTGCTACAAACGTGTCTACCAGTCTAACTACTCGTATGTCTTAGCTGTGTCTCTCTCCGAACTCATCTGTCTACTGTCTCTCTACTCTTCTGTATACCCGTCTCAGTATCCGTCTGTCTTTCTACCCGACTCTTTAATCGTGTCTCTACCTGTCTCGCTATCCGTTACACTACTCGTCTATCAACACGTCTGTCTGTCTATATACCCCTCTATCTACCCGTCTGTCAAGTCGTCTCTGTACTCGTCTCTCTATCCACCACGCTACCCGTCTCCCTACCCATCTCACTACCCCTCTGGCAACCCTTTTTTGCACCTGCCTCGCTACCCGTCTGTCTATTCGTTTCGCTACCCGTTAGCTTATCTCTGTCGCTATCCGTCTCTCTACCCGTCTGTCTACCCGTTTGTTTACACGTCTATCTATCTCTCGCCAACTCTTCCCAATATTTAAACAATTTAGTAAACGGAAGCCGTTTATCTGTTATTAAATGCAAACAGGAGTAATTTATCTAAAGAGTGTAATCAGATGCAATTTTTTTAAATACATACATACCAGCATAATAATTCACCAGTTTTATTTTCATAGTAGTTTATGTCATTTGACAGTAAATCTCAACTTCTTCAACCCGAACTGCGTCAAGCTTTTTAAAAAAGCCCCAAGGTCCGTATAACTGGGAAGGGGAATTGTCCTCAGGGCTATTAGATACATGTTATTAAGTTAAGTGAAAGTTTCGTAATCGGGTTCGCAGCCAATTTCTTATGTCAGAAAGGGTGGCTTCACGCCATTTTAAATTCATTTCTGTAACTTTCTTTTTCTTTTTTTGGTGGGTGGTTGGGGGGGGGGGGGTTCCAAATATATACACTTAAATTCAAACTTTTGCCACCATGTTAATATTAGTGTTGTTTGTATTATCAATTAATACTTTGTTGATGGAGCTTCATTCGAAACAAATGTAAAAGACTTCTACAGTTTTTTTTTCTAGGAGAAAGTTCCGTAATCGGGCCCTAAGCTAATCGGGGAATTTAATATCATTATTGTTTCTAACTCTTATAGAGTTAAAACAATATTGTTGCTAGCATTACTCTTGTTTGTGACCAACCTCTTCTGTGTATCTGAATAGGGAAAAGTTCCGTATCATGTACTGGTTGGTGCCAGACAGTTGTAGAATCTTACAAATTTTTCTAGAGAGCGGAAAAACATGTTTTTTAAAATATTTACAAATATACGTTTATTAAACCATGTTTTTGAGCCATTTAAAAAAATTAAGTACGGTGCTAAAATAAAATTTTATTGCCATTTTCGATATTTTAATAAGAAATGAAAATACATAACAAACAAATTTAACAAAACTAAGCCATTTTTGGGTACTTCTCTATTATCCCGTCGACCACTTTTCATAACAAAAAACTATCGCCAAACTAAGATTAAACGCCAAAAATACAGTCCCATTTACTGGATGCCAGAAGCATTATACGTATTTGTTATGCCATCAAGTGGTTTTTAATTCGACATTTGAGTGTATTTTTCATTATGTTTTACTGATTTATTAGTTATTTCATTCATTAAAGTAACAATTGTGTCCTTAAATTCTTATATTTTATTTATTTTGATATTTCAATGGCAACGTTCTCCCGTTTATTTAGCGTTACAGTTTGGCGATAGTTTTTTGTTATGAAAAGTGGTCGACGGGATAATAGAGAAGTACCCATTTTTTGTGATAAATAATTGTTATTGCCAGGGGGGCAAATTGTAAACAATTAATAAGCGAACTAAAAAAATTACCGGAAAAAACTTGTGGGAATCTCAAGAAAGAAATATCTGATATAAATAGCATTTAAAATCTTAAAATGGAGAAGTGGTCCGTATAAAAATGCAAAACATTATACACCTGATATAAGAATTTTTTAATTTTTTTATATTTCCGAAAGCACAGATAAAAGGGTAAAAATCCCGGCACAGATCGGGGCCTCCGAGATGTCGCTGTGTGTCCTACACCGGGCCTGCTACAAGTGACGTCACAACCTGCTGACGTCAAAACAGTGATCCATAATAACTTAAAAATTTTCATGTACTTTGTTCGTTTGTACGGATTGTTTACGACAGTATTTTGATTTTATTTATTGTTTTATATAGTAATTAATAATATTTTTCAGTGTATTTAGATTATAATGCTATCAATAATTATTGATTATAATTATTAAAGAAAGTGTAGATTATATCTATAAAATAAAGAGAAGAAAATGTTGTGCTCCTAGTTTCTAATCTAAGTCTTCAAATTCGCTACTGATAATGAAAAGAAGAAATTTTAGCTACGAAAATTACCTTGTGATAATTATTTTTACATTTCAACAGAAGTGGTCTGCCTTAAATGTTTCGATATACTTTTCATAATTCGTGAAGCTAGAATTAATATGATGGTATTGAACTTGTGCAGAGAAAAAAACCCTAACAACCAAATGTCTAGCCTACTGTAATGGAAATATTCTGGCATATTTGATTGAATTTGTACTTCCAAATCGAAAAGAGTCAAATGATCTTTAGAAAAAAAATAAATAAATAAAAGAAGCAGACGATAAACAGTTTAAAAAATGATTTTGAAAGAAATACTGTAATAAATTGACTAATATCTGGATACATTTAGTTAGAAGTGAGTGATGTGCTTTGCTTATAAAATTAAAAGTAACTGATTTACACAACTTAGTAATTCTGCGTAGTTCAATTTAACATTTTACCTAACTTAAGTGTACAAATATATTATGAAAATAAATCTTTTGATAAGTTAATTTGAGTGGTTATTAGGTCCTAGACCAAAGTATAATAAATAGACAATTTTTAAAATATTACAAATCAGTTACAAAGTCAAGATAGAAAATTGGGTACTTTTCGGTTAGCCGGGCGCCAGTGATATATATACATATCTTCACACATATATATACACATATATCTACACACACACATATATAGATACACATATATGTATGAATTAATATATATATTTATATATGTACATGTATCACTGGCGCCCGGCTAACAGAAAAGTACCGAAAAAGGCTTATGGCGAGAGAAGGAAAGTTGTAACATATTTTCTGGCAACCTATTCGTAGTTTCATATAAATAAGTATTTTTTTTTTCAATATTTATATAATTTATTTAATATAAAGAAGCCATTTATCTCTTTTTATATGCAGGTAGAACAGAATTGTGTATATAAATAATTTTATACATATATAAATAAACATAAAAGTACATTAGGTTTGTTTTCATAATTGTGTATATAATTTAAAAATATATCTAACTTTCTGAAGCCCGGATTACGCCAAAGCGTTAAAAAAAGGTACCAAAGTCTCTATAGTTAAAAAATGTCGATTTCTGTATTTAAATTGACATTTATTGTGTTTTGATGGTTAAATTATGGTATGTAGTTGTAAAAAGGAGGAATGGGATTGATTTTGTAAAGTTTTTGGTAGATTTATTATATTTTTTGTACGTATATTTATTGTAAAATAATGTGTTTCGGAAAAGGTAAGTCAATGGGTTCAATCTGATTTATTAATCTTAGCATTTTTTTAATTTCCTTTAATAAAACAAGTATATTAATTCCCTTTTATTTCACGATTATGAAATTTAATATTATTTATGTAATCACAAATTATAAGAGCGAAAATGCTCTTTTTATTACATCTTTCTGCTGCGATACATTGACCAAAGTGGATCACTATTGTGACGTCACTAATACTTGTAGCAGGCCCGGTGTAGGACACACAGCGACATCTCGGAGGCCCCGCACAGATGCTGTTTCCTCCATGTCTATAAATTAGTTTAATAGAGGGCGCAACAGAGCGCATGAAAACTGTAATGATGAGCGGGAAGAGATCCCGCCAGTTCTGTGATCAGCCTTGGACGTAAGCGCAGCGAACCCACCGCTGCCTGTCATTTCATCTTTATTTTGTAAATAAATTGTGTGTTTTAACATGAAGTTTCATTAACGAAAATCACTAACGTAATAATACAGTCCACAGACAATCGCCGGATCATTTATGGTCCGAGGAGCCGCAGTGCTCATATTTAATTGAACATTGTTCGAATCAGGACTTTTGGATACAAAAAAGAAGCGTGATACCTACTCACGTAGCTAAAAATGGCAACTACAATTTCTGGAGCTGTGGTGCTAAACAGAAAACGAGGAAACATTCGAGGACAAATAACAAGAATCGCTAATGCGTTGAAATCAAAAATGAGCGAAAAAGAACTGGAAATCAAGATGAATTCAATACAGAATTTAAAGAAAAAAACGATGAGCTGAGAAACGAAGCGTACGCCATAATACCTGAAGATCAGTTGGAAGAATTCGAAAATTCTTTAACGGATATTGATGGGCAACTGGAATCTATAGAGGTGAGTCTTCTCGATCTAATAAAACCCTGTAGTTCTAATATTGTTCAAAATGCTACTCACGATAGAATAATATCTAGTGATTCAAATATAAAATTGCCACAAATAACTCTACCACAATTTTCAGGTCGTTATACAGAGTCGATGAATTTTAAGTCACAGTTCACCACTCTAATTGACAATAACGACCAGTTAAATGATTCACAAAAATTGTATTACCTGCAGTCAGCCTTGACAGGCCCAGTGAAACTTCTTCAGAATATCGATGATTCTTATGAGTCCTTATTCGAAGCCTTAAAGAAAAGGTTTGAAAACAAAAGATTGATTGTTAACGGACATGTAGCAGAACTGCTAAATATGAACAAAATAAAAATTGAAAACTCTAAAGAAATCCGTAATTTGGTAGACAATTTACTTAGTCATTTAAGAGCACTTAAGCAATTAGGATTAGAAAAAAATAATTTGTCTGAAGCAATTTTAATGCATTTTGTGTTGCAACGCATTGATGACGAGTCGAGAAAGGCTTTTGAAATGACTTTAAACTGTAACGAATTGCCACAATGGGATGTTTTCATTGATTTTCTACTAAAAAGAATTCAAGCGTTAGAAAATATACAGAGAAATGTCTCAGCTTCAAGGCCCAAAACGGAATTCGTTCATAAACAAAAAAGTTTCGTTTTGCAAAATGATCGAATTGTATGTCCCATGTGTAATCAATCTCATTTAATTTTCAAATGTAAAGATTATCAAGATTTATCGGTTCAGGATAGATTAAATTTTGTGCGGAAATTAATGCTTTGCTTTAATTGTTTAAATAAACATGTAGTTTCTCGTCGCCCGAAATTAAATAATAAATGCAAGTCATGTTTTTTGAATCATCATACTACATTATGTGGAGCTAATTTTTCGAAATATAAACAAAATGACAGTAATCAAATTAATCAGTCGAATAAAAGCCAAACTCAATCAGAAAAAAACGAAAGACGCGTAAATTCGGAACTTTCAACTTGTGGAGAAACTAGGTCAACTTCTTTAACGCTGAGCTGTCAGAAAAAAGGCGAAGCGTATTTTCCATCTGGTGTTTTTTATAATGGGTTATTATCGACTGCGATAGTTTATATTAAGGGAAATAATGATTATTTTTTTCCGTTCCTAGCTATTTTAGATTCAGCAAGCACAATTTCTTTAGTTACTTATTCAGCTTTAGAGATTTTGGGATTGAAAAAATATAATCTAAACTCTTTAATTAGCGGCTTAAATGGATCAATCTGTAAAATTAAAAATGGAATAAAAACGGAAATATCTAATAAAAACAAAGATTTTCAGAAATCAGTGAATATGTTTGTCGTTCCCAAAATTACTGATTTAACCCCTTCAAGTCCGATCGAAATTTCGGAACAGATGTGTTACACTCACGCTAAAATGTAAACAAAAGATTGGCGACTGTTTGGTTGGCGCGATTTCCAAGACTGCGCCAAACGAATAACTTAATACAATGGCTAGGTTGCCATTAAAGGAAAAAATCCCCTAAATTTGGCGACTTTTTTCTTTTTTTTAACCGATTATTATTTTTTTTTTTTTAGCGTGAGTGTAAAGCATCTAAGCCGAAATTTCTAGTCTCCATTTGCCTGAGAATATAGCATATGCGAACCCGAAATTCTTTGAACCTCATAGAGTTGACATCTTATTAGGAGTAGATATATTTTATGAATTACTATTGTCCGGCCAGATAAAATTACCGGATAGTTCCGTCATTTTACATAATTCTTGTTTTGGATGGATTGTAGCTGGGACATTGCATGATAAAAATGACAGAGAATTTCAGTGCCATTTATTGCAAAATGAAGAGGAATCGTCATATTTAAAGGCGTTTTGGGAATTGGAGCAGATGGGCATTAAAGATGACCCAAAAAGTGTTAAAAACGAGAAAATTGTAGAACAATTTCATGAAACTGTGCGTTTTGAAAATAACAGATATGAAATCAGTCTCCCTTGGACAAGGGATTGGAACCATTTAGAAAATAATTATAAAACCGCCGAAGCGCGACTCACAGGTCTTATAAAAAAAATGAAACGTGATACAAAGTTATACGAACAATATCGCAATATTTTGAATGAGTATTTAGATATGAACATAATTGAAAGTGTACCTAATTTCGAAAAACCTTCAGATAAACCAGTTTTTTACTTACCGCACCATACAGTATTTAGAGAAGATAGTGTTTATACTAAATGTCGAATAGTTTTTGACGCAAGTTCCCATGAAGCAGGACAATTGTCGCTGAATGACTGTCTTGACGCAGGAACTAATTTAAATCCTAATATTTTTCATTTATTGTTTTTTTTCAGACTTAACAAAATTGCCTTTCTAGCAGACATAGAGAAGGCTTTCCTACAAATTGCCATAAACGAAAAGGACAGAGATGTTCTTAGATTCCTGTTTATAGATAAGAATCCTGTTGACAGTAACGCATTTAATGTTATAGTCTACAGATTTTTACGCCTAACATTTGGCTTGAACTCAAGCCCATTTTTGCTATCTGCTACAATTAAGCATCATCTTAACAAATTTGAAACGGAATATCCGATAACGTCAGAAGTACTCCACAATTGTATTTATGTGGATGATTTGATAACCGGGACAGACACAGTCGAAGATGCGGTGAACATTTCGGAACAATCTCATAAAATAATGAAGGAAGCTAGCATGAATTTACGGAAGTGGATTTCAAATAACAAACTCTTAATGGAAATATGGGGTAATCGTGGATTTAGTACTATGCCACAACCTTTTGAGGATACTACAATACATAAAGTTTTGGGAATATCGTGGCAACCCAAGCAAGATATACTTTTGATAGATATTGATAATTTGCTCGAATTTTTGCGTAACTCAAAAAATACAAAACGTTTTGTATTACAAGTTGCAGGTAGAATATTTGACCCTCTGGGTCAAATTTCTCCGTACATAATAAGAATAAAATGTTTATTACAAGAACTATGGAGTAGAAAGTTGTCTTGGGATGAAGAATTGCCTTCCGATATTAGAGAGACGTGGGAACAGTGGAGTTCCGAACTTCCCCAGTTGAGAAATCTAAAAATTCAAAGGAACATTTTTCAGTTTCCCGATGACTCCAATTATACCCTAACGTTGCATACCTTTGCCGATGCAAGTCCAAAAGCATACGGTGCTTCCGTTTACTTAGAAATTAATTCACTAAGTGAATCGTCTATAAATCTGATTACATCTAAATCCAGAGTGGCACCATTGAAAAAAGTGTCACTTCCGCGACTTGAACTTCTAGCAGCATTAGTTGCTGCACGTTTAACTTGTGAAGTGAAAAAGGTACTAGATCGCAAGGGACCATCTTCTGTGTATTTGTGGACAGATTCGCAAATTGTCTTGTACTGGATCAAAGGCTCCGCAAATAGGTGGAAATCGTTTGTGTCTAATAGAGTACGAGAAATACAAACACTCACCGACCCATCACGATGATTTCATTGTGCAGGGTCAGAGAATCCTGCAGATTTGCTAACAAGAGGAGTTAAGTGTGACCTTCTCGTTCAGAATTCAAAATGGTGGACTGGACCAGAGTTTTTGAAAGACTTAGATCTGTGTAACAACGACAAGACTTTAGTGATTCCTAACAAGGACATATATATAAACGAACTAAAAAAAAACTGTGATAACCTAGAAAACAGAGACTTTACAACGTTGACACTCTCACCTGAAGTTCCTATGATGGAACATATTTTTTCTTTATCTAATAACCTTGTTAAATTAATTCGTATAATTAGTTTTATTTTTAGGTTCATATGTAATTGCTCTCACGCGCGTGAAAAGAAAAGCGGTCCATTAAGTGTGACTGAGGTAAAAGAAGCCGAAATCTTTCTAATAAGGTCAGCGCAAAGGGGTAAGTTTGGTGAAGAAATCGCTTGTCTTGAAAAGGGTAAGCCTATTAAAGGTAAGAGCAGACTTTCATCGCTAAATGTATTTTTGGATGATGATGGTTTAATTAGAGTAGGTGGACGTTTATGCCAAGCAGATATGCCGTTTAACGCCAAATTTCCAATAATTTTGCCTGAAAGGCATAAATTAACCGATAGTGTATTGAAATATTTTCACTTAAAATATTTGCACTTGGGCCCACAAGCCTTGTTTTTCCAGGTTAGGCAAAAATTCTGGCCACTGAATGGCAGAAATAACTGCCGTAGAATTGTTCATAAATGTATCACTTGTTTCAAAAACAAACCTGTAATTAATTCACAATTAATGGCCGACCTGCCAAGGGAACGTATAACTCCAAATTTTGCCTTTGCCGTAACAGGCATAGATTACTGTGGCCCATTTTTTGTAAAATTTAAACACCAAAGAAAGGGTGTATTAAACAAGGTATATGTTGCGGTATATGTATGTTTATGTACGAAGGCAATACACCTGGACTTTGTGTCAGATTTGACAACTCAGGCCTTTATAGCTAGTTTAAAACGTTTCTTTGGCAGAAGAGGCAAATGTTCGAAAATTATGTCTGACAATGCAAAAACATTCATTGGAGCGGACATTGAATTGAAAAAATTACAAAAATTGATTAGCTCTCCAGATGAGGAATTGTATAATTTTTTAACCCATGAAGGAATCGAGTGGGAGTTTATTCCCCCCAAATCCCCAAACTTTGGCGGAATATGGGAAGCGGGTGTAAAATCCTTCAAGTTTCATTTGAAACGGGTAATAAGGAATCAAAATTTAACTTTAGAGGAATTCTTGACGATACTAGCCGAAATTGAAGGTGTTTTAAACTCGCGGCCACTCACCCCGTTAACCTCAGAATTTGAAAATTTCGAGCCTTTAACCCCTTCTCATTTTCTGATTGGAAGAGCTATCACTTCGATCCCAGAACCACAATTAGATAATATCAATGAGAACAGACTAGGTAAATGGCAGAAAATACAAAAATTTAGTCAGAGAGTTTGGAAACTCTGGAAACGAGATTATTTGAATAATCTCCAAGAGAGGAATAAATGGAAATTCAAAAAAGATGATGTACAGAAAGGAACTTTGGTACTGTTGAAGCAGGAAAATTTACCTTCTACCAAATGGTTGGTTGGTAGAATAATTGAGGTTTTTAAAGGAAGAGATAACATAATCAGAATTATAAATTTACGTCTGCCAGACGGACGAATTTTGAAGCGAAATGTCAGAGACGTATGCATTTTACCAGTTGAGTAACAAATTTCCTTTCTTCCTTTAAGTATAACTGTACGGTACAATAATTCAGTATTTAATCTAGTGTGATAGTGCATTTAATGTTGTATTTATTTTGTGTGTAACTTTATAATTTTCCTTTGTGTGATAATTTTTGCAAATTTATATATTGACTTTATATTGAAAGTTTGATTTCAATCGTCGGGGGAGTGTTTCCTCCATGTCTATAAATTAGTTTAATAGAGGGCGCAACAGAGCGCATGAAAACTGTAATGATGAGCGGGAAGAGATCCCGCCAGTTCTGTGATCAGCCTTGGACGTGAGCGCAGCGAATCCACCGCTGCCTGTCATTTCATCTTTATTTTGTATATAGTGTGTTTTAACATGAAGTTTCATTAACGAAAATCACTAATGTAATAATACAGTCCACAGACAATAGCCGGATCAGATGCCATATACTCACCACGTTGGCGCGATTTTTCCCCCGCCCCTTTGGCGAAAACTGTTTGTTGTGTTTGTTTACTTTTATTTTTTATTTTAATTCAATAGATTATTTTTATATGTATACCAATATTAATTTAGGCACAGATGTCATATACGCACCAGATTGGCGCGATTTTTCCCCCGCCAATTTGGCGAAAACTTTGTTTTTGAATATTAGTTACAAATACCATACAATAATAGCATGTCATTTTTTATTTCAATATAAAAATAAAATAACGTAATAAATGAAATAGCTCCTATTATTCAAAAATGGGAAATAAAAATAAATAAATGATAGTTTGATATAAATAAATATTGATATATATAATAAAAACAATTTATAGAATTAAAATAAAAAATAAAAGTTAATAAACAACAATTGAAACAAAATAACCGGGTTACCATGTGAGGCATAAAATTGCCATTTTGTTGCAATCGCGCCAATGTGGTGCGTATATGACATCCACGCCTTTATTTATATCAAACTATTATTTATTTATTTTTATTTCCTTTTTTAAAATAATAGAAGCTGTTTCATTTATTACGTTATTTTATTTTTATATTGAAATAAAAAATCACGTGTACTATTTGTCACACTATTTGTAACTAATATTCAAAAACAAAGTTTTCCCCAAGCTGGTGGAGGGAAAATTCGCGCCAACGTGGTGCGTATATGACATCTGTGCCTTGTTTCATTTCACATAGAGGTACTGCTCTATTATTCAGTCGACCACTTTTCATAAGAAAAAACTATCGCCAAACTGTTAGATTAAACGCCAAAAATGCAGTCCCATTTACTTGATATCAGAAGCATTATACGTGCTTGTTACGTCATCAAGTGGTTTTTAACGCGACATTTGCGTGTATTTTTCATTATGTTTTACTGATTTATTAGTTATTTCATTCATTAAAATAACAATTGTGTCCTTAAATTCTTATATTTTATTTATTTATGTATTTTGATATTTCAATGACAATGTTCTCCCGTTTATTTGGCGATAGTTTTTTGTTATGAAAAGTGGTCGACGGGATAATAGAGAAGTACCCACGTATGTATTGGTACTTTTATGTTAACTTGGCGCAGTTGATAAATCGCCAAATATTTTTCTCATAACATCTTCATATTGCATTCATTTCATTTAAATATAAATCTTTCACTGATTTCATTTGAAATCAGTAAAAGTGCATCTTTCACTCATTTAATTTAAAATACACGCCTTTCACTAATTCCATTTAAAATACTAAAAAGGAAAAGAAAATAAGAAATAATGCCACAAATCGAAACCTTTTATTTAAACATCAAAGAATTGTTCCTAACATACACACGCGAAATAAAAAAGCTGCTAATGGTGTGCAAGGCCCCCTTATCATAGTACTTATCATAGTACTATGATATATCACCCCTTATCATAGATATTATGATAAGGGAGTCTTGATGGTGTGATTTACGCCAAATCTCTAATACTAATACTACTCTTACTAATCTCTAATACTTTTCAAACAGAAAAAATTCCAGATTAACTTTCCATTTTTATTAAATTGAAATATATTTTATTGTGCTGAATATTAGTGCTTGCATATTTTTTTGCTCCATGTATTCCATGAACTTTTCAATTCCGATTGTCTACGAAAATCTCCCGCCGGTGAAAATGACGTACGCACAAAATTTAGTGACGTATGTACTTTAATTGTGCTTTTTTATCTATTTTTTTAATATAACTTCCAAACGGTTTGACACTTATTCTTGGTAATAAATAGACGTTGTTGTCACCTTTATAGGTACCTGCTGTAAAAATTTGAACGAAATCCGTTAAATATTTTTTGAGTTATGCTTGACGAAAGGTTTTAATATCTATCGTAGCTATATATGGGGCAAAGTAATACTGCGCTGTGTATGAGTCTTCGTTGCACTCAGACAATAATTTTTCCATCCTGACTATACCTTTACTTTGCAATTTACATGTCTGGGACCACATTTAAAAATATTGTTTACCATTTAACACGCTGAAGTTTTTAGTGCATATATTAATATCGTTTCAATATACACTGAGTGGCCAAAAAATTAGAGACACCCCTTATTAGAAAGTAAACCAGTCTTCGAGGCTGACGAAAAAGACAGGCTACCGCGGTGCATTCCACTTATCTTTTTTTACAGACCGCTACAGTGACGTGATGCTCTTTTCGTACACCTGCATTGGAGCATTCGATCATCACGTGACTCCCGCGATCTGTAAAAAAAGATACGCGTAAAGCACCGCGGTAGCCTTTCTTTTTCGTTAGCCTCGACTAGAGCTCCTATAATACAGGCTGACGCATCCTCGCAGATTTGGGGCTCAAACTGAAGTTCAGTCGAAAAACCAAGCTAATCAGAACCGGTTCAGCCAATCAGAACCGAGTCTTAGACAACCCCAACTCCGGCTGCGGTAGATTGATGCTGAACTGAGCACGAATAATCCGAAACAAAATGGATATGCGTCAGCTCCTATTATAGGAGTCTTAGCTTCGACCAGTCTTTTACAGTGACGTAGAATGGCGTAACAACCCAGAGTTGCTTATATAAGCAACTTCCAGCTTCGTAGACGTAGTTAGCAGGTAAGTTACTATAAAAATGGGTAAAACGAAAGATTTAAGTAACTTTGAACAAGAGATGATCATCGATGCAAGAAGAAGAGATGCCAGCATCTCTGAAACGATTACTCTTTTACGATTTCCTCGCCCAACAGTAAAGAGCTGTGCAAGGTGACGTCACGGACAGGTTTTTGTTGCTGCTGTAGGACAGATATCGCTACCTTTATCAATGCTTTTTCTACTTGTGTGTCCTACAGCTTTTTCAACGTTTTACGGTAAAAGGCACGTGATGTGAAATGCTCTATCTTGGATGTTTAGAAAGTGGCAGTTGAGAAAAAAACTTCAAGCGATAAGGACCGTTCTGGTCTAAAAAGGCTGGTGAACGAGAGAGGTGAAAGGTGAGTAGCACGCATAGTCCACAGAAACAGAAGGACAACACAACAAATTACAGCTGAAATCAATCCAGATGTATCACAAAGCATATCCCAAAGCAAAACTACACGGACTTTGCAAAGGATGGGCTTTAGCTGCCGGAGACCCATCAAGAATGCCTTTGGTATCACAGAACATTAGGAAAAGACACCTGTTATGGACAAAGGAACGACGAAATTGGTCACTTGAGCACTGTAAAAAAGTAGTCTTGTCCGATGAACCTCGTTTCCTGCTCTATCATGCAGATGGCAGGATCAGAATATGGCGCAAAAAGCACGAATTCATGGACCCCTCCTGCCAAATGACAACACTTCAGGCTGGTGCGGTGGAATTATGGTGTGAGGAATGTGTTTCTGAAGTACACTGGTCCCTTGATATCTATGGACACAACTCTGAAATGTGCAGCTTACCTCAACATTGTTGTCAATCACGTGCACTCGTTTATGGCTATAATGTTCCCTTATTATGTTGATGGTCACATTCTGCAGGACAATGCGCTTAGCCAACGTGCTCAATCTGTCTTAAATTGGTTTGAGGAACATCAATCAGAGTTTAACCTGCTTCCATGGCCAGCTCAGTCTCTTGACTTCAATCCTATTGAGCATTTGTGGGACGAAGTCGAAAGAGCACTTCAAAGCTTGTTAACGCCCCCATCCCGGCTGACCCAACTTACAACTACCAGTATGTATTATACCAGCATGAGACGACATTCCTCAGCAACGGTATCAACAACTTGTTGTGTCTATGCCAAGAAGAATATCGGCTGTCATTAGAGCTAAAGGTGGACTAACTCATTATTAGAGGGTGTCTCTAATGTTTTGACCACTCAGTGTAAGCATATGTGCCCATAAATGTATATCGTCTCCCCATTCACATTTCAAGATGGTATATGGGTTTCGAAATTGATATACATGGACATTCATTCCATTTAATTCATCCACACCTTATTTTAGCCTGGAGGTTCAAATTTACTGCATATGTGGGCCCGGCCGTAGCCAGCAGGGGATTCACCAGGGTTTGATCACCCTGCAAAATTTTTGTCAGGATAAATAGAAATATGACATTAAGTACTAATCAAAATTTTTAAATTAACCACAGTTAAAATTCAAAATTCTGCGCTAGCATCTTTTTCATGTTTGTTTTTAGGTGCATTCGTAATTATATAAATACGTAGCACCTATAGTCGTCGTCTGATCCGTCCGTCCTTCTGTCCGCATATAACAGTGCAAAAACTACCCAATCAAATGGTTTGAAATTTAATATATATAATCGTTGCAAAATTTTGTCAAGTCGTTTCAAATTTTATGAAAATTGAATCAAAACTTAAAAAGATATTAATAAAAATATTTATTTAGTAATTTGAATTTTTTAAAAATCGGCACGTCCTTGTTATAGGAGCTTCCGAGGATTAATCGTCAAGCGACCGAGATGTATCGTCAAGTTATCGTCTGATATGTATGACGTATATGACATTTTATAACCTCTATTACAAAGTCATAGTCATATATGACGTATATGACATTTTATAACCTCTATGACCAAATTATAGTCACGTTATTCATTCTATTAAATCCTATCATAATTAATTAATTCAATGATATCCTATACGTAATGATTCTAATGATACGTAATGATTCTAGATTGCCATGGTGATTACGTCCTATTTAAGATGGAGTCATATTATTTCCGTATTACTGAATTTAAAAACCGAATTTGCATACTAAAATTGTTTAATTATTGCAATCATATAATCTACCAACAGTTTTTGGATAGATGTTTCCTTAGAAATAGATACTAAATGAAAAAATGCCTAAATATGGATTTCAATTTCTGAAAATTTCAAAGCTAGGCTTACGATTCCCATTTGAATTTTCAGTAAATGTCAACAAAAGATAAAATGTTGCCACCTTAAAATGTACTTATTATATTACGGAAATTAATCATATAATAACAGCCGATATAATTCATTTCACTGAAATAATAACAGTACGAACGTACGTTTTTTGTCACTTTTGATGTGCAATTTCCAACTTGATTTTTGATGAAATAATTAAAATTTCTAAGATTCTTTAAAATGTATATATATATTATGACGGTTTACAAGGATGTATTCATAGACTTTCGATAGGCCAGAAAGAAGAGAGATAGGTCTGAAGCTGGAGGGAACATGGTTATCCTGACCATGTTTTGGGATTGGTACAATCAGTGCTCTCTTCTATCAGTAAGGAAACATACGGAGATTTCGGAGAAGCATACTGTTAGTAATACGAGAAGGAGATACGTTGGAGATACGGAGAAGCATATTGTTCATAAGAAAAGTTAGAAAAAAGACGAAATGTAAAGGGAGGTGTTTTAGCATATTGGTAGAGATGCAATCGAGGCCAGAGGCTTTATTCTTTTTAAGATTTCCAATATAAGTTACAACTCGAGGGACTTGCAGGGTTTAGAGTCTTATTATGTTCAGTGTGAAGAAATCCTTCAACTTTGGAATTTGTTTATTTGGAACAATGTTAATCATCTGAGGGTCGATGACATCTCTATTGAGTGAAAACTGGCTTCTAAGACTGTCAGTAATGAGCTCAGCGTCAGAATTAGAATAGGCCATTCCATTTGGACCATTAAGTGCCGGAATGTGTATTCGTGTCCTACGAATACGTGCCGTTGCCGACCAAATTGTGTTGTCAGAAGTCGATAAGAACTCAACATAAGTGTTCCAATGTGATATACTAAACTTCCTGATTGCAGCACTCACCTGATGATTCATACGATTAAGTTGGGTACGAAAAAGGGGATCCCTAGTCATCTGCCAGTCCCATCCTAACTGATTTCGAGCTCTTTTCAAGTCCCTGATGTGCTCATGTAGTCGAAAAAAATCAATCATCACTGTCGTGGTTTAGCAACTTCGTTAAAAGCATTAGGAAGGAAGTTTCCAAATGCTTGAATTGAAGTTGTTACTTCATCAGCAAAGTGAATCTGAGTGGGCGGAGCCGACATATTCTCAAGAACATGGGCAAAGTCATCCTAATTGACTGAGAAGGCCTGTGGCATGTCAAGTTGATAGTTACCTACATCGAATTTAAGCACAACCGGGAAATGATCGGAGGACAAATCGTTCACCATTTGAATGGTATCGCGACCTACGTTATACACGGCCGGTGCATGACATATAAAACTTCACATGTAGTGGATCATTTTTACACGGTGATTGGTGCAAAGTGACTCGCCCCCCGTTTTGCACCAATCACCGTGTAAAAATGATCCACTACATGTGACGTTTTAAACGTCATGCACTGGCCGTGTATAACGTAGATCGCGATGGTATCAGGGCTACACTAGATACCAGGCTTGCTCATTCGTTATCATGACGTCACAAATGGTGGCTGGCCGGGACCGAATACATACAGTTATTGGCACAAAACGATGGACGCGCTGCTTTGTAGCAATCGCTGATCGCGGCCAGCCACTATTTGTGACGTCATGAGAATGAATGAGCAATCCCGGTATGGTACTCTGATGGTATGCCGATTTTGCAGACTGATCCCGTTAAATCGGATCACGTGATACTTTTCATGAATGCTTCGGGTTTTGTGTGAATGATTCCTAGTATGATATTCCTAATACGAGAGCCACTTTTTTAGAAGGATAAAGACATATAGCCGCTGCTGGCTTCACCTATTCTGAGCCACAGAAACAGAATATAATTGAAAAAATTAAATAATGAAAGGTCAACTGACGTTACTGTTGGTTAAATTACTGTTGGTTCGCAAGAAAAACCTGTTCGTTCTTTATGACTCCTATACTGTGCACATGAGATGGGACGATTTGATTGGTCTACGTTAAACTGATATGATTAGCCTACGTCGTCATAACGATTCCTGCCGAGGCTAACGAAAAAGAAAGGCTACCGCGGTGCTTTACGCGTATCTTTTTTTACAGACCGCGGGAGTCACGTGATGCTCGAATCCACCAATACAGGTGCACGAAAAGAGCCTCACGTCACTCTAGCGGTCTGTAAAAAATGATAAATGGAATGCACCGCGGTAAACTGTCTTTTTCTTTATCATAGTCATATATCACGGATTCCGGCCTCGGATTCCTGCAATGATCGCTACGACAAAATTGTAGTGGTGGTAGATTCGTTGATGGAACTGTTTGTTTGTAAACATGCCCTTTCCTTATTATAGCTTATTTCCATGCTTCGAGTGAGTTCATCTCCATATATATTTTCTCCTTTGCTCGTTGGCTCAACGCCCTACGTGATCGTCAGACGTGAACAAGCTCAAAGCCTTCCATAGGGATGTAGCAATTGTCTCAGTACCAGCCAACCAACCAACCAACACTCAAAACAAAAACAACAGTCACATGATGTTTTGTTGTTGTTGTTGTTGTTGTTGTGGGGTCTGAGCGCCCCGATCATGGGATATAAGTCTACAGACTCTTTATCCCTAACAATCCTACCTCAAGGAGGCAATTTATACACTAGCTGCAGAAACAACTTGTACAAGAGGAGATAGTGACTTCCGGTTTAAAAACGGTTGGTACTCAGAAGGAAAGACACTAAAGATCGAGCTTGCGAGACTCCTGTCACTGCCAAATCACATAGTTGACTAAAGGATATGGTGGGAGATCCAGAGATACCAAGCCTCTGGTACAAAATAGTACGCTCGGTAGCGTAACGTCCGCATGTCATAAGGTAGTGTTCACAGGTTTCTGGAAGAGAGCAGACTGAGCATAAAGGAGAGTGGCAAAGGTTGAAACGGTAAAGTAATGCTCGGGTGGGGAGAGATTTTGTGCGAAGGCGAGAAAGAAGAACCTCCCCTCTCCTGGGAAGGCGCAGCTTCCTGTGATCCCAACTCCTTTTGGTAAGGTGAGGAAAATCGGTGCTGTAGTTTCCGAGAAGCCAATTATTAATATCCTCCTCATAGAAGAGGCGCCGAAACTGGACGCAGATGTCCTCTGGGGAGATCCACCTTACTGGGTCCGTAGGCAGAAGGTGAGAGCGGGCCAGTTTGTCCGCAAGCTCATTGGCATAGATGCCAACATGACTGGGAACCCAGACTAGTTCAATCGACGAGAGTTGATGTAATGCGTTAGTAAGTTTCTGGTACACCTGAGTCACCACTCGAGGAGATTTGTAGTTTGGAGATTGGAGGCTCGTCAGGACGGATCTACTGTCGGATAGAAGGAGCAGCTTGCCAGACTGCGGAATAAAATCTAGTGCCAGTCCAATCGCTAGAGCCTCTGCCGTGTAAATGGAATTAATGTCATGAACTCTGCTGGAGTGCCCATAGTTCTGGCTTACATCCCAAAAGGCGATGCAGGTCTGTGAAAGAGTCTTTGAGGCGTCAGTAGCCATTATGTGACAGTCACCGCGAGTAGACAAAAATGCAGAAAAGAGCTGACAGATTAGATCAGGGTGGAGCTGCCTGTTCTGAAACTCAAAAGAATCGATATGGCACTGGAAGATATCTGTAAGAGGAGGACGGGGAAGCACCCACGACACGATATCGGTCGCGGAGATATGAAGCCTAGAGAGGGTATCGCTCAGGTGAGCAGCCAGAACAGAATTTTCCGTACTTCCGGGGAGCACCAGAGAATAGATTGGCGACTGGGGGCCGAGTGACAGGTGCCGAAGAAGGTAGCAACACCTATGGAGATCTTGAGTGCAAGCTACTGACAAGGAGTTGGCTTCCCGACGCAGAATTGGAATGGGTGTCCAACGCGGGAGGCCCGTCGCTATTCTAAGGGCTGCGTTAAGGATGGGTTCTAATTTCTGTCTGGTTGATGGGCACGCTAGCGAATAAATTGGACTACCATGGTGTAGCATACTCGTGACTGTAGCCTTGCTAATTCTGATGAGATCTTTGGTTGTTACGCCCCGAGAGACATGCGCCACACTTTTCAAGACGCTCAACTTCCTTAAAGCTTTCTGTTTGACTTGAGCAATATGATCGTTCCAGTTAAGGTTGTAAGTGAAGTTCAGGCCTAGAATCCGAATGTTGTCCACCCAGGGGATGTCTTCTGAATTTATGTGAAGATTACTGTCAGGGATCTTTTTCCTAGCTGAGAAAACAATAGCTGCACTTTTACCCGGATTTAAACGAAGTTTCCAGTAGGCGCACCAACGAGCAACATTGAGAATGGCCTTCTGGACTTTCGGCAACACCACCTCCAGAGACGGGCCGGAGCAGTAAACGTAAGTATCGTCAGCATAGACTAAACCTTCCACATCGGGGCCAAATGCGTCAAAGATGTCGCTCATGTAGACAGAGAAGAGAAAAGGCGACAAGACTGCCCCTTGCGGCACCCCGACGTCCACCTCGAAAGGGTCCGACAACGCACCTCTCCACCGGACCTGAATAATTCTTTGCATTGAGGAATGAGACCATTTTGTGAAATGGCCATCGATGCCGGCTGATACCATTTTCAAAGCTAGGCCGTCCGGCCAAACAGAGTCGTAAGCAGAGGCAATGTCAAACGACACTAGGACACAAACCTGCTTATGGAGGCGAGCGGAATGAAGATCGGAATAGAGCTTTGTGAGAGCAGGAGTGCAGTCCCGGAATGGAATAAAGCCGTAGTGGTTTGGGTGGAAGAAGTTTGTGTGAAGGATCCAAGAAGTCAGCCGCTTCAGAAGAATCCTTTCAAAAACCTTCGAGGCGACTGAAGTAAGCGAAATTGGTCTGTATGATGCCAGCAAAGTACTGTCTTTTCCGGGCTTCGAGATAGGGACGACGATGACTTCCCTCCAAGAGCGGGGAATGACACCCGACAACCAAATGTCATTGAACACCCCAAGCAGTTTATGCAGCCCTATATCATCAAGACACCGAAGAGTCCGTAACGAGACCCCATCTTTTCCTGGGGTACGGAGGGTTGAATGGTTGAGGGCAAATCTGAGCTCTGAGATCTGGAATGGGCGTTGGAGGTTCAGATCAATATGCGCACTAAAATCCACGGGGAGGTAGCCGTAGTTATGGGTTCTGCTGTAGAACCTAGCGAACTTATTTGACTCTTCGATGGCGCTTGTCGATAGCGAACCAGGGGTTACAATGAAGTTATGAGACAATGGAGAATCTACCTGTCGATTGCGAATCGCACGAATGATCCTATAGATGGCACCCGACGCGGCTGCCCCTTTGCAAGTTGCAGCCCAATACGTGCGCTTTGCGTCATTTATTTCTCTCTTCAGGATCGCTGCGATTTTCTTATAACGAGACCAGAGAGTCGGACAAATAAATTTTCTTGCAAGACGGAAAAGCTTCCTCTTTTGGCCCAGTAAATGACTACACCGGCTGTCCCACCACGGGGCCCCAGCACGGTCAACAATCTTCACCCTACGGCTGCTTGCTTTTAGAGAGTCACAACATATGCCTAGGAAATCCTCATAAGAATTGTTGTGAAGATTAAGGATTGCTTTATTCAGATTCTTTGTAACGGCTCCCCAGTCGTACCGATATCGAATGGAGTGGCAGGTGGAACTTCTAATCCGAAAGTCGAAATGAAGATTAACAGGACAGTGGTCGCTGTCGAAAGTGTCTGGGTGAACGTTGTAGCTGGTGTCGACAAAAATATCTGGCGAAGTGATGGAGAGGTCCAGGAGAGAAGCTTCACCAGCGTAGACATGTGTGGGCGTATGTGAGTTGACGAGACAAATTTTATTTTGAATTATCCAGTCGATAACCAAACTGCCTTGGGGGGTATTGTGGCTACCGCCCAAGCTGGAGTGAGGACAGTTAAAGTCCCCAATGATAACAAACGGGGAGCGACAAAACCCCAAAATGTTATCCAGCCAATGTGAATCTAACTTGCCCGGAGGGGAGTAAATGTTAATGATCTGGAGCTTAAAGTTGTTGGGGAAGATAATTTCCACACCTAACACCTCGTTAAAGACTGACTGAACTGGTAGAGCGAGATTACGGGATGGAAGAGTATTCCTTACCGCTGTAATCAGCCCGCCGCCGCTCCTAGAACTGCGGTCGAGCCTATAAACTGTTTTTCCTGGAATTTGAAACCCGATGGTGGGCTTAAGAAAAGTTTCTTGAAGTGCAATGATGTCGGCAGAGTAAAAAAGAGAGTGACGGAGCCAGGCTGAATTAGCCCGAGCTCCCCGGATATTCCAATGAACTAATGAAACGCCCATGAAAAGGAGAAAATTAGTCATGAACAGGCTAGGACTCGCTGTGGTCCATCAGACCGACATCAGTGGCTAGTGATTCGGATTGGAGATTTATATCGGTTCTTTTGCTTGTGTCGTGTTCGGTGGGGGAGGTCATACGACATTTCTTGAGGTTTGGTTCGAGAGAGAAGGGAGGGGTGTCATTTCTTGCGGAGTCTTGTTTCTGTTTTTCTTTCGTTGGTAGGGTTGGTTTGAGACTCGTAGGTGTTGTGGGTGGAGGGAGTTGCGTCTTTTGGACGGCCTGGATGATGGTAGCATTCAGATCGTGAACTGCGCTATGGATCGCTGGAACTTTTTCGTCGAAAGCAGCTGAAGCTTGTTCTATAAATGTTCTGCATTGAGCAGCTTGTTCCACCAATAATGATTGAAATAGCTGGAACATGTTATTGGTAAATTGGTCCAAAGTTGCTTGGAGTCCAGTTTGTGTTACGATATCGGAAGGTTTGGAATTATTAGCTTTTGAAGCATAAGAGTTCGTCTCACGCCGTTCAGCCACTCGGAACTGACGGCGGGCCTCGGCGATGGAGAGGTGGTGTTCGCATTTGAATTTTTGGATTCGGATCTCTTTTTCATAAGCCGGGCAGTTTTTGTCATCAGCGGTATGTTCACCTTGGCAGTTAGGACAAATTGGGGTTGGGGTCTGACAGTGACCCTCGTGTGATGTACTACATTTACGGCAGATTTTCTGTTTATGGCACGATTTTGTACTATGGTTAAATTCCCAGCAATTGAGACAGGGCCGGGGCCGGTCAATAAACAGTGTAATCTTCTGAATTTGGTAGAAAATTTTTACCTCCCGCGGGAGTGTGGTTCCCAGCTTAGTAACCAGGACTGTAGTTGTTGGGACGGTGTTGCCTTCATTTTTCCGTAGAAAACGTCTGATTTCGAGTACGTGGAAACCGTTATAAATCAGTTCATCGGCGATTTCTTCGCAAGAAACATCGGTAGGAATTCCGTACAGAAGAAATCGAGTTGTTATACTGTCGAATTGCACTCGAGGGTTCACGGGGATTTCGGCTATCGAAGTGAGTTGTAAAGCTTGAGTCGCCGTTTCGACAGAGTGCGTGAGAAGAATTATTTTACCCTGTTTGGTCAATTTTATGCAGTCAATAGCCGCATGGTTTTTTATTTGTTTCTCCAAATCCCCTTTTAACTTCTTAGGATGAATAGTAGGAAAAGCCCCGGATTTAGCTTCTATGAAAATTGTTATGACGTCACTACTACTAAGTTCTGCAAAACTAACTAAGTCCGCCGGAGGATACACACTCTTATAAAAATTGAAGTCAGTAGGTGGTACAACATTTGAGTTTAACGAGGACAGGGTAGCCATGACAGATGAATTTAGTAAACTAGAAGTAGTTGCATTATCTGACACTTGCGACATTAAGTCCGTCAGCAAAACACCCAACAACACTACAACAGTCAACTACAACTACAAAATTAAACAGTAAAAGTCCACTAAAATAAATTTTAGGCAAATTAAACAACCACGAGTTCAAAAGTCCTAAACACTCGGAACGGGAACCGCCCCCAAAATGCAGCTGAGTATCTATCAAAGCCTACATCCTGACTGCGGCAGCGGAAAAACTTCACAAAACTAAACACGAAATAACACTATACTTTAAAATGGAAAAATCTCACCAAATTCCAAGAGCAGCAGCAAACACCGCAAACTTCGAAGAAAAACCAAGCAACGAATCCACATGATGTTTTTAGTTTTCCTTCTTCCAACGTTAGATGAGTCATTGTGGCAGTGGATGAATTGACCAAAATTTAAAAGCCCTTTTTTAATTATTTGAAAAGCATTTTCACCTTCTCTTCATATATTTTTTAATAAAACACTATGGAAAGTTCAGCCGTGTCAGTTGTCGCGAAATCTTTAAAATCTCAAGTATGTGAAAACATTTTTTTATACCTTGTATACTGCTAGAGATTCTACTTATCTTTATGTTCCGTTAATTTATTGTTTTATTTGTATTTCTCAAAGCAGACCTTTGTGTATTTTTAACATTAAGCATGAAATTACGTATTAAATCCCGTTAAATTTAGTTTTATTAAACACTTTTATATTTCGTTGTTGTAGGAGAGATTAGTATTGTTCATGCATTTATTTTATGTTTCAAGTATAATCCAATATATTAAGTGTTACATGCTATCGTGCAATATAAAAGTGTATAATATTTATTTCGAAATGCATCGCATCATTTTTGTTCCCAAATCATTTCAAATTATTTCCGGCTTACCCACAACCTGTTACAATTCCATAAGTGGGTATTTTGAGAGCCCGACATATTTCCACCCGAATCCAAAATACTTTAACCTGAACCCGAAATTAAGGTACTTTCGTGTTATAGCGGCAGCGACGATACGATTATGCCAAGATTGCAGTTACAATTTCGCCAGAACTTATCATATACTTCCAATGCTCGAGTATATGTGCCAAATACGTCATTATATACATATTATTTGCGTCTTATATGCCATATATACATTTTATGGATGTCATATATGCGTCACGAAATGTTATATAATACATCATATATTATTATGTCATATAGGCTTTATAGTTTGGCGATAAATCTTGGTTGCTTGGCGAATTCATCCTCAGAGGCAGCTATAGCGTGAAAGTACAAAAATTAATTCATGTTTTAATGCAATTATGAAAAGTAAAAAATAATTTTATCTCTAAGTGCCACTTTTATATAGAAAAGTGGACATATCTATATTCTTTAATATTATTTAAATATAGTAAAACATCTTAATAGCGGATACTTCAGGATTGTTGGGATTTTTAATTGCTGGGACAAAAATTTTGCACAGAACTATGTGTCAGGTGAAAATAATGCATATTTGAATATGAACGAGTACATAACTAATTTGTTGCATGAGAAATAAAAATTGTATCAGAAATGTGATCATAGATTAATTCTTTCTTTATGGTACAATGAAGAACCCTTTTTTCTTTCGGAATATGAAAAATATTACCACCATTTCGTTAGTTTATGCACATGCACACATGTTACATGTGTGTAGATTCAGAGGTAAAAGCATACAAATATATAGGTGTTAGAAATTGAGAAAGTGTTTGCTAAATAGAGGTGCCTGCTATTCACGAGTGTCTGTTTTTGAAGGTTTTGTTGTGTATGGATTTCTTATCTGAACAAAAAAGTTTGGACATTCTTTTAAAAAATCAGGTCAACCTGAACTACTAGACTCGTAAGAACCAAAAACCAACCCCGAAACTGAAACAATGAAAGTCAACCTGACCTGCAGCCCCGGTAGCAGAAACAATACAGCGCTGCAGCTTATTTTAGATCTTGCAGATCAATCTAACACTTAAACAAAATTCTGGGCTATGAAAAATTCCTAAAATTAAATTTTTGCCTCAAGATTTACTGTATTTTTTTTTATATTTCCTTTATATAAGCAAATTTTGCTTATTTTTTGGCCTACCATAATCTCAGTACTTTTGGGTTATAGTGGCCACCGAGGATGATTCGCCAAATGACCAAGATGTATTGCTAACTTATAAAGCATATAAGACATAATAATATATGATATATATATATTACATTTCATGATGTATATGTCTCAGCTTTAGTCAAATATGACAGATATATAATATATGATATGCATAAAGAAGTAGTATATGACGTATGTATAGATGACATAGGGGAGACCGGTACACAGTGGACCACCCCCTAATATTTTATTTAATTTTTTTTTAAGCTTCTCTTCTATCCTAATAGACAACAGCACTGCAATGATTATTTATAGCCTTCAGAAAATATGTTTAGCTCAGATTGAACTATTTTATCCTGCTTTGTTGTTTTGAGCTTCTAAAAGTAAAATTTTTCATCCTCATATTTTTATTTTTTTAGTAATTAAAGGTTGTAGATAAATAAAATAAAACAGCTTTTTTGCAAAGCTAAGATACTTGTTTTTATTTTACTTTAAAGTTAATATGTTTAAAAGAAAGCTATAAACAATATTAATATGATTATTTATTGAACTTCAACATGGGGTACAGTGGACCACCCACTCCTGGGGCACAGTGGTCCACAATCCACTCTGCTCCTCTAATGCAGAATGTTCAAAATATTTAATAATTGCTTATTTTCTATAAAGAAAGATTGTTTTAAAGTAGATTTAACTGTAAAATAAAGTAAACAAATAAAAATAACAATTTATTTAACATAGTAAGAAATATTTTGTTTTGTATTTACTGCCTTTAATAAATATAGCTGTACCGTAAAATACCGTTAATCCGCCCTTCCCGATTAAGCGCCCCCCTCCCACTTTGTAAACAAATTGGAAAATTCAAAAAATCCCGAGAAAGCGCCCTCCCCCAAAAGAAATTTTGCCGTGCGCGTCAAGATCAACACCAAAAATTTTATCTCCCGAGTGTTTTTTTTTTTTCGACGGATCAGAAAGGCGTGACGATTCTTTGATATATCGCAAACATGTACAAACACATTGTCGATATGAAAAAGCAATATAACCATTAAACATTAGTTTTAAACATTAGTTTAAACATTAGTTTTGCTGTAAATTTATCTCCATGGCGATATGAAGGTAATAAACATATCGATAGTGAAAGTTTCTCATGAAATAAGTTAAAAAAATGTGTGTTTGATGCTGTGTGGAAAATATTTTCATTAAAAGAGTATTTTATTAAAGAATTTACAGTCATATTTAACATTATTATGAAAACCAATCACAAAAATATATATCGATTGATTGATCAGATCAATCGAATTGTCGATACACAGTCGAATTTGTAGCGTAATTTGTGCTGTCTTTGTGGTAGTAATATTTATTGTTTTAATAATCTGGCAACACTACCAATTCGTTATATATCTACTCAATTTTTGTGATTTGTATTATTTATTTAACATTTATAGATACAAAATCCTGATTTTAAAAGAAAAAACGGTTATTTAATCTTCCTAACTTACAACAGATGGCGACACCGCATAAAATGTTACTAGTTCTCGAAATTACTTCAGGACGTTTTCAGTTACAATTTCTCAGTGTATTTTAATTATTTTAAATTATTTAAGTTCCTTTTATTTTTCTGTTACCATATTAATAACAGATATTAGTGTTATTATTTATCTAAATGCATTCCAGTTTCAAAGCTTCTGAAATCCAGAATTTTCTATAATCTGAAATCGCCATTAATCGTGAAGTTATAGTCTTTTTCTATTTTGTCTATCATTTTTTTTTTCAAAATGTTTTTCTTTTGTTACTTTATTAAAATAATGCATGCTTTGCGATGATCTGCCATTAGCATCTTCCCCCCCCCCACCACCACCACCACCACCCATAAATATCATATACTACAGTTTTAATACCGTGTAAGCGCCCCCCCCCTGCTTATTTTACGAATTTCCGTCGTGTTTAGGGGGGCGGATTAACAGGATTTTACGGTAGTCTAATTGTTGATGATTCTATTAAAGTAAGATTCATGAGACGCAAATTGAATGGAAATCAGTTTATTTCTCCCGAAACTGTAGATGAATCTGCTGTTGATGTCAATGATTTCATAATGTTGTTCTCAGACCCAAAATTATTTCTTGAAAATTCCAGGCTCAATCTTACTCATAAATACTTTGGAATTTCATTTGCAAATTTTAATGTGGGCTGATTTTTTTGTACTTAAATAATAACTTCAACTAAATTGCAATTGTTCCTGTATTAATCTCTTATTATTTTCAAAATATAATTAATTTTTTGTTTTTGTTTCAAAATTTATATTACTATGTTATTTTGCGGGTGAAGGGGCAACAAAAAAGAATTAGATTAATGAAAAATAGATTTATATTGTATTTTAGATAATACCTAATAGTGGTCCACTGTACCCCGGTGGGTGGACCAGTGTATATCTTTTTTTTTTTTTTTTTTTTTGAAAAATGTATTGAAAACTATGTTGTGAGAAAATTATGATGGATGTAAGAAGGATTAAGGAATATTCAAAAATATTTTCATACAGATTAGTCAGTCTGTTTAAAGAGAAAAAAAATGTTAACTGAAAAAGTGGTCCACTGTGTACCTGTCTCCCCTATATAATGACGTAATTGGCACATATATGAGCATTTGGAGCAGCCGTATTCAACCTTTTATTCTCGCGGGCCACAAACATATATTTGCGACATTAGGTGGGGCACAACACACTTGTATAATAATGTAAAAAATATATAGAGATTTCTGTTGCAAATTAGGGATGTAACGAATAGTGATTTGGCCGAATACTGACTTAAAAAAAAGTTATTTTAATTGTTTATTTATTTATTTTTTCAATTTTAAAAACAAAAATTAAATTAAGGACTGATTGAAATAATTTTTTTGTTTGAGTGTTCAAAAATCATAACAGCTGAATGTATTTTTTGTAATATTTGAAATACTTTGATGCCAATAAGATAACATTTGACTTTCAAAAATGTAAATAATTCATATATATATATATTTTTATCCATAGATAGTTCTAGTAATTTATATATTTTTTACCTAAAATAGAAACTCATTACCTCTGTAAAAATGAAACTTTTTTTATTTTAGTAAAATCATTTAACCCCCAAAAATAAGAACTTGCATGTGTCCTCTGTCGTTTTATATCCTTTCTCATGCAACTCAAACTTAGTAAATTTACATTCTGTATGTCAAGAAAAGGGTTATTTTCTTAAAATATAATTTCATTTTGGGATTGCTTTTCAGAAATAAAAAATAAGAAGTCATCACTGCCAAATTTGTCAAATGAAGTTAATAATAATACAGCAGATAAATTAAGAGAGGTAGATTGCTATTTTGATAACCATTTAATAGCTAGGACAGAGTGTCCATTTAACTGGTGGAAAACAAATGCAGAAAACTTTCCAAGGCTTGCAAACTGAGCAAGAAATCATCTTTTAACTCCTGCAAGCACAGTATATAGTGAACGTTTGTTTTTTGAAGCTGGTAATATATATGAAACCAAACGAAACAGACTTCTTGAAAATGCTGAAAAGTTATTTTTGCATCACAATTTCAGGCTTTACAGTGATAAATTATTTTGTTACCCCTGTATGTTATTTTGAAGTAACTCATTAAATGCTTTTTCAGTATAGGTAATAGTTTTTTTCTTTTCAATGTATCAAACTCATTAGTTCATTTAATCAACATCTAATGTTTAATTTTTAATTAGTAAAGTAATTATATAGTCCTACATTTATTCAAATTTTTTTATTTAAAAGTAAAACTAAAAACTAGAAAAATGATTTAATTTGTGAAAGATTAAACATTTTTACAAGACAGTAAAATATTTATTTTTAATATTTATGAATTTTATTGTTTAAGAAACTGTTATCATCATTATAAATCAGATTAAAAAAATAGATATAAAGTTAATATTTTTAAATTCACTGAAGAGATTTAAACTTTAAATGCAGTATATATTTTGCATTTTAATGTAAAAGAAATTAATGTTGCAATACAGTATACGGAACACTCCGAAAACCGGAATGCAAAACACTAGAAGATTTTTTTTTTTTTTTTTCATTTAAAAAAAAAAAAAAATATTTTTTAACTCTTTTTTTTTTTTTTTTTTTTTTTTTTTTTTTTTTTAAGTGTCAGTAAAAGAAAAAATAACAAAATGATCAGGGGTGATTCTGGTCCGAATTTTTCGGAAAAAAAAAATATATATATCGGTCATAAATCCGAAAATTAGGACATAAAATGTATCTGTATTTCGGCAAATGATCGAAAAAAAAAATCAATCTCATCATTCGTTCGAAGAAAAGTTGCTAATTTTGTCAAAGGATCACGGGAAAAACGTGACTCTCGTCAGAGAATCTCGAAAAAACGGTAAATTTCGTCAAAAACATTGCGAAAAGCGGCAAATTTTGTCAAAAGATCGCGAAAAAATGGCAAATTTTGTCACCGGTTCGTGGGAAAAACGTGACTTTCGTCAGAGAATCACGTTAAAACGGAAAATTTCGTCAAAAAATTGCAAAAAATGGCAACATTCGTCAAAAGATTGCAAAAAAAGGCAAATTTAGTCAAAAGATCACGAAAAAACGGTAAATTTCGTCAACAGATCGCGAAAAAACGGCAAATTTTGTTAACAGATCCCGAAAAACGTCGAATTTCGTCAAAAAATAGCGAAAAAAACCCCCGCAAATTTTATCAATAGATCTCGAAAAAAAAAAACGCAAATTTTGTCAACAGATCGCGAAAAATGGCCAATTCCGTAAAAAATAGTGAAAAAACGCAAATTTTATCAATAGATCTCGAAAAAAACTGCTAATTTCATCAAAAGGTCGCGAAAAAATGCAAATTTCATCAAAAGATCGCGAAAAAACACAAATTTCGTCAAAGGGAGCAAAAAAAAAAGTGGCGGGAGTGGACACCCCTCCCCCCTCCCCTCTGTTGTAACTTTTCAGAAAATTTGCTGTGAATTTCAGAATTTTTTTTTTTTTTTTTACTCAGAATCACCCCTGAAAATGATATTGCCTTCATTCATTAATTTATAATTTCAATAAATAAATATAAAAAAATTCTGATACGAAAAACATTACGATAAGAAAAAATGAAAAACAATTATGTTAGAGAAATAAAACATGCCTGTGTACAAATTTTATTTTGTTACAAGTTTCATTAAAAAAAGTTAAAACGTAGTTTAATGCCATCCATGGTGTTATTCCAGAGAAATATGGTGAGCAGAAAACGACTAACATTTCTTTTTTGTTTTGTAAAATTCAGCCTAGAAAAATTATTTCTATGCTAAGAATCGGCGAATCCGCCATTGCGATCAGCATCAATAATAACAGGTTATGGAAAGTTGCCAGATTACGCATTTATTTTAACATTTCCTTTTTATACATAAAAGAATAGTTACTTGATAATTTGTAAATTTAGATTTGAAAAATTTTTCATAGTCAGAGGGATTTTCTCTGAATAAAAAACTAAAATTCTTTTTTAGAATATACTTCCAGTAAATTTTATACACATGACGTCACACTCCAGTATGCGCAGCCGCAATTCACTCCAGCAGATGATCTTTAGCCTCAATCTAGTGTACTTGTATAAATTTTAAACAAGCTGGATAAATGACGGCAGTTGATGCCGTCGCTATCTCCAAATCAAAGATTCTGCTCCCAGCTCCCAAAATGAAATTTTATTTATTTTTCGTAATTTAGAATTTTATTTTTTATTTTGTGCAAATAATGTATTAAATGAACAAATTTATAAGTAATGTATTTGCATATATTAATCATATTTATCACCATTTTATGAAATTATTTCGTATATTTTTTATACTTATAAAAAAGTGTTCTGAATTACGGAAAAACCCCTTATCCAGAATGCCCCAGGTCCCAAGCATTCTGGATAATGGATCCTATACGGTACTTACTTAAATTCATATGATGCCAAAATATGCAGCAAGAAAAATATTTTTATTTATGTAATATCATTATATACAGTTATTTATAAGCTGTCATGAAGCTTTAAAATTGCATAAGTATTAGGATTTCTTTTCTTATAATAATTAATGTATTTAGATATAATTTTTTAATATTGTTTGTTGAAAATATTTAAAATCACATTTTGTTTTGATTTTCTGAAACTTATTTAACCAAATATCTTAGAATATTCAGCCAAATATGCAACTATTCGGCAAAATATCAAATTATATTCGGCCACGCCGAATATTCGTGACATCCCTATTGCAAATGCCGCAAAAATTGTTGTTTTGAAATAGTGGTATAAAACTTTTTGCTGCCAGCTTTTTCTACATCAAATATTTAACCCTAATAAGCCTTATTATCAGACATGTATAAAACCAAAAACTTTCTGCGCACATAAATATTGAGTCAAAAACTTTCTGCAAAATAATTTAATGTTTAATAAAATTACGTGTTGTATTATTTTGACGATATAAATTAAAAACAGTAGTTTAAAATAGTTACCATTTGAAATTACTTAATATTAATTAAAGAATAATTATTTTGGTTAAAAATATTAAAAAAGCTAAAAATTCATGATAGGTAGAGCTGAATTCTTATCAATTATTTTGTCAATGCATTTAGAAACAACACAGTCCTTAATATTTTGACCTCTTCGCAAGCGTCTGTAATATCACAACAATGTTTTGCATCTTTAAATTTTGAATTGTGCGCAAACAGTGACTAAATCATACATAAAATTTCAAATTTTTTTTATTTTTTGGTATTTAAAAAAAAAAAAAAAAAAAAAAATCTGCAAAGTTCCGTATTTTTCAGAAAATTTTCCGCGCACGACGTGCACAACTGCGTCTATATTATACAACTCTGCTTATTAGCTATATGATAAGTATAAAATATAACAATGCAGCAATTCCAAATTTTCAAAAAATATATATATAAATAAATAAAAGAAATTTTTTTTTAATAAATCAGTTTTTTTCTCAATGCAATAACTTTTTTTATGTAGAAATAATAGTACAAATTAAATTAACTTGGAATAATGTTTGTTTACTGTTCTCAGGATTAAAATATATATACAATTCTATAGCACAAGTAAAACTACATGTAAAAATAACTTTGACTAGAGAAACGTCATTTAAGATATTTTAAGGTAATTTTAAATTAGTAATTATAAATAGCAGGAAATTGTCTTCTCATAAAAGAACAATGAAAATATTAAAAACTTTTTATACAAACCTCAATTAATTTTATAAATAGGGATTAATGATTATATTTTGGCATCAGTGTTTTTTAAACATTTATCTTTACTTATTTAATTATGGAAATGCTTTAATTACATAAGGCAAAAATTACATTTTTTTTTTTTTGCTGGTACCAAAAGCAAATTTTGAATGCACAGTTTAAAAGTGCATGTATGCACCCATGGTCCCGAATGGATTAAAAAAGTTCCAAGGCCATTATAAAAAATAAATAGTACCGAAATTTATGTAATTATTTAACAAACATCAATAAAAATATTTCTCATGATTCTGAATTTTTAAAGCACTTATACAGTTTAACCATTTTAATATTCTAAGGAACTTTCTATTGCATGCCATCCTAATAAACTATTTTTTTTTAGGGTATACAGTACTGCTTTGGAATTGTTGGAATACCTGTTATGGAAATTGCAACTGCACTTCAGGATGAAGGAATAAAATATATTGGGATGAGGAATGAACAAGCAGTATGTATTGTAAAAGTATAAAATTAAAATTTAATAATATTTTATGTACTAAGGTGGTTCTTCTTGATAAAGTAACTATTAATATTTCAAGCTGTTTTATTCCCTTATTTTACTGCTATTACTTTTTTAGTTTATGTACATAAAGAGGGAATTTCATAATTCATTTTTCCTCTATTTCCTCATACACTAGAGTTCTAGAAAGCGTGTACAGTACAGTTGAGTGTTCCCTAGGACCAGGGCTTAATTTCTAAGAAAAAAATGTACTGGAGCCGTAATATTTTGCAGTACTAACACCCTCATCATACCCTCCACCGTCACTCCAATCTGTATATTTATATTTCATACACTATTTTAAAAATTTAAAGCATTGTTTTGTTATTTAGCAAAATAAGAATTTTAAATACATCTATCTGTGTATACTTAGCTATCAACTATTCCACTTTTTAGTTATTACTACTCCCAGATAGAAACCTTTGCCTAATTAATCACAGAATTCTGCGATTAAATAAGCTCAGGATTATGATTCGGGAATAGTGTTAACACAAAAAATGAATAGTTTGCAGCTATGCAGAATAGAAAAAGACTATTTCTGTGTACTCTTTATTCTATGATCAAAATGGCATTAAAATGATTTGAAATGGAAATAAATAGAATTTTGAATTATAGACAGATTGAGCTCGAGCCTGCCCAAACCCGAAAACTGATATAAAAATCAAGCCTCTTTCATCTCCATCTCTTACGTGAGTGACATATTACGTCGCTTATAACTATTTTGATACAAAAGAAGGCAAAAGATTGGATTTGGGAGGGAAAGGAAAGGGTAATTTAGGCTTTGTTTTTTGGAAGCATTATTGCACTGTGCTCTGGAGTGCAATGTTTATGATCTGCGGTGAATTCTAGCCAATATTTAAATATTTAGTAAAAACAGAGATGTACCGGAGCTGAGCTTCCGGTGGGCTCCAGTGCAAATTAAGCCCTGTCTAGGACAATGCAATGTTTTCATATTTTTAGAATTGAATTGTCAATTAACCCCTTCTTCTTTATTGAAAACTGTAATAGGTTTTTTACATTTAATGTATATAATATTTTTTAGATCGCTCACTAATAACACCGAAAAGCACTTTTATTTGTACAGTCTACAGTCAAACCTCATTAGTATGTTACTCTCTCGGGTCCGCTTAAAAATGATTTACTAAGCAAAGTGACTTTTTAAGCATAGTTTATATTAAATGTAAAATGAAATTCCAATTGTTTATATATTAATAAAATTAAACAAAAATATAATTTATAGAACAAATAATAAAAAAAAAGCAATTTATTTCCCACATTATTTAGGACCGAGAAGGGGCAGATATTAAGATATTTCATTCAGTTGGTTTTACATTAATTTTTGCTAATAAATAAGGTTAAACCATTTGGACATTAAAAAAATAAATAAATGAATATGACATTTTAAACCACTCCTAAAACTTATATCTTGTTCGAATAAAATTTAAATAAATCTTTGACTTTTTTAAAGGTTTGTATTTTGCATACACCTTGTCATTTTGCTACACCCACCATAAACATATTAAAGTTTAATCTGTAATACAGTAGACTCTCTCAAATCCGCAACCCTAAAATCCGCACATTGCTTCAGATGTAAACAGTGAAACTTACAATTAAGATATAGGAGGGAAATTCAAGTTTTTTTATTTTTATATCATTCCCTACTCATTTTATTATGTAATTCTAGTTAATATCATTGAACTCTTGCTTTCTCATAAAGGAAGTTGTTATTGCGTTTTAAACTATACACAAACACACACTGCTGGTTCTTAACTAAAACACAAATGCAATAATGGACTGTATACATGCGGTTTTATTCACACATAAATAAAGCGAGCCATCACACGGCTTATTCTACAACATTCTTTTTCACTTTTTAAAAACAACAATAAGCAACACAGAACACTGAGTGTTGCCAAACGCGGAAAGTAAGAAATAGAAACTTACATAAACTCGGAGCACATGGAATCAAAGAACATGCAGCTTAGCTCGCTGCAGACGATAATTACACAAACATTCTGGCCCCCGTTGAAATCCCCTGGGATTTCAACAAGTGGTTAGTTGCATATAATTTCTGACTATAATGAAAAAAAACACAATTAATAACACAAACAAATTAATGCAAAAAAATAGAAAAATGTATTAAAAAGTTTTTAGTTCACAGTTTTTAGTTTTTATAGGAAGAGGACACAATTTCACTACTGGACGATTGATTACACCACTACTAGTCTTGATCGTCACAGCTCTGACCTTATTATCTGAACCTGGATGAACAGTTAGTATTCTCCCTAATTTCCATTTAAGTGGTGGAAGATTATCATCTTTTATGAGGACTAAGTCATTGACGTCTAAATTTCGCTGACTTTTCTGCCATTTAGGTCTTTGCTGAAGTTGAGCCAAATATTCCCGGCTCCATCTTTTCCAAAATTGCTGTAAGATGAACTGTCTCACATGCCATCTATCAAGGTGACTCAATGAACTGTGACTTAGATCTTGTTCGGGTATGGCAGTTAGAGAAGTTCCAACTAGGAAGTGACCTGGCGTTAGAGCAGTCAAGTCTGTTGGGTCAGATGATATGGGACTCAGTGGCCTAGAGTTGAGACAAGCTTCTACTTGTGTAACCAAGGTTTGGAACTCAGGATAGGTTAATACAGTGTCACCAACGGTTTTCTTCAGATGCGATTTCATGGATTTTACTGCAGATTCCCACAGTCCACCAAAGTGTGGAGCAGAAGGCGGATTAAATGTCCAAGTTATTTCCTCTGACGACAAAAATTTGCGAATTTCTTCATTCTGCTTGCACTGCAAAAGATATTTGTTAATTTCTTTTTCTGCACCTTTGAAGTTGGTTCCACAATCACTAAAAATCTCAAAAGGTTTCCCTCTTCTTGCAATAAATCGTTTTAATGCACTTAAGAATGCCTTTGTTGAAAGATCTTCTATGACTTCAAGATGGACTGCTTTGATGACGAAGCAGACAAATACACACACATATGATTTAAATGATTTTACTCCGCGTCCTGCACGATATTTAATCATGAATGGTCCTGAAAAATCTGTTCCAACTCGATGAAATGGTCGTGATTGTGTTACTCTGGATGCTGGAAGATCAGCCATTATTTGTTTTGCAGTTTGAGCTTTATATCTGCAACACGTAACACAAGCTCTTACCATTTTCCGAATAACAGACCTAGCAGTAATGATCCAAAATTGCTGCCTAATTAAAGAAAGAAGAAGTTCTGGACCTGCATGTAAGTATTTCTCATGGAAATGTTTAATTATGATCTTAGTCACATGGTGCTTTGATGGTAATAAGATTGAGTGCTTTTCATTCTCCGACAGCTGTGCGTTTTTCAATCTTCCTCCTACTCTTAATATTTTGTTATCATCTAAAATTGCACACAAGCACATGAGACTGCTATTTGAAGGTAGCTCTTTTCCAGCTTCTAAACATTGAATTTCCTTACTGAAGTTCACTTGTTGAACCATCCGAATAATACAGCGTGTTGCGGCTTGAATTTCACTGCTTGATAAAAAGGATGTATTTCTATCTACACGTGTTACCTTTGAATTGGAGATGAATCTCAATATCCAAGCAAATATGCGTTGCAACTTGGAAAACGAAGATATTTTTGATATAACATCAAGCTCTTTTACAGTTTCAGAAGCTACAAATGATAAGGTTTTACGTGCTTCTGGTAATTCTTCTTCATTTATGGGAATAGGTTCATGCACTGGAACCTCACTACTTCTTAACCATAGTGGGCCGTTCCACCACAAGTCATGGGACAGTAGTTCTGCAGGAAGTAACCCACGTGATGCGCAATCAGCAGGATTTTCTTTTCCGTCCACATGGTTCCAATTCTCAGCTGGTAAAATGGATTGGATTTCAGATACTCTGTTGGCTACAAAAATTTGCCATCTTTTAGGATTTGATCTTAGCCATGACAATACAATTTGTGAATCACTCCATGCGTGCACAGAATCAGGTTTTATATGTAATGCAGCTCTGACTGCCTGTATTAAGTGTGCCAGTAATACTGCAGAACATAATTCCAGTCTTGGAATCGTGACAGGTTTTAGTGGTGCTACGCGAGTTTTAGCTGTTAAAAGTTTCACATCAATGTTAGAGCTATCACAAGTTTTAACTTAAATAACTGCTGAATAACCCTTTTCTGACGCATCACAAAATCCGTGAAGTTCACATCGAGAATAATTGGGCAAAATTACTTTTCTAGGTATATATATGGAATTTAAGAGTTTGACTTCTTGGCACAAAATTTTCCACTTTTGGTCAATATTTTCTGGTACTGGGTCATCCCATGATAATTGTAATTTCCAAAGTTCTTGAAGGATCATTTTACTTAGAATCACAAATGGTGCAATCCACCCCAATGGATCAAACAGCGTTGAGACAAATGACAGAATAATTCTTTTAGTAGGGACACCTTGATAATTTATATCACTGAAACTACATTTGAACATATCGTTATCAGGATGCCATTCCACTCCTAAAACTTTTGTAGCCTTATTCCCCACTACACTATACATATTATCGTTAATTGTGTTTGCTAACCCAGCATTTTTCAATAGTGATGGTTCATTTGTGGACCATTTATGTAGCTCAAACCCACCTTTTTTTAGCATTTTTTGCAAATCAGATATCAATTCAGTACCTTCCTGACTATTCTCAACACCAGTTAAAACATCGTCGACATAAGTCTCTTAAAACTATAGTCTTTGCTTTTGGGAAATTAAGACCCTCATCAATTGCTAACTGACTCAAAGCTTTAGTTGCAAGATATGGAGCAGCAGCAGTTCCATACGTGACAGTATTTAAGCGAAAGACTTGTATTTGTTTATCTGGATCATTTCTCCATAATATTCTGAAAATCCCTATCATTGTCATGAATTTTTACCTGCCTACACATCATTCTTATATCAGCTGTTATGGCAATATTATGAAATCTAAACCTTAATAAAATGCAAATTAAATCATCTTGTATTTTGGGACCTACCATTAGAGTGTCATTTAAAGAAACACCTGTTGTTGTTTTAGCACTCGCATCAAAAACTACTCTTAATTTGGTAGTTAAACTAGAATTGTTTAAGACGAAGTGGTGTGGGATGTAATAATGTTTAGTTTCTGGTTCACGATCTGTATTCGAAACAAAGTTCATGTGGCCCAGAGATAAATATTCTTTCATAAATTGAACATATTGGTTGTAAATTTCTGGCATGGATATTAGTCTTTTCTCAAGATAAAGAAATCTTCTGTGCACCATTTGGCGGGAATCACCTAAAATATCTCGATCCTGTTTGAATGGTAGTGCGACTGAATAGCGGCCTGATTTTTCTCTAAAATGAGAACTCTCAAAATGTTTTTCACAATGTTTTTCTTCAACTGTTAAAGGTTGCACATTTGGAATTTTTTCTAATTCCCAGAATGAATTTACTAACTCGTCAGTTTTTGTACTTAAATGATGTACATGTACTGGATCAGTTGCCAGGGTTTCAAAATTTGTAGTACCCGAAATTATCCACCCAAGTCTCGAATTTAAGGCAAATGGAAGGTTAGGTTCACGTTTGACAATTTCCCCAGTCATTAAATGCATAAATACATTTACACCAAATAAAATGTCAATTTTTTGTGATTTGTAAAACAATGGATCAGCTAACATTAAATCACTGAAATTATCGCAAATGACTGAAGGTAAAGACACATAGGGAATATTATCTGTCACTTTATCCATTACGAATGCTGATGTTGATACTCTAAGATCAGTTTTTAAGTGAGAAGTGAATAATAAATCGACTTCCCCATTACTCACAGTATTAAATGTTCCCAAACATGACACAGAAATAGAACTATCTTTTACCTTTAATCCTAATTTGTTTACACATTCTCTAGAAATAAATGACTTCTGAGAGCCTGTATCACATAAACATCTGCATTTTACAAATTCTTGTTTAGAATTTTGAACTTTTATTAATGCGGTACACAACAAAATATGACTCTTTTGATTACTCTTTGCGTTTGATTCATAATGAGACGCACAGACTGTAGACGAAACATTATCACTCGCCGACTCAACTTTTTTAGGGATAAATTCTTGTGCGTGTGGGGACATACTATTCGTTTGAGTCTTATTCCTGGAATTGTTTACCATGTGCAAAATACTATGATGTTTCTTAAAGCAATGGTGGCACGTATTTAGACTCTTACATTTATTGAGAAAATGCATATTAGATAGGCAATTGAAGCAATAATGATTATGTTTTACGAAATCTATTCGTTGTTGAACAGGCAAATTGAGAAATTTTGAGCATTTAGCTAAACTATGTTCTTCTTTACAGTAACCACAACTCAAAGTAGCTACAAAAGCATTACTCTTATTTGGAAATACAGATTTAGGTACCTTATTTACCACTAACTTGCTATTTTGAAGAGTTCTTGCATAATTCTTAAGAAATTCAATTAAGTTCTTAAGTTTCGGAATTTCATTGCTTTTAAGCTGACGTTCCCACCACAATTTTGTAGAAGGATCCAATTTTTGCAAAATTAAATAAGTCATTAATGTATCCCCAAATTTGTCAATGGTTTGGTTCAATACTTCTAACGAGCAAATAACTTCATTAATGTTATCAACTAGATTTAAAATAGCAACAGCTGATTCTGTTTGAATTGCTGGTAAACTTAGAAATCGTTTAATATTTGCAAAAATTTGTTCTCTCTTATTTGAATATCTTTCGTCTAATAGATTCCATGCAATTTCAAAATTAGAATCCGAAATTTGAATAGACTGAATGACGCGATACGCTTCACCTTTCAATGAAGCCTTTAAATACTGCAATTTTTGAGCATTAGATATAGTCGTATTACTGTTTACGCATGCATTGAAAAGATCTTTAAAAGCTATCCATTCAGTGATATTGCCTCCAAAAGTAGGTAATGATAACCTAGGTAATTTAATATTCTCAAAAATTGTTTCTGAAATTACACTATCAGATTTATTTTCATTCTTATTTAACTTCGCATTTTCGATTTTCAATATTTTTTCACCTTTAAATTTCCACAAATCAATTTTATCTGAAATTTCCTGTGCGGTATCTATCTCGCTCTCTAATTGTTTAGAATCTGTAATTAAACTTTCAATTTCCCTATCAAGTTTTTTTAGTTCCGTTTCTTTCTGTTTTAACAGTTCAATATTTTCTTCTAATTCTGTTAAATTAATCTCACCATCTGTGATTATACTTTCTATTTTCTTAATATAATTCGTTACACTTCTTCGTAGAGCAGTTCTTTTCGTTTTAAAAGTTGTTAATTCACTCATTTTTACTTAAATCAAACACAAAACTAGTTCTAAAATACGTTAATAGGAAATTTAGTTTAAATCTAAACTATTATTCTCATCACAATTCTACAGTTTTAAATAGCAAATTATTTTTACACACGAAAAATAATGTTCAAAGTTAACTTACCTCACAAGCTGAGGTAATATTTCGCCACAAAAAAAAACATCACACAGCAGTTCAGAAAAAAGTTCCATTCTACACTTTTTTTTTTTTCACTAGCACTCCGGCTAGACTTGTACCAAGATTGTTATTGCGTTTTAAACTATACACAAACACACACTGCTGGTTCTTAACTAAAACACAAATGCAATAATGGACTGTATACATGCGGTTTTATTCACACATAAATAAAGCGAGCCATCACACGGCTTATTCTACAACATTCTTTTTCACTTTTTAAAAACAACAATAAGCAACACAGAACACTGAGTGTTGCCAAACGCGGAAAGTAAGAAATAGAAACTTACATAAACTCGGAGCACATGGAATCAAAGAACATGCAGCTTAGCTCGCTGCAGACGATAATTACACAAACAGAAGTATAAATTTATTTCCGAAAATTTTCAAGATAACACTGATATTAGTGGTGATTGATATTTTTATCAAATACACTTATGTATTAATCAAGCTGTTTTGTTTATTAAATCTGGCCAAACATCAAATACAATTTTGTAATTTTATGGTTTTGATGTAAATTACCTTTAAGAGGCAAGTTTCATTGAATAATTCAAGAAAAAATATCAAAATTATTATGCATATTTAGTCATCTATATATTTAAAACGCTAAGCGATTTCTTTCGACAATCCGTGAGAACAAACTACTGCATCAAATTACATCATTCTTTTTTTAAATGAAAGATATTTGGGCACAGATTTGTTATCGTGCATTCGTTTGTTCGAAAATTTAATTAATTAGCCGTAATTTTCAATTAAATTTTGACTTCTGCTAATGACGTCATAATCGGATAACGCCCACTGTTGCGAAGCACAGAGTTTATTCTAAGCTCTATGGTTGCGAAGATAAAAGAGGAATAATAAATATTAAAAGCACGTGTAATTTAGGCCAATTTTTTTTTTAATTTGCAAGTTAAATTTCGGTAAAAATATTTATCGGCGTATTTTATAAGCGAATAAAAATTCATATTTATTTTGACGTCACAGGAATATTGTCTATTGGCTTTATTTTATCATTATGCATTATAACTTTGTTGATGCCATTTTTTCATTACACTTAAATACAAAATATATTTTTATTTGTATACATGGTATTTAAGCATTAAAGTAATATGTATAAAGTACATGTGAAAAGTTTGCGCTGGTGAAAATGACGTTATGCTTAGCTTGAAATGCATTTTAAGAGTGATAAAACTAAAGAGAAAAATGTATGTGATTATGTCAACATGTGTAATTTTAACTGATTTTTTCTATTCTTAATTATAAAGTTTAGGATTGGAGCCGTCATTGATTGCATACGTTGATTACATGTTACCAATTACCTTTTTTTTTAATTATAGGTTAGAAAATTTCCTATTTTAATAAAAAATCCTAAAAGAAAAAGATTTCTGGAAATTTGAAATTATTAAAAATAGTGTTATGGTTTAAAAAAAAAAAAAAAAAAAGAAAAAAAAAAAACTTGAAATAATGATTGTATTTTCAGCTAGAATAAACAATGTAAGACTAATATTTCATAGGAATTATTTTGGTTGGTTTATTATAAGTTCATTTAACAGTCCCTTATTAGCGCAAAGTCCTATTCCTTTCACTGTGAATTTCGCTTTCGATGTCAAAAAATAGTTTTCTACTTTTGGACGCCAGCCAAAATACAGTGGCAATTCTTACAAATGTACAACGGTTGTGACTACAAACGGCGCTTTCTCTTTAGCTTTCATCGGGCTTACATCACTTCTAAATACTACAAATTTCTATTTTTTACTACATTTTAGTACATTTTACAATTTTAATTCTTACATCATCAATTAGAAAAAAAATAGCTTTCGAAGGAAATTTATTTGAAAACTGCCACTTAATTTAACGACTTTTTAAATAATTTTCAAGCATGAAAAGTTTTTCAATTATTTTTTATATAGACCACCAGTTTGCTTCAATAATGTAAAATAGCCCCTGGGAAAGTTGCCACAATTGAAAGTAGATTTCCCTAATCATCATAAAAAGTGAATAATAATAATAATAAACACAGTCATAAATCATAAAATCAGATTATCCATAAGATAGAGCATTTTGGCGTTAAACAAAAATCTGTCCAAAAAAAAAAAAAAAAAAAAAAAAAAAAAAAAATTATTTTTAGTTTATGTTGAACATAAAATTGATATGTTGAATTCGTTGATGTATATGTTCCAGCAAATATCAGAATATGCTAGGAATTGCATTTTTTTTTTGCATGTACAAATAAATTACACTTGAAAACATTAAAAATCTCCCTTATCTGCAGATTGATTTATTACTGTAAAAAAGTTCTTCATCTTTACATAAAAATTGATTAGCTTAAAATAATGGATGCGTTTTAGAAGATATGGATTTGTAACGAAATATGATTAAAGAGGACATTTTAAAACTTTTAATTTAAACATTTTAAAACTTTTTTAACATAGAATTCTGACGGTGCTTTTGGGCAGGTGCAATGCACATGCGCATAGGAGCTCATTCGGTTGCATTATCACAGTGGAGGGGGGGGGGGGGGATGTGTGATTTATTTACTATGTTCTTTTATTTACTGAATATGAGATGAACGTAGGAATATACTTTTTGTATGATACTTCATACGTCCATGAAATTTTTTTCTTGCTGTGGGGAATTTGGCGGTAATGTGAAACGGATTTGCATTACACAGTTGTTTACGGATTGTTTGTTTGGAGTTTGCACCGTAAATAGTACTGTATTTGACTGGGGGGGGGGGGACTTTTAAAATATAATGTTTGAAAAACTGTTTCATACGCACCCCTTCTAAGAAGCTTATTTTACTGATATTGTTATAGTATTTTTTTTCCGTCAAGTTTTGACGGGTTCCATCTAGTGTATTATTAATTATTTATGTAACATTTACATTTTTTCCCATAGTTATTTTAATATTTTACTTTATTGTAAGCATTCATGATAATTTTGAGTGTATTATTACATTCAAATTACTGTTTAAAAAATGTAAACAAAACAGTGACCAGAAATCCACAAGATTCTAAAATCCGCACGACCTCTGATCCCAAGCTGTGCGGATTTGAGAGAGTCTACTTTACAAATGTTTGCAGCTTGTGAAGCATAGAAATGAAAAAAGTCATTGTATATTACTTCCTGGATTAACCTTAATCTACCTATATTCAAAGGTATTTAATCTTTCATTTTGACCCTGAAATCAGCCAAACAATTTCACTATTTCAAATTTATAATATTATTAGAATTTGCATAGAATAAAAATTTTGTGGCATTGGGACAAAATGGTAGGAACAAATCAAAAAGTTATGCGATCCATAGGCTTTACTGTGACAAATTAACATTAAGAAGTCACACTTGAAATAAATAAGTATATGTATACCTAAATTACATTATAAGTTATATAAATCAGTAGAATAAGAATTAGAATTCATGAAATAAATAATAAATTAAGGAAAGCATAGTAAGTATGTTATGTATTATTTAATTGTACAGTTCAATGCATAGCCATTTGTTACTGTCTTACAAAAATCAACCCTTTTTGTTTGAGAACAGTTTTTTGAAATCCTTTTTTTTTTCTAAGGAATATAGCATATTATATTCACTATCTGTAGTGTCATTCAAAGACGAAATATAGTTCCTTAGTTCATCAATGAAGGTCTCTTTCTTTTCAACAATCAGTTTGGGAGGTTCTTCTTCATCATCGCTGTCAGATTCTACCTTATCCATTTTTTTGCTTCCAAAAACATCAGCTACAGTTTCAGTTATTGTTGCATTTAGAGATTCTGTTGATATGACAGAGAATCTTTGCAAGAAAATATGCTCTCATCTGGAGTGTTGTTAAACTTAAGCTTATAGTTCTGCACAAAAAAAAAACTAATTGTTTTTGAAGATAACTTTGACAAAGAAATAGGACTGAGTTTGCCTATTCTTAAAAGTGACGTCTTAAGTGGAGTGGTTGAAAAAATAGCGACACAATAAGCCAGGGCTTGACAAATACGGTCGCCAGGTCGCCACTGGCTACCAACTTTTTTTATCTGGCGACTAAGTTATTTAATCTGACTCCTTTTTTTTCCCCTTTCTTTTCTTAAATTTTTTCGTAATTTTTTTTACTGGCAACTAGAATTTATATCTGGCTACCAGATTTTTTCAAATTTGTAAAGCCCTGCAATAAGCGGAGATTATTATTCTCATATGAAAAGGCATATGAGAATGGTCGAGACTTCTGAAACATGATGTAATATCCAGAGTGACATTTTATCCAGGTGACTTATTTATGAGGTTTGATTATATTCAAATAAAGTTTTGAAATTTATTAATAGCGATAATATTTATATGTTATCCACATACCAGAAATTAATAGTTGACGAAATCACCACAGTTTTCACTACTTACAGCTGTTTTTTTTTTTCTTTTTTTTTTTTTTTTTTTAATTCTGATTATTTTAGTTGTTTAAGTGCATAATTTTATTATATATCAGTGAAATTTGTTTTTATTTTATTTAATTTGAGCAAATAATTTTTTTATTTAGAAATTATTTCTAAATGTAAGAACTAATATTAAATATTTAAAAGTTTCTTTTATAGTCTTTGTTTGAAAACCAATAGAGTGGAATATCTGATGGATTTTTAAAAGAAAATCTACTAAGTTTTTTTGTCTTACTAATAAATTCTGAATTTATTTTTTTATATATATAAATTTTGGTGTCATTGTCCTTATTAAATTGAAGCTATTTGTTACAATGTCATATTCAAAATAAGCTTTTTCTAAAGCTTTTTTTTTAAACCTTCAGTTTTATTTATATAAATACTGTTACATTAATTAAGTTTGTTTTGATTCCATTGATATTATGTTTGTAAAAATTTATTTTTAAAAATGTTGTTGCTCGTTAAAATAGACTCAAAATGTAACTTTTAATGTTAAATTGTATTTGTATTTTATCTTTAGATAAAGATATATTTTTTGTTATTTTTTCATGTTATTCTCAATTGAAATAAATAAAATAAAGTAACACTGTATATATTTTGTCAATGGTTGTAATTTTGACCACTTAAAACTAATTTTAACTGTCTAAAACTGATCAAAATTGTTTTTAACCACCCAAAAGTGGTTGCAACTCTACTTCAGCTTACACAAATTGCTCAAGCTGTATATTTATGTGAATATTAATATCATATTTTATTTTACATATATATATAATCAAGGGTGTAAAAACTAGGCACCAATGGGCCAACTGTCACCACTAAATTTTATTAGTGTTCTTCACCTACATTTTATTAGTATACTTCATCTAAGTTTCATTAGTATTCTTATTAGACGAAGAATTCTAAAAATTTATTGGTAGCAATTGATCCATTGGCACCCAGTTTATACACCTCTGTATATAATAATAATTAATATTATTAATATTTTAATAATTAGTAAGTATAGATGGAATTTTTTATGCCTTATGTAATAATATTTCATACAGAATGATACCTTTCATAAATCTAATTTTTCTTAAATTGTAACTAATATATTACAATATATGGTAGGCAGAATTGAAAGATATTGATTTTGAATTTATAAATTTCATAAAGCACTTGATGAATGTTTGTACTAATTCCTCATTGGTAGAAATATTTGATCTTGTCAGTTGTCAAGAATAAACCTATAATATCGTCTTAGCTTAATACAACAATACTTGTAATCATTTTTTGAGTTCTAAATAAAAATTTTAAAATGTGTCTTTTACTTAACTAGGGAGCTCTGCTCCCTGCTCACTACGCTCACCAACCCCCGTTCTGATTTCACAGCCTCTTAAAACCTGGTAATGTATCTGTTTGAAAAAGATGATGATGATGATATCACGAACGGCGACTTTCTTCTGTAATCAGGTTATACTGCTTTTTCATTTAACTGGTTATAATGCTTTTTCATTTAATTCATCTTTTTTATTTTTAATATTCATGTGTAAACACAATTTTTATGACGTAATTTTCTTTATTTCCTGCTTTCAACACGTGATCATTTAATTATTATTTTAAACTTTCATTATTGTTTTTAATAGTCTCGCGCAAATACATTTTTTTATTTGAGATAAAACATAATCCTTTGCGCTTATTTAGAAATTGGCAACAATTTAAAAAATGTCTTTTTCAATAAAAGATTTTTTACTCTATTTTTAAGGATTTTTTGAGTTTTTATTGTCCGACCGTGATAATTTTTTTAATTTCTGAAAGCTTGTTATATTTCGCGTCTGGTGGTATGATTTTCGAATCCGTAGGATGGCTAGAAAAAAAGTAATAGCTCCTCAAAAAAGTCCCTAGTGAAAAAGCGATGAGAACAACCCGGAATATCTACGCAGAATTTGATTGGTTCATTTCGTTTTTGGCTCAATTTCAGATTACTTTTTTTTAATATAGAAGGATGTGTTTTAATTTCCTTCACTTTTTATATGAAAGTAGACATGTGTAATCAAATTATTAAAAATATTTCTATACTTATGATAATAGCTTATCTTTGTTGCTAAATTAAAAACTAATGAAAGTTAATGTATTATATTTGTAAGTGTTGTATTTGAAAAACTTTTCCAAATGTTGCACTAAATTTAGCATTCAACAAAGTGAATTTTAAGTTATTTTCTCCATTAAACTGAGTTTTGACCACGAAAGGTCAAAACATATTTTGACCAGGACAGTTAAAACTGGTTTTAACTATGATTAAAACCAATCCTGAATAAAACCACTACAATCCTGGTTTTGTTATATTCTTGTGAAATATTCTATGTGTATATATTTAATGCAATATTTTCTGATAAAGATTTAATAACCTTTTTCAGGCATCCTATGCTGCTGGAGCTATTGGTTATTTGACAAAAGTGTAAGATATTTTATCCTATATTTTTAGTTATTTATTTTAAAATCCACTCTTATTATGCTAGTTATATCATTTTAGTATTATTGTATACAAAAGTCAAGAAACTTTAATTAGAAACCATTTTTAATATCTTGTGGATGAAATTTAATCCTTTTTGTAAATATCTAAATCTAAATTATAGCTAAATATTACTTTTTAGTTTAAGCATAGCAAGTTACAGGGTAGTAAAATTTTTTTAGAAATCTAGGAGCCAGCTTAAAAATCTAAAAGCCAAGCTACTAGCAGTAGTAACAGATTTGTAAGGTAAAATTACAGCATAAGTTAACAATAGTAAATACAAAATGCCAATTATTCTTTTTATTGAAATATATTGTTTAACACATGACATTGACATAAAAATTTACAGAAAAAAAATATATATACATTTTTATATAAAAAATTGGAAACGCTGGTGTAAGATACAAATAATAATCACTAAAATCTTCTTTAAATACCATAAAAGTAAAAATATTCAGTGTATTTCAAAGGAATGAATCTGCAAAAATGTATATGCTTTTGCTATTACAGCTGAAGTTTTCATCAAACCAATTAATCGAACAAGGAAGCCGTTGGTAAATATTGCTATGCTATCCTCCCGATAGTGATTTTGTTTGCAATGTCTTGGTTTTTCTGACATTTCTAGGACTGTCAGCCCAGGATTTTTACACCCGTGAGCTTATGTATATTCTAAAAGGCTATTCCCCTTATGAGCTATTCTCGCAAACCCTCGTCCAGACCCTCCAGGCTCTAAAAATACACTAATTGGCTCTGATTTAAAAAGATTACAGAAGATTGAATGATATTATCACAACCAGTAGCAATCTTTTGTAATCGAGTTGCAATTTGTTTCTTTCCATTTGAATGAGGGATTTTTCAGTCCCAAGGCCGTATCCACTGTCATGTCAGCTGACAGCTATTTTCGTAATTGATTAAGTAAGATCAATTGCACATTTGAAAATTAGCTTGTTTAAAATGGTTAAGTAAAAAATATTGCTGCCTATTGGACTTTTATAATGATGCTATAAGAAAATCCTTTTAAATATGACATTTTTCTCCATTAAATGCTTTTTGCATGTAATAATTTAATTATTTTAAAATTTTCTTTTTTAATATTCATGTGTAATTAATTTTACAATTGAAAAGTTTTTGTAAATATTATGTAGGTTTTTTTTTAATCTGAAAACGGGAAAACGGCTATTTCAAACTATGAATTAAATCTCTATTCAGATAAAGAAATTTTGTTAACAAATTAGACAAATTTAAAAAATGATTGGACCCTGCACACCACAATCTAGTAAAGTATGTGCCTGCTAAAGATAGTTAAATTGCTACGCATATTTTTGATCCTATAAAACTAATTTAACTGAACTATCTTGACCAATTCCAACATTAAATAATGCTTAAAATAACTATTTGATATTAAAACTGCTCACCTTTGTGTGTTTACCAGACATTTCTATAAAACTACCAGATTTATGTTTTTATATGCAATTTTTGCAGTATGAGCCGAGAAAGTGAAAAACTCACAATGAATCCAATTACAGCAACAGCAGCAGCATTAGTACCTTTTTTTAGAATAGAAAGAAAGATGTATATAATGTGCAATTCACACAGGTTAATCCAAAGAGTGACAGCAGGGTAGTCATACATTGGTAATGTCAGAAATATTTTCCATAATCTTTGAAAAAAAACAAAAATTCCTAGATATTAAGCTTTAATGCATATGTGGGTTCTTTTAAAGAATAATTTCTAAGAAACAAATGCAATGCATATCTATGAATATTGTATTTGGCCACTAAGGATAGATCCATTACCGTCTCAATCATTTCTTAAAACATAAACATTACTAATAGAAGATGGCAATGCTCATTCCCCTCTCTTGATGCATTTAATCTTGGCACAATGCAGTGTACAGGGAGGCAAAGACCACATGTTTATCAATCGGCAAAATTAAGCTTGTGTATTCTTAAAAGCTTGTTACTATAAAACCATATAAGTTTGACAGTAACAGGTTATAATTAACCCTTTGTATCACCCACCACGTTGCATCTCTACAACATACCCAAGAATCAATGTTACTTATACAATGGGCTTTTTAAAATATGATTTTATTTATTGCTGCTATTTTACAACACAGCCAGCAGTTAAGAGGCTACTTCACTCAGACAAAAACACCCGCTCGCTAATGTTAATCCTATGGAGGAAATATTTTAAGATATCTCGTTCGCATTTAAATATTTTTAAATGATTTTTTTGCATGATGTTTTTTATTGGAGCCAGTTTTCACATTTCTTATTTATATTTTATATTGGGAAGGGTGTGTTTTGTTTATCTAACATTACCTATTTATTAATCAAATTGTTTGTTACATTTGGATGGTAATGTTTCTTGCTTCTGATTTTTCAGGCCTGGTGTATGTTTAGTTGTTTCAGGACCTGGCTTAATCCATGCACTTGGAGGCATGGCAAATGCTCAAATTAATGGATGGCAAGTATCTGTTTAATATGAAATTTCCACTATAGAAAATTTTTATTAATGATATTTCTTTCTTTGAGTGTCTATTTTAACAGTGTAGTACATTTGCTTGTGAAATAAACCATTGTAATTTTTGAAATATCTTTATTTCATGAATGGGAGAAAAGTTTTGCTTAATTTGTAAAATTTGTTCTCCTTCAAATCTCATGTAACTAAATTCCTTAATTAAAAACAAATAAAATCCAACAAAACACATAAAAATATGATAGTTATATATTTCTGTAGTCCTGGCAAAAGATTTTGAACTGAACATGAATTTAAAAAAGGTAATAAAGTGCATATTTAAAATCATACTTACTAAAAAGCTATTTGTCAGATTTTGCTTTACTTTTGGTTACTTAGTCACTTGGCAAGTTCCATTCCATAGAAACAAGATTTTTTTTTTTTTTTTTATGACAAGTAGAACGCAAGCTATATAGGTGTTAAAACCACATATTGGCCAGTCTTCAAAATATAAACTAGACTCTTGTAAAATCATATGGCATTAATTGGCAGAAATTTCTTTCATCTGCTGATCATTGCAGAGTTGTTTCTTTTGCTTGGTGAGAAATGGTTGAGTTTGTAATTACTTTGATAAAGAATAAAATGAAATTTTACCACTAACATATATATGAGAATTAGATACTGAATGTATAATTCATTCAGAAATATGTTTTGTAACGTTTTAATTATAAATGTACCATTTTGTATTTGTGAAATTGTAGATAAGCTATTTATTCAAAGGGTATGTACAAATAGATTATAAATTTATGTATTCAAGGTTTTCATTTAAGTTGTGTTAATATGTCACTATATAGCTGTAAAGTTGAAAACTTTGTTATTAATATCATCAAAAATAAAACAAAAGACCCTACAGTGCTGTTTCAGATCATATAAAATTGATTTCATCAAGTGTAAAAACATGTTCTTGAAAGCTACCATCTAAGCATTTCTGTTTTATTTCCTATGGTGATATTAACAAACTTTTCAACTTTACTTTGCTGTTGCCAGTTTTGGGTGCTTTTTTACTACCATATAATCCTGTTACATACCCATTAAAAAATTAAATGGGGACAAGTCATGCAACTGTTCAGTCAGAACTAAAGATATTTGTTAATAAGTTTAATTTGTCTTACATAAATATTAAATACCAGTAGACCCGTGCAAGGATCTCACACTGCAATCTACTAATATTTTTTACCAATATTTAATATTTTTTAGATGCAGGTTTAAACTTCTAAAGAAAAATTAAGGATTAAAAATATCTTCAAACAATATTAGTCAAAACAGAATATCATCTCATTTATTCCATCAAAGTTATAGTGAAAATTGATCATAGATAGGAAAAGGTGAGAAAAAAATTAACAATCTTATTTTATCTGTAATAGAGGATGATGTCATCCACTTTGGGAAAAACACGGTACAAAGAAAAATAAGCTGAATACATATAACATTTAATTTAATATAAAAAAAGCATACATTTTAGGCTATAAGTGAAATACCACTGCTTTTATTAATCAATGGTGTCTTTTTCTTCAAAACATTTGAATTTTAAAGTTGCTTTTTAGTCATAAATATAAAATAAACTCGTGCGGAGATGTCCTACTTTATCTTTTTTGTATAATCATTGTTGAGCATGATACAATGCAGTATTTTATTTTTGTGGCAACATTGATTTGAAAAAAAAAACCTTTCATTTTATTTTTGAAAACAATGTCGATTAAAATTTTTAATTAACTGCAATTTTTAATCAAAAATATGTTTTAACAAAATGTGAGTGTACTATGTCAGAAGCCGGTTCAAAAACTTTTCAAATGGTACCTCACCTCATTCATCACTCTAAGTTTTGTAAATACATGAAAAAAGGGATGTTGACAACAGAAATAATATAAATGATAAGTGATGAATGTATTAGAATTCAAATTTGGACAAATTGCTTAGTTCGAAATAAAAAGTAGCAGCTCAATACCGTATATACAAACATTATTCTTCAAAAAGTTTGTTAATTTAATCTTTTATTGAAGCGCAGTGAGTTTGAGGTGAGTGAAGTTTCCACTCTAATCCATTCTAATTTGATAATAAAATGGACAAGATTTCATGTGTATATAAATTTTGTGATAAATTACAATGTAATTTATGGCAAATAAAGATCATAGTAAGACTGAGGTAATAACATAGACTGATATTTTTATTTTGATCTGTGGCCTGAATAATTTAAAGGTCAAAGTCCTAATGTAAACCATATGGATAATTTCAATAAGCAAATTCTAACACAATAATTCATGTTGAAGCAATATGTGAATAGATGCTAATGAATTCAAAATTTGATGACATAACAATCTAAATGTTTAAAAAAAAAAGCCTTTTACAGTGAAACAAACATGATTTCTCGGCAATGGCTTGATCAATCATTATGTAACTCATCACAACAAACATGGATCTCAATAAGACAGAGGTAATAACTTGGCCTGATTTTTAAAATTTGACACATGGTCTGAGTAATTAAAAGTTAAAGTTTTAATGGAAAACCTATGTGTAACAATCTTCTGTAATTTGGATAGGCATTGCCATGATGTATATAGGTGTCGGTTGAATATCCCTCCCTTCGTTGACCACTATCAAGAGCAATGAATAAGCTAATTTCGTAATTCATACCATTGCTGATAGATTATTAAATTAAGTGGTGATAAGTTCATTATTGAAATGCAGCGAGCCGCAGGTGAAAAAAGCTTACTATGTATCCACTCAAAAATGACATTGAAATCAACATGATTTTTTGGCAATGGCTAGATCCATTACAATGTAACTTATCACAAACATAGTAACACAGAGGTAATAACGTAGGCCTGATTTTTTTAAATTTGATCTGTAGCTTGAGTATTAAAACTCAAATCTGTTATACAAACACTGTGTGCAACAAACTTCCATAATCAGGCTAGGCATTGTTGTACTTAAATAGGTATGTCAGTCAGTGCTCCCACCTTTTGACTACCACTGAGATCAAGAAATAAGCTCGACAACACCTCAGTTGTTAGTGCATTAAACAGCACAACCCTACCAAACCCTAACATCTTTTACTTAAGGGTCCCCTTCACGCACTTGAAAACACACGCTCGCTAATGCTAATCCTATGGGGCATGATTTTTCTAATATCTCGTTTGCATTTCAATATTTTTAAAGGATTTTTTTTGCATTGGATAGCAGAGATCAATCTCTATTTCCGCCGTTGATTACTTTTTTGATTTTCTTTGCAAATTTTTTTTACGAAGATACTTTCACTTTCGAAACCGGTTCCGAAAGTAAAAGTATTTTCGTAAAAAAAAATCTGAAAGAAAATCGAAAAAGTAATCAATGGCGGAAATAGAGATTGATCTCTGCTATCCAATGCAAAAAAAAAATTGTTTAAAAATATTGATATGCAAACGAGATATTAGAAAAATCATGCCCCATAGGATTAGCATTAGCGAGCGGGTGTTTTCAAGTGCGTGAAGAGGACCCTTAAGAAAAATCACTTTAAAATGTTTCTGGTGGAATGTTCAGTAGTGAAACTATACATTGCTGCAGTGTATACAGGTATCGGTCATGTTTACAATAAAAAATTTTTGCATTAGTTGTGTAAATAATTCAGTATTGAAAATTCACTTTATTTATTTTGCTACACTTTATATTTTCTTTTGAATTTGGTATTCTCTTAAGAGCTGCTTTCATCTGTGGCTTGATAAGATCTCTGAATTTCATAGACACACACTAAACTGCTGCACTTCGGTTACAAATACTTGATTCAACCTAGTATACTATAGGAAGTTAAAAATTTTAATTGTTGTCTTATGTACCTTGGCCAAAAATGCATCAGACTAGGTTGTAAAAGCACTGAACAAGGTGAAGAAAGCTTTTGTTTAATAAAACATCACAAGGGTGAAAGACTGGCTTATGGTTTCAAAGTTTCCCCCAAATTTTTTTCCTTACTTGAAGAGGGAATTTCATCGCTCGGTACTTCTCTCCCACTTACCAACCTTTCAGAGAGAAGACTTTCCATACCATTGATTTTACATTTAGGTTTAAGACATCCAGATAAAAGTCAGTAGCAGTGCAATGTTTTCCTGTCTTCATCTGCCTAATTGCTCCATGCTGCTTCACATTGGTATTTGAATGGGAACCACTGCTTTACAGCATGGATAGCTTTTAGTCTAGCATTTTAGAAAAGATTGATTTATTGTTTTGTTTTTTTACATAGTTTAGTAAATTTTTTGGGAAGCAAGACTAATTTTCTTTTCATAGGTGCTATGTATGTATAAATGTATCACGTGATGTAATTACAACTGTGTTTATTTATGATATTTTTTTTAGGCCTATGATTGTTATTGGTGGTTCTTGTGATCGTGATCATGAAGGACTTGGTGGTTTTCAAGAATTTCCTCAAGTAATATTAACTACAGTTTGATCAGTTTAAATAGTAGTAAAATTTATTCCAGAATTGTAAAAGTGGTTCAGTAGCTTAAATACTCTCAAGCGGATGTTTTGTTACATTCACTCTTACCAATTGCAGTGCTGCATTTCGCATACAATGTAAATGCACATAAATTTTTATTTGTTTTGCGGATAAGCCAGTTTAGTTTTTGTAACGAAGGATAACTGTTAACTTCTTAATTACTATTTCTATGCTTTTTTTTTCTTGCATTAAAAAAAAAAAAAAGTGACAGATTTAGAGCCTTCTGTCTAAAGAATAGGATGCAGTGAAGTATTTTCAAGATTATGGGATTCTGCCAGTACAAAAAGTGTATATGAAACTTATTCCTGATATGAAACTTTATCTAAAAACAGTTAACAATGGTGATGTAAAAGTGTGACAAGCTAATCTATTAAAAAAGAAACGGGCTCGGCGGCTCCACAATTGCATGTGTAGCTGCAGTAAAATTTATTTACAGCTGCTTAAAAGGATTAACACTGATTAAATGGGGAAAAAAAGGCATGTTATATCTGTCACTTATATTTGTTATCCAATTTCTTACTAAATAAAGAGCAATCTGTGCCTTCAAACTTCTGTCATTATGCGAGTTCAAACTATTTGGTGACAGATTTGTTAAATATTTACACATCTATCTGAGACCTTTATAAATCAGGGTTACATAAAACCAGGGAAATATCTTAGGATAGAGTATACCTTTGGTATCATGCTTACCTGTCATTAAAACCTAACAAAATAAAAATAATTGATGAAAAGAATGTTTTTATGAAATTGAATTTTGTGAAAGGGCCTGTTTTATTAAAATAAATTTTGTGAAGAGACCTGTTTTATTTAAAAAGAATTTTGTGAAGGGATATCTGTTTTATTAAGAGGAATTTTGTGAAAGGATCTGTTTTATTAAGAGGAATTGTATATGAAGGGCATGTTTTATTAAATGGATTTTTGTGAAAGGGTCCAAAATAAGCCTCAAATTTTGCATGGATTGACTCCTGCTTGCAAAAATGTATGTAATCTTATTTAGCATATAACTGAAATATGCATTATTATTGATTTCAACATAATTAAAATGTATCACTGCAAGCATGTTTTTAATTGTTTTTCTTTTCTTTTTTCTAAATGAAAGGTTGAGGCGTGTCGACTCTATTCTAAATATTTATGCCGTCCATCAGATGTGGATTTAATTCCAATGCACATTGAAAAAGTAAGTATAAATACTTTTTATAACTATATTATGTTAAAATATGAATGTTGGTGATGATTGATATACTTATAATCTTCAAAATATAGTACAAAGTCCAAAATCTGGAATCCTCCGGACATCAGTGATTCTGAATTTTGGATTCTTTGCAGTTTATTTGTCAAAAGAAAAAAAAAATCAAACGAATCTAACACCTTCCTTTCCTCACCCCGCAAATTATTTATGTCAGGAAACCATTTTAATACTAAAAAAAGATAATACTAAAGCAGATATTTGAAAAGAGGAATATTTTTTATAAAGGTAAAAAAAAACTTTTATCCCAATTACAACATTTTTTTTTATTCAATTTTTTAACACTTTTCCTAATTTTGAGGTAATTTTTCCACAATAATAAAAGGAATCTGGTTTTAATTTTTTATCCCAATACAGTAAATGTTGACAACATTTTAATAAAGTTTATTTGGAATTTGTACATCGATTTTTGTGTTCATGAATTTTTTTAGTGTATTTTCACATTCCGTAGTGATTTTTTGGCATTAATAAAAGGAATTTGGTTTCAAATTTTGTCTAATAATGTAAATTTTGTCCTCTGCAATATTTGAAAATTTTTATGTGATTTTTAGCAGGCTCTTTTTTTTTTGTGTGTGTCTGTGTTTCACTGCGATTTTCCCAAAAGAAAAAAAATGCCAGTTAGAAAAATGCTCAGAGTTTGGAGAATTCTGAAATTGCAGACGTCCAGATTTGAGTAATTATATTAGTATTTAATGCGATATTGTTTTTTGGCAGTTTAATTGTAAAAGACACACTATTATACATTTTTTTTTCAGTCAAATTATTACTTAGCATCTCAATTTTCATAAAAAAAAAATAATTCTTTAAAAAATTATAAAAGAACAATTAAAATAATTTTGTTTTGAAAAAAGCTTTTTCCAAAAAATTCTTTAACACTATTTTTACTAGTCACAATTAACATCTTTAAAAAAAGTTTTGATTTATGTTTATTTTGCTTGTAATTTTTAAAGTTAATAAATGTAAAAAAAAAAGTCTTCAATGTACAGTGGACTCTCTCTATTCTGAACACTCATGTGACTGACCAAAAACGTTCAGATTATGGAGGTGTTCATTATAGAGGGAGATTGGGAAATTCATTACTACTACTACTGTGTTTTGAATTTATAGACTGTACAGAATACTTAGCCTGGTTAACCATGCCAGTTACCCATATAGAGGTGCTGAATTTAGAAAATATTAAAAAAGTTAATTAAAAAAAGTTTTACAAAACATACAATTACATATATAGAATACATTACTTGAAACCATAATTGGTACATAACTTTAAAAAGTGAGTAATTTTAGTCTGTTTTTACATTGTGCATGTTCATACAGTGTACATGTTATCTAGTTGTTTAAGAAGAGGAAAGGTTTCTGGATGATTTTCAGACACATAGTTCAACAGGTCTCGAATCCTTTGGCCAAATTCTTGAAGGTAATTGTACTTCTTTTTTCATCGGTCTCTTGTGGTTCTGCTTCTTCTTCACTAACCTCTTCCTCTTCAACGATGTTGTTGTCGCAAACCAGAAGGCTTCCGTCGGCTTCGTGATCAGCTTCATGTTTAATTTCAGTATGGAGCTCCTGAAGAATTGACTCCAAGTAACTCAGCTGTTGCTTCTTGGACCTCTATTTTTGATTGATCATTCTTACATAGGAATCCAGCTTTGTAGAGGCATCTTTGGATGGTGTAGGTGTTACTTCATTCCAAGCCATTGATATCCAATGGACAGCATCCATGACGTTGGATCTTCTTTGTTAGTTCGGTTGCCAAATTTGCCTCCTCCATCACCAGGGACATTTTCTTCAGAAAATGGATTCGGTAGTGAGCTTTAAAGGTCTTGATTACTCCTTGTTCCATTGGTTGGATTATAGAAGTACAGTTCGGTGGCAGGAACTTCAGGCTCACGTTGCTCAGCTGCATATTTGTATGTGATCTGGCATATCCACAAAAATAAGACATTTTCTTACCTCTCTCTATATCATCTCGTTAATGGCCTCCAACCATTGTGAGAAAATTTTGACCAGGTTTTTCGATTTGATTTATAATGCATAGGCAATAATGCGATCTTCACATTTTTGAAGCATCGTGGTATTTCACGATTGGTTTGAGCTTCTCACCCGTAAAACTGGCACACAGCATGACGGTAAATCTTTCTTTCAACATTTTCTCGCCCACGAATTTCTCGCTTCTTTCTACTAGGCTTTTACTTGGAAGAGCTGTACAAAACAGGCTGGTTTCGTCAGCATTGAATATGTCTACGCTGTCGAAATCCTTCGTTATGTTGAAGTTTTCTTTTCCATTCCTTCACAGTGTCAATATTTACATCTGCAGTTTCACCATTGATTATTTTGAATTCGATGTTATGCCGACTTTTAGAGCGAGTCAGCTGTCCTTCCGATGCTTTGAATTCCATGATTTTCTCCTTTTCTGGAAAATCCAAAGCATTAGCAGGGGTCCAGTGACAGGAAGATTCTTCATTCTCATTTGGCAAAAAAACTTCCAAATGTAATTGTTTATGTTATTGTTTCCCGTTTTCTTTTCGAAAATTGTACATTTTGAGGAAGGTTCATTTGCTTCAAAAGTGGCTATAATTTATTTCTCTTTCTTGCTGATAGCGTTGACTTGACTTACTGAAATTCCAAACTCAGATGCAATTTTCCTTTGACTTACTTTTGATTTTAATTTTTGAACAACTTCCTATTTTTCTTGAAGTTTCAGTTATTTCCGTTTTTTCGTTTTCCTACTTATTTCTGACATAGCTGCGTAAGTACTGTGCTTCTTTCCATGCAACGATAGTAAAAGGGCGAAAAAATTATTTTACCTTTGCCGAGCAAAAAAGAAGAAAGGAACAGAAGCGATAATGCTGCCCAACCAGGTGTGCGGGAAAGAAAACATAGTCTCTTTTTGACTACTCCCTCTAACATCTGTTGTCTCTTATCTGTCACTGGGGTGGGGCGTTTTTGTTGCGTAATCTTTCTATTTTTATCTCAGCTCAGGAGAGGAGGAATCAAGTGACATGGTTTTCACATTATTTTTTCTTGTATCTCTTTGCACAAAAATTTATTGTTTTGTTCATTTTATTTAATTCAATTATTATGAGTGACTTTTTATGAAATAACAACAGCTTTATACCTGGACTTTTTTGTTTATTAAAAATAGATCAATGTCCTAGATAGTTGAGATGTAGAACACGTACGGTAAAGACGTATCAGTTTGAAAAAATATTCTTTCAATTTCTTTTTTTTTTTTTGTTATAGTAAATGTTTTGTTTGTTTTGTTAACTCAAAATTTTATCTGAAATATTCAAACAAATTGCAGCATCGGGTAGATGCTTAAAATCTAGCAATCATTTTGTCTGTTTATTTTTAAATCAAGTTCGTTGAAACTTTTTATTCTTCTGCAACAATTTATCCGAATTTCCATGATGGTGAAATTCCCCGAATTCCGATTGCAAACATGCATTCAGTTTACAGAGAGGTGGGGTAGAATGAGGGGTCAAAAGTAGCGTTCATAATAGTGGGGTGTTCAGAATACAGAGAGTTAATCTTTTGTTAAGTCTATGGAGTTTCGCCGGAATGTGTTCATAATCCCGGGGTGTTCACTTTAGAGAGTGTTCAGATAGAGAGAGTCCACTGTATTTAAAATAATTTGTGATTTGTTATAATCTAAAAATTACAAATAAAATAACCATGAATTGAAATCTTGTATTTCAATTCATTTGTGCCGTTTGACACTTGTAGAAATAATGTTAAAGCTTTTTACCTTGAAAGAACACAAAAGAGTTATATTTTCTATTAAATACATTGAAAACACCTTAAATATACAGACCTTGCCTAAAATCGGTGTTGAATGATTTTATATTTTTAAAGACCTAAAATTTAAAAACCAGACTTTTACATACAATTAATAAAATTTGGGTAAAGCTATATAAAACACATTAAAATTACAATATTATATAAAGATGTTTTGACAGAATAATAGACAGAAAAATAGCGACAAACAATTACAAAACCATTTAAGCATTCAATGCTTAACTAATTAATTGAATGCTTAGCTGGTTTTGTAATTGTTTGTGGTTATTTTTCTGTGTGGATTGATGATAGATGATTGAACTGATGAGGTAACATGTTGTGTTATGAAACGTCTTTATATAATATTGTAATTATGAATGTGTTTTATATAGTTTTAGTCAATTTATTTTACTAATTGTATATAAATGTCTGGTTTTTAAAATTTTGGACTTTAATTACATTTTATAGTCTTACAATGTTTTCATATTTTAAATTAATATTTTTAAACGAAAATCTGTCTAACTGAACCTAGAGTTGGTGGCCCTGCTGCCTTTGGTAGCATACACCTGCCATACACCAGGCGTGCTTCACAATCTCATCTGTTTTGATTTTATATTTAAAAATAAAATTCTTTACAAATAAACCTACTGCTGGGAGGCCTTTGGTAGTGTACACACTCGAATTTGTATAATTTTATATTTTTCAATGAAAATCTTTTCAAACAAATCTAATGTTGTGTGCTACACTTTGGTAGTCTATACTGGGGTACATATGCTCCAGTCTGTTTCGATTTTATATTTTTAACTGAAAAGCTATCAAAATGAACCAGGAATTGGGGCCCCACTGCTTTCAGTAGTATGCCCCCTCGAATTTGTATGATTTTATCCTTCTATATTAAAAAAAAGTAATCTGGAACTGAGCCAAAAACGAAATGGACCAATTAAATTCTGCGTAGATATTCCGGGTTATTCTCATCGCTTTTTTACTAGAGACTTTTTTGAGGAGTTATTACTTTTTTTCTAGCCATCCTACAGATTCGAAAATCATACCACCAGATGCGAAATATAACAAGCTTTCAGAAATTAAAAAAATTATCACGGTCGGACAATGAAAACTCAAAAAATCCTTAAAAATCGAGTAAAAAATCTTTTGTTGAAAAAGTCATTTTTTTATATTGTTGCCAATTTCTAAGTAAGCGCAAAGGATTATGTTTTATCTCAAATAAAAAATGTATTTGCGCGAGACTATTAAAAACAATAATGAAAGTTTAAAATAATAATTAAATGATCACGTGTTGAAAGCAGGAAATAAAGAAAATTACATCATAAAAATTGTGTTTACACATGAATATTAAAAATAAAAAAGATAAATGAAAAAGCATTATAACCAGTTAAATGAAAAAGCATTATAACCTGATTACAGAAGATTGTCGCCGTTCGTGATATCATCATCTTTTTAAAACAGGATACATTACCAGGTTTTAAGAGGCTGTGAAATCAGAATGGGGGTTGGTGAGCGTAGCGAGCAGGGGGCGGAGCCCACTAGCATTTTTAAAAGAAAATTTATCTAAATGAACCTAGAGTTGAGAGAGTACCACTGCCTTCAATAGCATACACCAGACATGCTATGCATGCTGTGGTCTATTTTGGTTTTATATTTTAAACAAAAGACCGACATAGCCATACCCTGAAACCACCTGAGCCATACTCTGAAATACCCTGAGCCATACCATGAAAATAACCTTAAATAAATCTAAAATTAGTGTTGAATATGTATCCGATCATTTTGTTCAGATATTGATATTTAGTGGTAAAAGGGCTTGTAAAAAGCATTTGTCTTCTCACTTCTTTTTTTTTTTTTTTAAATCATTGGGTACATTTATTTTAACTATTTTTTTAAAATCGTCATTAATCATATTCTTTGAATTATAAATATAGTATTTCCAAAGCCCATGTATAATTTTCGTGCTAAATTATTTATATTTTAAAAACAATGTTTTTTTGTCTCTCTCCCCTATCCCACATTGGAGTCCTACGCAAAGTATTTTATTTTCAAACAGATTATTTCACCTATTTTAAAACCAAAATTTTACTTGAACAACAGCTAAAAGGTTAGTTGAATGTATTAAAATTTCAGAACATTAGTGTAAAAATAAGTTTAAGTTATAAGTTTAAATAAGAGTGTGCAATATTAACCCTATGGGATTATTTTAAAACTGATTATTTCCCCTCTAAATCTCATAATTTCTGAACCAAATTTATACTCCAGCATTAGCTAAAAGGTTATTGTATTAAAATTTCAGAGTAATTGTATAAAATTAATCTTTTTTTTTTTTTTATAAACAAAATGTGCTTAATGTTAACCTGATGAGCAATAGAAACAAACAAAACTAAAGTGGTGAGAATTGGCTCTGCCAACCTGAACCCATTGTTGTCTCATTAAATTTATGTTTGCAATTGACAATAATTGTGCTATTTCAAGATTCTAGTATATCTACGAGTGTGTTTTAAACTATTTTATTATGATAAGCAATCTTGTAGTACGGGAGATTTTATTCTATCTTATTAAAATACAGACCATGAAACATCGGAATTTATTATAAAAGTTGGATAAAATACTTATGCAAATGTAAACTCTCCTTATGAAACATTTTAGAAATACATTTTTTTTTTTTTTCAATTTTAGTTTGGAAAATTAGTTTTGCTGATTATTATAGAGTATTTTAAAAAAGAGTTCTTATCTAAATAAAACAATATCTATTTCAATACAAGGAGCATACCAATTCCCAAGTCCCTTAAAAAAATGCTTTCTTGGAAATAAAATGTAATTTTTGTTTGCAACAGGATATTTTCTCTGATCAATTTGTATACTGTATCCTCTACCAAATCAGAACAGACCAATAGTGACAGAAAGGATACTTTTCCATCATGGGAGCATTTCGTACATTATTTATTGTTATGTACTTCGGCTTTCTAGTACAGAGTTTGACATAAACTAATTTACTTATTCACTTCATCAGTTATGCTCCAAAATGATCACTTATGATTCATATGGAACCCATTCACTGTATAGACATTTAAACCTATTGCACAATCTTATGTTTATATGAATGTTTTGTTTTAGAAATAGCAAAGTGAGTTTTGATTTTGTCTTGTTTGACAAGCTTTGGTGAATAATTTTGTGATAAGTTTTTTTTTTTAATGAAAATGAAATTAATATTAATCCTATAATGTTTGTATTAAACACTCTTCATATAGAGATAATTTTATTGTTTATATTGTGTTTAAAAAAGCATTTATTTAAAACTGATTTATCAGAAATTTTAAAGTTATTATGGAACCATATGTGCTATTTGTGAGAATATGTTTATATATTAAAATATTATACAACATTTTGCTGTATTTAAAAAAACAATTCCAAACTGTCCAGAAGTCACTTTATTTATTTATTCTAAAAAAAAAAGTATGAGCCCTGGGCACAAATGTCATATACGCACCACGTTGGCGTGATTTTTTCCCCTGCCAATTTTGTGAAAACTTTGTATTCTAATATTAGTTACAAATAGCATGCAATAATAGCACGTTTTTTTTTTTTATTTCAATATAAAAATAAAATAACATAATAAATGAAATAGCTTCTATTATTTTAAAAAAGGAAATAAAAATAAATACATGATAGTTTGATATAAATAAATATTGATATACATAATAAAAATAATTTATAAAATTAAAATAAAAAATAAAAGTAAATAAACAACAATTTACATAACAAAGTTTTTGCCAAATTGGCAGGGGGGGGGGGAGGGGGAAATCGCACCAACGTGATGCATATATTATGACATGTGTGTTGAGCTCTGTAATGCTATTAGCAGGACTCGACAAATGTAGTTTTCACTGCCGACCAAAGTATTTTAACTGACAAAGTATGTTTTTGGTACCTCAAAGTTCATTTATTATAATATTTTGGTGGAAATACTGTCAGAAAAAAATAAGTGTTATGACAGTAACCATGTCAGAATGTCAGAAAAAGTGTTTGTAAAGCTCTTATCTGAGGTAAAGTTTCTTAAAGCTGACACTTTAAGCATAGATGCCAACTTCGCTTAATTATTCCGGAGTTTGATGCTAGACAAACATCTTTTCAACCAGAAATTTTATTTAATCAAAAAATTTTAAATGAAATTTAATATGTACCTTATGGAAAGAAGACACATTTCCATAAGGCACCTCATACTTTCGGGCTCTAAACATATTTGTCTTCGATTAGACTCCGGAATAATTAAGATATATTCGCATCTATGCTTTAACCCTTTCCGACGCAGTGATCCCGGTCCGGGACCACCTAAAAAATTCCCTCTTTAGACACTGAAAATAATCAATAAATATCTCAAAAACCAGCCAAATGGCTAGTTCTAACCTTTTTTATGAATACTAGATGGCAGCACCACAAAAGCCGATCAATAATTTTGGGATATTTTTAGTTTTTGAAAACCCTGATTTTTCAAAGAAATGTTTCAGATTTTTTTTTAATTATAAAAAATATAAATGAAAAAAAAAATTGCTATGTAATTTTGTTGTTTGTATGCTAATCTGTGTATTCTGTATTATTTTTAACTTTTAACATTGAAAGAATGCCTAAAATCAAGATTTGAATGTCTGGTGATCCCGTGCTGGGATATGTGTGCCGTACGAGCATTTCATTTTCCTCCTTGGAGAGCTTCTGTCAGAGGAGAGTGAGTCACAGAATGTGATTTCTCATTTCATATGAGGGGGAGCCTGACAGCCCAGCTGTGTTTCCTTTTACTGTTTTTATGATCTTTCTTTATTTTTGTAGGGTGTAAACATCTATGGATTGGAAGTTTATCTGAAGACATAGGGTAGTTATATCACTTAGCTGTTTGATTTTCAGCGAGAGTAGATTTTTTTTTCTCTCGCTTTCATCGTGCGGTTTTTAGCTTATAGTTTTAATTTCTGTAGATTTTTATTTGTATATATATTTAATAGTTTTTTTTTTTCTAGTCAATAGAGAATTGTAAATATTATAGTAGTTTTCTTCTAAACTTTTAAATATTTTAAATGGCCCGGAGAAGCTTCAGCATTGTTGAAGCACTGATGTGCTAGAAGCACTGATGTGCCTTCGGAAACTGAATCTGGATGCTTTGAAAAGTATCACGAGAAAAAAAAAAAGAAGAATGTGTAAATATAAATAATATAAATGTATATGTTACGGTCAATATGATTAATCCGGTCATTATTGATAATGACCAGGCCATAAAGGCCAGTCATTATTAATAATAACCCTGGTCATTATTAATAATAACCAGTTATTATTAATAATGACCGGATTAATCATATTGACTGTAACATATATATATATATACTGTAAATATCTCATAGTTGAAACTTAACATTTTATTCTTATATATTCAAAAAACTCATGTAATCAAGATATTTTCTCTTTTTTGTGGGGGGGGGGGGGGGGGGGGGGAGTAGCAGGCCTCCCCGTGGTTCACCCTGGGTAATGCTAAATCTGCTATGGAGATCAGATTCTACTATTTTTAAATCATAGGCAAAATATTTTACTCTAATACGGGCTTCACAGCAGTGCTCGCCTCACCGTGCTTATCGAAGCTCGTCTGACTCGGTGATCCCACTTCGGGACCACCCACAAAATTAAAACGGTTTATACAATCTTTACAAAATTTTATTTGCATACTCCACTGGGCTTAAATAGACTGCTTACAAAATATTTTGTTAAAATTCCAACTTTAAATAGTAGCGTGCCGGAAAGGGTTAAAGATACTTTTCAGTGTTTTGGCTAAGTAATGTCTTGCAAAGTAGTTTTTTAATATTTTAGTTAAGAACAAATGTTTGTTTTTCTTATGATATGCATGCATGTTGCTTATTTAATTAATTCAAACTTTGTAATATGTCTTAATTTTGATAGATTTTGCTAAAATTATTTTAATAACCAAGTTGAAGAGTCAAGTAATTCTCGGTATACCATTACTATTCTCACGAATATTCTTTCTCAATCAGTTCATATATATATATATATATATATATAATTATAATATCTATGAATTTAAAAAAACATATCAAGTTCTATTATATATATCGCCTACTAAAATCTCCAAAGAGATAATTAATGATACTGTGTATACAGAATACCACATAGCTAATAATTAACATGTGCAAACATAATATTACCATAGCTTGTGCTTCAATGGTAATTGGCCAAATTTTACTCATACCTAAAGAATATTGAAAAAAGAAAAAAGAAATAGAGAGAAAGGGGAAAAAAAAATATATATATAAATTGGAGCTGCAATTAAGTAAATACAAATGGATTAATAAATTAAATATGAACCATATACAATGGAAAATTGGACCACATGAGAATTAAATATGAATTGGATATGAAAAAACACATGCACATGTACTCATCAGCCTGGATGCACCCACATGTGTTTTAAATAATAATTCAGTGTTTCATAATTCTACTGGCATAATGCTAAGATCAGTAGAATCATCCAGGTACACTGAATTATTACCAGACAACAATTGGAAATATTAAAATTTGGAAATATTTAAATAGGAAATAAAAAACCATTAAGAATATACAATATATTTCACTCACATCGATTATCCCAAAAACTGTATTTAACACCTCACGAAATTACCACGAGATAACAGTTTTGAAATAATAAAATTGGAAATATGAACGCGTAAAGTGTAGATAAAATATTTTACTCACAATAATTATACAGAATCCTTAAAATGTCACAACTTCTGCATAATATTCACATCCACATGGCAATGCATCATACATGTTGACTAAGTCGAGTTGAGAGAAATGATTTGAAAGACAAGTTGAGAGCACACTTTTTTTTAAAACACAACCCCATCGATGACACCCAAACACAAAATGATTCAAAAACACACAAAATAATTCTGGTTTTAATACACTTATAACAAAATTATATCCGTGAATATATATTACTCCATCCAGTTTTAATTCCTGAAAGTAAAATTAATATACAATCAATAGCTCCCTCTATAGTTAAATTAAATATAATATTATCAATATTATCAACAACTACCTGAAAGGTAAAGTGTCGCCATCTATTGGTATTATAATAATTCCTAATTAATATTTAGTTAGATATCCACTTTATTAGTTACATACTCGCTTCATTAGATTTAATTATATAAATAAACTTTAAAAAACAATACTAACTTGTAGTTTTACTTTAAATTCAAATAAAATATAATACTACTATATGAATAAATCTACACCGAATTAATTCAACTTGCACAGCATTTCAGATATTCTTAACAAGAATATATTATGTAAAAGAGATATTATTTTAATTCAAATTGTTTTTGCTACCAGCTGTGTTAATCCACTGATATTATAGACATATTATTAAATAATTAATGTTTTATTTTTACTACTACTTAAATATATATTAGACTTGTTATTAAATAATTAATGTTTAATTTATACTACATTGTAAATATATTTTATATTTCATAGATTAATTTAAATATCTAATTAAATAATTCATAAACAATTCAAAATATCTCAAAATTTATAAAATTGATAATTAATAGTATTACTACTGTTTTTCAATCAAATTAATGCAATGCAGTAATTAAAATACTTGTTAAATTTAATTATTCATAGACAAAAATAAAAACTATATATATTTATATATATTGCAAATAGATATGTTTATGAGTTATAATCACCAATGTTATCCATGTATAATTTCATTTGTTATTGTATAAGTTAATTTATAAATGTACTGTAATAAACTGCACATCAATAACACCTTAAACAGAGGTGATCGGCAACGCACAATCACAACTATACAAAGTGTATATAATGTTCAATCAAATATTAAATTTCCTAATATGTTATAATTGTAATAATGTATGTTATAATTATTATTTTCTATATCTTTTGTTATATGTTATCGCACACTAAAACAATAATTTATTACATACCATGTTTATATTTAAATTATATAATAAATGTTATTTAAAAGAGTTGATGATTGAATTTATCATAAAAATTGGATAACCATATATTTTTGCTTGATCTCGAATATATCTAATATTTTTGTTTTTATTTATATCTGAGCATAAGTATTTTATACGATGTAGATAATTGATAATTATATTTTTATAAACAGATTTATGTAAACATGAAGCAAAATTGGTAAAAATATTTACTTTAAATGGGAAATCAAATCTCTTATCATAAATATCAAAAATTAATTTATAATTATTAGTAATATTAATTTTTAAGTCAAGAAAGTTTATATTATTATTAATTAAATCATTTTCGCTTAATTTAAATATACAGTGGCGGCTCGTGCCGATTTTCACTGGTGGGGCCTGATCCGTCATAACAAATTGGTAATTTTTATGTATTAATATTCCTTGTTTAAACATGAAAACAAATTATTTAATAAGAAAATTACAAAATAATCATATATTTAGAAATATCATGTGAATTATTTTTTCAAGTAATCAACATTGCTTTCATATTTATCTAATTAATTACCATTTTAAATACCATTACCATTTTAAATACCATTACCATTATTACTATTAAACTTACTCTGATCAAACATTATTTAATTGAAAAACAAATATTCAAATCATACAAAAAAGTATATATATCGCTCATGATTTAATAGAAAAAATACATACTTTTCTTGCAGATATTTAATCCATTCACAAATTAAAATTTAGTGCCTCATTTAAATAGAAATTCGGCATGTCGATTCTTTCGTGGAGCAAATCTTTCAATTACTTTTACATTAAATTCTGATATTGTACTAATGAAATCCTTGTGGATTGAGAGAACAGCAAGTGCGTTTAATCGTTGCTGTCCCATGGAGTTTCTCAAAAATGTTTTTATTCTCTTAAGTGTACTAAAGCACCTTTCTGCTTCTGCAGTCGATGCTGGTGTTACCAGGACAATTTCAAGTGCCTTTGAAAGTTCAGAAAATTCTTCTGTAAGGCTGTTGGTTTTTACAAATGTTAAAAGAGACTTGAAACAGTCTGAATGTTTTTAAAAGTGGAATTATGATATATTACACAGAGTTCATTCATTAATTTTCCTTTATTAATCATACTGTAACTTTCGGCGATAATAGAGATGTTTTTCTCGGGAAAATTATCCTTAAATAAACTGAATTTGTTTGGTTCCAGTACTGCAAACGCATTAAGAGTTTCTTGTTCTTCAAACCTGTTTTTCATTTCAGTTATTATAATGTCACATGCTTCTTTAGCATTTATTTTTACTGTGTTATAGCCGCTGAATTTTATGCGTTTCCTTTTGCATAAATCTTCATAATTTTCAGCAGTTTGATGAACATCTTTTTTTATCTGATTTCATTAACAGCATCAGTGAAACATTTGACAGCTTGCAGCGCACTTAATGAAGTGGTATTTGTCATCTGTACAACATTATACAAAATATTTACATGCTGAAATATCGTATGGAAAAAAGAAAGCAGAAAGAGAAAATCCTCATCATCTAAAATTCTTTGTAAACCATATGATTCACTGATTGTTCTATTATCCCACTGAACTTCGTTCTGAATTCTATCAAAACACTCTGATAGCTCGGACTTATTTTCTTCTATGAAACTGATGATACCTGAATGAAAGTTCCACCTGGTTCCTGACGGTGCAGGAATTCTTTTAGCACATATTTCTCGAAATAAACCACTACGCTTAGGTGATGCCGAAAAAAAAGTAGAAAATGAATTGACATTTGTGAAAAACAATCTGATGGATTTTATATTAGTGCAAGCTTTCTTCAGCACTAAATTCATTTGGTGTGCATAGCAATGGATGTACTTTGCATGAAGAAATTTTTCTCTCATTCGCTGTTGAACTCCAGTATGACACCCGCTCATAACAGCCGCACCATCTTATGCTTGTGCAACTAGCTTATCTTTTAAATTAAACTCTTCTAAATTATCAATTAAGATTTCAGATAGTCCCTCTGCTGTTCTGTCATGCACATCAATGAATTTAACAAATCGTTCTTCGGGTTTTCAGTTTTTTACATATAAAATAATAACAAACTGAGAAGTGCAACTTACATCAGTAGTTTCATCAGCTTGTAATGCTACAAAATTGGAAGCATCAATTTCATTTTTAACTTCATGTATATATGTTTCATATATACAATCCAAAAGCTCAGTTTGTATAGTTTTTGACGTATTTTTAGATACTGTCGCATTGTTTAAATGGTCTTCCAATATACTGTCCAGTTTTGACGTGTATGTGACCAAATCCAAGAATATACCTCGATTTAAAGAATCTTTACGTTCATCATGACCCCTTAAAGCTAGTTCATGAAATCCACAGAATTTTAAACAATTTATTACTCGATTTAGCACATACCTATTTTTCTCAACCATTTCATTATGTTTTTGTAACAAAATCCTGTAACCTTCATCCAGCTGTGCTACAATATTCACAGTTCCAAAAGTTTTATAATTAATAGCATTGTTTAAATGAGTAGTACTCATTTCATGTTTTTTTACTCTCTCTGAAAAATGCTTCAAGTCTCTACAACCAACCATACTCCATAATCTTTCACCTCCAAACAATAAACAATAAAAACAGAACAATGATTTTTTTTCTTCACTCGCTGAAAGCCACGGAAATTTATCGAACCACTGTGTAGAGAAATGGTGCATTTTTTTCCCGTCTTTTTGTTGCATTTCAAAATTTTCCAGTTGAAAATGGCTTTCATAATAGATCATCTACAGAATTCATTTTTATACCAAGAATTTAAAATTATCACGCGTCTTCGTTTAAAGAAAGTACTCAAAGCTCATGTAATTTAAGAAATAATCAGCACAGCAACAGTAGCAATACAAACATGAAACATCGCCAAATATTTTTGTGAATCCCAAGGTTAATATATTATAACAGAAACTTAGTTATTTTCCCTCCCTTACTTTGCATCAAGGGCAGAATCGCCAAGTACCCCATATCATAAAAAAATATGGAAGTTTTAGCTCTAAAAGAGCAGTAAATCGCCAAATTTGAAGGAAGCGTGAGGGGTGAAATACTCAAATTAACGTGCCAGATGGGCCCAAATGTCTTGGGTCCAGCAGGAAGTAGCGGTCAGTCGTTAAAGTGATTTATTACCTCTTGAAAAAAATACAGTTGCTGAGAGTGGATAATAAGAGATGAGTGGGATCGAAGAAAAGTGCAGTTTCTTTGCGATATATTTTTTAGTAAACAGTTTTTTATTTAAATATTTAGATTAAAAAATATGTATTGATATTTTTATGAACAGAAAATACTGGTGGGGCCATGCCCCAGTGGCCCTAAGGGACCGGCCGCCCCTGTATATATATATATATTTATATTTGTGCTTTATGAAAATATATGATTAAAGAAAGAAAACTGACAACAGTGTGGGTGGAGGGTATTTTTTACTGGCTACTAAATATTTTTGCTGTTTACCAAAATCTTTAATTTGTAAAGTTCTAGCTATTATTTTTTTTATTATTATTTAAACCTGATAAAATATTTCTTTCATTTTTTTAAATATTTATAACAGGGCAGCATTTACTATTAAATGTGAATACCGGCATATTAAAATACAGACAAAAAAAGGGAAATTTGCATTTTCTTTATCTTTGAAACAAATATTGATTAATTTTAAATAAAACTGTTTTTTTTGAGAATTTTTATTTTATGTATATATTATGAACACATATTCTTACAATATATTTTTTCAGTAAATATTATTTTGTTTCTAAGCAATTTTCCTCCCTTGGATATTTTTGTGCTTTCAGCTAATTATCTAAAAGTATCTCAAAATAAATTTAATAGAATTGTTATTTCCTTATCACTTTTCTAACAACAGTTAATTATTTTACTGCTTGCATAATTTAAACTGAAATATTACTTACTTTTAGGCAGTTCGAGAAAGTACATATGGACGTCCTGGAGCTTGCTACATTGACTTAACAGCTGATCTCATTAGCAAAGCAGTTCCAGATGAAATGATTATTTATCCTCCTAAATGTCCAAAGCCTCCCCTTTCTTTAGCTCCTACATCTCTTATTAAGTCCATTGTAATAGAATTAACTTCTTCACGAAGACCTTTAGTTATTATTGGAAAAGGTATTTATCAAATAATGTAATTTCAATATGATTTTTTGTGTTGTTGCTGCTGTATTTTAAATATACAATGTATTGTAAAATTTAGCAATTTTAGATGTTTTAAAGGTACTTTTGTGTTATAGCATCCCCTACAATTACGATTATGTCAAGAATGTATAGCAAAGCTTATGTCTCATATTATATGCATATATATACTTCTAATGCTCATATATGTGCCATATACATCATTATATACATATTATTTACATCATGTATGCCATATATATATATATAGGATTTCAGTTTGAACACTTCACTTCATCAAATGAACTGACACTGACACTATAATGCTATTATCCATGATTTAAATGCGTGACCTGTAAATACTTTGGATCGCGAGTTTTGGCAAAGAGCCAGTTTTCTAATTTTTGTTATGAAGCAAGATATAAAATGAATATAGCCGGTAAAGGCGCTATTAGGCCTAGTTGAATTATCGTAAGGTAAATTTATTGTATAGTTTTGACCAAAAGTGTATTAGTTGAAATTAAAGTTCGTATTTTGTTGTTCATCGATTATTTGTCATATAATTCCAGTAAAGTGACTATTTACATATCCTCTTCTTACATTTTTGGGGGCTCGGCCGGGATTATTAAAAGTGAAACGCCAGTATCGAAAGTTGGGTTACGAATTAGCAAGGTGAAACCGTAATCGTATCACTTCAAGTACAATTTTTGAAAGATGGGAACTCTAAATAAAGCTAAGAGAATTGATCTAATAAACCTCTGCGAAGAATGCGGAATTGAAGCACCAGAAAAACCGACAATACCTGTCCTAATAAAGCTCATCAAGAGTTGGGAGAGTTACAAAGAAGATTTTATAAGAGATTGATTGGAAGTAGTGATAGCAAGTAGAAAAGAGAAAGAAGAAAGAGAAGAGAAAGAGAAGAAATTACAAGCAGAGATTGAAGAAAAGAAATTGGAAATGGAAATGGAAGAGAGAAAATGGAAAATAGAATCGGAGCAAAATTTTGAAATTAAGAAATTGCAGATACAAGAAAATTCAAGAGAACACATTAATGAAGACCCAAGGACAAATCCAGGTAAGCAATTTGAATTGCTTAGATTATTAACTAAATATGATAGTGTTCTCTTTTCACAATAAATTAACTATACTTTAAGTAAAAGGTACGCAGCGGAATCTTTAGGTTTGGAAATGCATGAATGTGGAAGACTTTAAGAAGTACAGCAGGAGTATCAACAAGATGATTTTATTGATGGCTAATTACAAATGACAATCCAACGTCAGCATTGCTTTGCTGAACAAAATTAAAAATAAAAGCAAAATAAACTTTCATCAATAAACTAACAACCGCCAGCAGCCTTCAAAACGTAGCTAAGCTATGACGTCGTAATTAGTTACATGGCAGAAAACAAAAACGCTGCTTCCAAGCAAGCTATGTGGAAAAATGCAAGGCAAGTCAAAGGAAGGAAGGCGAAATACAAACATCTTGACCTGTTACATATACCAGTTTGTTTTGGAAAAATTTGCATACAGTTGCTGCCATTCTGTAAAGAGAAAAACGTACGTGAAACTCCATTGGCTTCACGGACTATGATGTCAAACAACGGCCAATCAGAGCAGCGATCGTCAGACGAGAGCTCTGGGTCGAAAGTAACAGCAAGTAACAGTGATTAACAGTGATCCAAAAGCACAGCGATAGATCGTGGATGAATCGCGTGTTTACCCAAAAAACCTCGTGAAGTAATGGAGTTCCTTTGTACTTTAACGTAGGCTTGGGGATGGTAAAAACTGTAAGGAAGAATCGGCGTAGGAGATAAAGCAAACAGAGATTCTTAAATGCCTAAATATAAGACATAAAAATAGAATTGATGTTTACTCTACATCCTACCCCAACTCGTCAATACAGGACGATAACATATAGTGGTTAGCATACTTGTAATGTTGAACCTAGCACTGAAAAATATCTTATAAAAATTTTAGAAATTATAGTTTAACTGAATATTGAAAAATTATATTATATTGAACCATATCTTATAGCAAATATATATAGATGTATTCAAATCTGAAAAATAAAATAAATATAAAAAGGACTCACCCAACTAAAGGAAGATTACACACAGAGATTTAAATCACTTCAAGTAAGTTTATTTAATGATGCACACACATATTTATAAACAGTATCATCAAATGGAGCTCCAGAAGACACATGATTAGAATTAAAATAATAGATGATTTACATTTATGTTGTTATTAGCCTACAATCAGTTCAATTCTGTGTGAAATTAATTTAACTCTAAGGAATCCTTCATACTAAAAAAAAATTAAAGATATACTGATTAATGTTCTTTATATTCAACTGTCCATAGACGATTACTTGATATTTTATACTATCAGGAAAAAGTTAACTGATAGTTCAAATTAATATATAATTACTATTCGAGTTGATACTGAAGGATCTGGAATGGTAAAGTCTCCCAACGAAAACAGATGAATCATCTTTAAGAAGTTGAATTAATGAAGTTTCTCATTGGTGGAGGAAATGGTAAGTGCACCTGGCTCCCATCTTGATATTGTTGTTAGCTCTGATAATCTAATTTCTTAAAATTGCAGAATCGTCACAACTGTGGAAAAATATTACATCAACAGTCGCGGTAAATTCATTTAATGAATGAAGAAAGGGTGACTAGCGAACTTTATCCACGTAAAAAGCTCAATCCTGCGACTATTTTGCTTAATAATGAAGATCATAAAAGTATAACAGATGAATTGCAGTATTTTGATCACACTAAAATATTGATGAAATTACTTTAAGTCGTTTCGCTGTAGATGCCACATTGCTGGATTATTGAAATATCATTTTTCAGACTTCGAAATCAACTTGTTAAAAAAAATTAACTATTCTCGAAGAGGAACTTTATCAGTTAAATTATACGAAGCTAACATCATCTTCACTTGAAGTTATCCATGCAATCGAAATTTTACAAGTGCCCGGCCTTTCGGCCTGACACTGCTTTTATCCTCTCTAGTACCTACATCTAACGGAGAAAAGCAACCAACTGACTAAATTTGAATTCAAACTCTACCAAGTCAACTGACACACCAGCCAAACTATCCAATCCGAAAAGGCGAAAATTCCTCTTCTTCATTTTGAATCGCTTAACTATCAACCGTCGCCGCTAAAAAGCATTCCCGCGACAACTCAACTCTACACGCGAACAATCCTGGCGAAACGAAAACAACTACGCCCTAGCAACAAGCAGCAGAAATTAAGATCGTTCGTCTGCGAATGTTCTAGAAAGAATTTCAATTCCCCTTTTTCCCCACTGAAAAATGCACCCCCTAACCTTGGAAGCCCACTTGCACAACCCCTAAACTAACATGGTTGATGATTGACCACTAAGTTGTTGTTTCAACAACGCGCTAAGCTAGAATTCAAAATGGCCAGGCGTCATTTCAAAAATGAACTATGTAAACATTGGAATTAGAAAAAATGTTTCAAAAATTATATCTGCCAAGATTTAAGTTGAATCTTGCTAGAATTCTGGCAGACTGCATAAAAAAATTAGTTTAATCTTTTAAATAAGGTTTGGAACAAAAATTATTAATATTAAAAAAGTGGAAAATATATATTTTAACTTAGAAGAAAATACACGATCTTTGACAGAATCGATGTAAACAAATGGAAATCTTTTATATACTTTTATCCAGAGACTTAAATGCATGATTATAATTTAATTTAAAAATGATTATTGATTTTAAAAATTGATTTAATTATAGAAGTTAATTTTAATTAATAATAAAATATCTTAGAAGAAAAGTTAAAAAGATTAATTTTAAAAAGATAGAAAATATTGACTGTTTAAATCATAACTGTTAAATAATTAATTTAAATGTTGACTAGATGGAACCCGTCAAAACGTGATGGAAAAAATACTATAACAATATCAGTAAAATAAGCTTCTTTATTATTTAAGTAGGGCTTCGTATGAAACAGTCTTTCAAATATTTTATTTTTAAAAATCCCCCCCTCCCCCCCCAGTGAAATACTATTTCTGATGCAAACTCCAAATGAATACTCCGTAAACAAATGTGTAATGCAAATCAGTTTGACATTACCACCATACTACCTACGACAAAAACAAAAAACAAAAAAAAAATCATGAATCTATAAAGTATCATACAAATAGTCCTATCATAAACTATCATACAAATTTCCTGCTTTCATCTCATATTCAGTAACTAAAAGAACATAGCATAAGCAACCCCCCCCCCCTCTGTGATAATGCAATCGAATGAGCTCCTATGCGCATATGTATTGCATCTGCCCAAAGGCACCGTTGAAATTCGACGTTAAAAAAAGTTTTAAAATGTTTAAATTAAAAGTTTTAAAATGTCCTCTTTAATCATTGTTCGTTTCAAATCCATATCTTCTGAAACGCATCCATTGTTTTAAGCTAATCAATTTTTATGTAAAAATGAAGAATTTTTGTTAAAAATAATAAATTAATATGCAGATGAGGAAGAATTTTAATGTTTTCAATTGTAATTTATTTGTATGGTTTCTTCTATCCCTTTACATAATCAGGATGATTATTCCTTTTCCATCACAGTCGGTCTCTTAAATATCCAATGGATCTTTAAAAAAATAATAAATAACAGTTCCTAGCATATTCTGATTCAACATATACATCAACGAATTCAACATATCAATTTTATGTTAATCATAAACTCAAAATAGTTTTTTTTTTTCTTTTGACAGATTTTATATTAGCGCCAAAATACTCTATCTTATGGATAATGTGATCTTATGATTTATCAGGTTTTTATTATTTTTTTTTTTTCACTTTTCATCAAGGTTAGGGATACCTATTTTCAATTGTTGCAACTTTCCAAGGGGCTATTTTACATTATTAAAACAAACGGATGGTCATTGTTGAGATAGAATTGAAAAATATTTCATCCTTGAAAATTATTTAAAAAGTCTTTAAATTAAGCGGCAGATTTCAAATAAATTTCAATCGAAAGCTAATTTTTTTTTTCTAATTGAGGATGTAAGAATTGAAATTGTAAAATGTAGTAAAAAAAATAAATTTTTAGTATTTAGAAGTGATGTAAGCGCGATGAAAGCTAAAGCGATAGTGCCGTTCGTTGTCACAACCGTTATACATTTCTAAATATTGCCACTGTGTTTTGGTTGGCGTCCCAAAGTAGGCTACCATTTTTTGACATCGAAAGAAAAATTCACAGTGAAAGAAATAAGACTTTGCTGCTAATAAGGAACTGTAAAATGAACTTATAACAAACCTACCAAAATGATTCCGATAAAATATTAGCCTTACATTGTTTATTCTATCTAAAAATACAATCATTATTTCAAGTTTTTTTTCCTGAAATTCTTTACTTTTGTGAATTTTTTTTATTAAAAAGGAAATCTTAATAATTTAGATCCTATAATTCCTATAACTTAATCCTATAATTTAAAAAAAGTAATTGGTAACATGTAATCAAGGTATGCAATCAAGATGAAACAACCAATAAAGGCTCCAGTTCTTTAAAATTAAAAATTGAAATATCAGTTAATATTACGCCATGTTGACACAATCATATAAATTTTTCTTTTTAGTTTTATCAATGTTAAAATGCATTTCAAGCTAAGCATAACGTCATTTTCACCGATACAAACTTTTCACACGTACATTTATGCTTAAGCACCATGCATACAAATAAAAATATATTTTGCATTTAATTGTAATGAAAAAAATGGCATCAACAAAGTTATAATGCTTAATGATAAAATGAACCCAATAGACAATATTTCCGTGACGTCACAGTAAATATGAATGTTTATTTGCTTATAAAACGCACGAATAAATATTTTTACCGAAATACTTAAACATTTTAACTATATTTTAACTTGCAAATTAAAAAATTCGGCCTAAAAGTCACATGCTTTTAATATTTAATATTTATTTTTTATGCTCGCAACCATTGAGTTCAGAAAATAAACTCTGTACGTCGCAACAGTGGGCGTTAATCCGATTGCCGACTTTATGACGTCATAAGCTGAAGTAAAATTTTAATTGAAAAATACGGCTAATTAATTAAATTTTCGAACAAACGAATGTACAATAACAAATCTGTGACCAAATATCTTTCATTTAAAAAAAGAATGATGTAATTTGATGTAGTAGTTTGTTCTCACGGATTGTCGAAACAAAACGCTTAGCGTTTTAAATATATAGATAAACAGTCAACAGCACTTGCAAGATTAAATATAAAAAAAACCATTAAATTTGAAACTCTACAACAGAGGTTCCCAAAGTGTGCTCCGCGGAGCCCTTGGGGCTCCGCCTCTACTTTTCAGGGGCTCCACGGCGTTCCAGGAACTAAACAAAACATGTTGAAATTAGCATATAGCAAGAGAAATTTTTTCGAAAGTATGTAGGAATTTGTGTGTGTGTGTGTGTGTGTGTGTCATGTCAAAAATAAATACATCTATCACTGGGTTGAAAAATACTATAATATATATTTTTTAATTACATAAAAATTTGCATTATACATGTATCCATTTTCTATATAATATTTTTGGTTTGAACTGTTTTATTTTATGTCTCTGCATTTAATGTGTTTTAAAAATTCGATTGAAAATAAGCTACAAGACATAGTATTCTGAATCGAATACACAACGTGAATCGAAAGAGCAAAGGCGCTGTTATCTGTGCTTGCCGAACAAAAAGGAGAACAGTTTTGTTCTTTGGAGCTCCGCCTATTCATATGTTTATATTTAGTTCTTTTTTTGCTTAGTAACCAGTGCAAATCAATTGAGCTACATTTTTACACTAAACTTTTACACGTTATTGCTCGTCATACTTTGTGCTGCATAAAGAAAATTCTATCGGCATTTAATATTTGTGTATATTGTATATTGTATTATTTTTGTTTTTGGAAATTTAATTTCCTTAAACTGCTTATTTTATTTTTATTAATTTTAGTTACTTAAATCTTCTATACTATTTTTCATAATTGTATTTAATTTTTAAAACAGTGTTTGACGCTTAAAACGTCTTTTTTATAAGATCTTGTACCATTTAAAGCCCCTCACTAGATTAATTTTACATTTGTGTATATATATTTTTTTTTCGTTTTATAACTTTGATTTCTTTAATCTGTTTACGTTATTTGTATTAATTTTTAGTTATTTAAATTTTCTATACAGTTTTTCATAGTACAAAAATGTTTGTCGCTTAAAACATTTTTTATAACATCTTGTATTATTTAAAGCCCCTGATTAGATTAATTTTACATTTGTGTATAATGTGTATATATATATTTTTTTTATATATAACTTTAGTTTCTTTAATCTGTTTATGTTAATTGTATATTTAAATTTTCTATACCGTTTTTCATAGTAAAACAATGTTTGTCTATTAAAACGTCTCTTTTTTGTAACATCTTGTATCATTTAATAAACTCCTCATTAGATTCATTTAACATTTGTATACATTGTGTATATAGTTTTCTTTTTTCTTTTTGTAACTTTAATTCCTTTAATCTGTTTATTTTATTTTTATTAGTTCTTAGTTATTTAAATTTTCTATGCTGTTTTACATAATTTTACATAATTTTTAAAGCAATGCATGCTGCTGAAAATGCATTTTTTTACATATTTTATCACTTAACACCTCTTTAAAATTTTGTTTTAATTGGTCTCGGCAGTGGCTAAAATTCTAATGTTACGATGCCACATTTTCCTATCAGAAATAAGACTGTAGTAAAAAAATAGTTAAAAGAAATATATTGGTTCTTTACATTTGTCATCACATTAACAATCTAAACTTTTGCTCAGCTCTAACCCTTGCTTAGACTTTTCGTCAATGAGTACCCGCCCTGATGTTACCGCTCCCGTTTTGTTATTAAAGTTTTTCTACTAGTTTCAGTTAGTTTAACATGTGTAGTTTTTAACCTTGTATCTATTTTGAGGCAAAAACAATAATGCAAGAAAGTTTCTTTCAAAACTAAAATTAATAACTAAATACTTCAAGTAAAACATCCAAAAAAGTGGACGATGCTGCACCTAACAATAAAAATTATAGATTTTGCCCCGCCCATTTAAACACTAAAACGATGATCTACTTCTAAATGTATTTTTAAGCTAGTCGTATGTGCCAAACCCAAAACTTTCTACTATCTCACACAGATTTCGCATACATTAAAACGAATCAGCACTAATGTATATCAAGGTCTAACTGAATCTAACGTTTTATTAAATTCCGTGCATTAGTTTTTGAGAGATGACTATTGTTAAAATCTTGTGAATCCTGAAAAATGCAGCATAGCAGCGTCACCTGTTGAGAGATTTAGATCAAAACCTAATCAACAACAACCTATGTCAATATCTAACTGAATCTGAAGTTTAATGAAAATCCGTACATTAGTTCTTGAGATATAGTTATCATGATAATAATGAAAGAAGTAGCATAGCAGCGCCACCTGTTGGGCAATTTACACCAAAATATAAGCAGCATCTATTTATGTCAAAGTCTAACAGAATCTGAAGTTTGATGAAATTCCGTGCATTAGTTCTCGAGATATAGCTATCGTAAAAATCGAGAAAAAAGTGGCATAGCAGCGCTCCCTGTTGGTATATCTACACCAAAACGTAATCAGCGTCTATTTATGTCATGGTCTAACTGAGCCTGAAGTTTAATGAAAATAAGTGCATTCGTTCTTGAGATAGAGCTATTGCGGAAATCGCAAAAAATGCAGCATAACAGCGCCACCTGCCAGGCGATTTTCACCAAAACGTAATCAGCTCCAATTTATATCAAGGACTAACGGAATATAAAGTTTTATTAAATTTCGTGCATTAGTTCTTGAGATAGAGCGCCCACAAAACTTTTGTCTCATACAGACAGACAGACATTTTCTAAAAATGGTCAAATCGTGTTCAGGACCTTCTAAAACATATAAATCCGTTAAAAACCGGAAGTCGAAAATTTTCATGAATCCAATACTTTATTTTTGTAAAGATAGAAGAAAGTAAAAATGGTTCAAAAGAAGAAGCTGAGAGGCGATTCGTTTTCGTTGCATGTTTAGATGTACTAGAAACGTACACAAGAACGAAAAAAAAGAATCCGTAATTGCATGATTCTATTACACATGGGAGAGACTAGCGAAAACGTGTTATATAATTACTCATAGGCGACTGAGCCTACCCATTTTCTTTCTTTTTGCGAGTAGCCTATTGGGAGTATACAAAAGTGTCTCTTTGTAAACGAAAACTGTACAACTTACCTTTTTCCTGTGTATGTGTGGTTTTCGCCATAAATAATAATAGTTTCACGTAAGCCCCAATGCAATGCGTGACCCAGACTTGCTTGACATTTTGATCTTTAACCCCTTTGCGACGAGCGTCCTTTACATAATTTTTAATCTTTTACCACCGGTTTTACAAAACAGAAATTTTCGCCTAATTGAATCGCAGAAATGCTATCATTAAGTAAGTCAAAGCTTACAGTAAAAATTAACTGGTGGGAATAATCGAGGATTCTGAGCATCTTATGCGTCACATATACGTGTCGCTTTTCCCCAAGGGGTTAATTCCGAGTTCATACTGGAAAACCCGAAAGAATATTTTTTATTTTAAAAATGGATGGCATTAACCCCTTAACAGTATTGCTCGAACATCGCTCGCGTAAGAATAGTTTGTTTTCTTCGTTACTAAAAGCTTTCAAGAACCACAAATTTTTAACTATAATTTTTGCTGTATTTGGTGGACATATCTCGCTTATACAAGGGGGATATTTTAATACCAGAAAAATGGTTTTTTGTCTTTATTTTTAATTTATTGTGACCAATAAAAGTAATATTAAATAAAACTGTTAAGGGGTTAAATAACAGAAAATTTGATTTTCAAAATTTCAAGTATGAATTCAGAATTTCTGTATCAAGAAAAGGGCCAAACTGAGAACCTTGGCCCCATGTTGGAAACTACTGGTTCGGACTCTTATCCAGCAGATCTTTCTCCGCTCCATAGACATAAAAAAAACATTAATTTGTAAGCCAAAAACCATAGAGTACCGTGGGGTTAAGGGGCTCCGCCTTAAAAATTCTTCCCAAAAAGGGCTCCTCGAGCCCAAAAGTTTGGGAACCACTGCTCTACAAATACAAAAAAAAAGCAAACTATGAAAAATCTGCATAATGATAGGGCAGCAATAGAGATTAACATCCAAAGTAGGCATTTGCAATGATATGGTACGTGCAATGTTGGATTGCTGCTGGAAAAAGATGTTGGAAGAAAAGAGGAAATTGAGAATTGGAATTCTTCAACCCCCAGTCAGATATATAGCAAAGAGATGGATGCTTGAAGGTTACAACTGAGGATGCTCCAACCGGAGTGAAAGCATTTTTGTGTAATGGTGACAGTTTTATGTAAAACTTTTTAACATTTTTAATAATGAAGGACTGATCTTATGGAACTTTTAACCATGTTTTTAGGTAAAAATTGGCAATATGAAGAATAAACATTAAATATACAGACATTAATAATTGAACCCCTGTTTTAATTTTGTTTTATACTTATAGTTATCAGAAAATCCCAAATAATTCCTTTTGTTAATTTTTTTTTAAATATAGGAAAATTTTAGTTCAGTGTATTTTTGTAACAAACTAATAATTCACTTTAAACTGTCATTTTTGTATTATAATGTACTGACAGCATAAATATTTTGTAAAACTTTATTTTATTATGGTATTGTAAATTTTATTATGGTGAAATCATTTCTATTACCGCCAAAATTTTGGAGAAAATGGCAAAAATTTCAATTTTCCGCTTTTTTAAAATTTTTACCATTTTTACTATGTGTCTAGAATTAAATAAATTTACATTATATCTAGTAATAACTTATAAATGTCTAGTAATTTTGATCATAGGCATAGCCAACCAAGGGTGAGAAGCCCCTTTGAAATTTGGAGAAAAAGGGCTTTTTGAAGGTATTTTTGGGGATTTTCTGAGAATTTATTGGAATATTTTTGTAGGAGGGACCCGAAAAGTAGAAAATGATGGGCGATTTATATATGGAACCCCCTACAAAAAAAAATTCACCAAAATTTCTCGGAAAATACCCAAAATTCCTTCAAAAAGTTTTTCTTGAATTTAGGGAGTGCGAGCCCCTCTCGCCCTTAGTCGGTAATGCCCATGATCAAAATTACTAGACATTTATAAGTTATTACTAGATATAATATAAATTTATTTAATTCTAGACATATAATAAAAATGGTAAGAATTAAACATCAGAAAATTTAAATTTTTTCCATTTTTTTTTTTTCAACATTTTGTCTGCTTCTGTAGCGGTAATAGAAATGATTTCACCATAATGAAATTTTATTGTAACATTACTAACATCTTGATGTAGCTGTTGCCTTCTATTAGAAATTAAATTGCTATGGTTGGATAATTAATTTTTTTTTAATTTATTTATTTTTTAAAGAAACCATTTTTTTGCGATTTTTCGAAACTTCGGCCCTTTTGCGGCGGTAAAAGATATTAACCATTTGGTGTAATATTTTGCGAATTTATTCCTTATTATCAATAGCAACTTTCCCGCACTATTATGTTTCGATTATATAAATTTTGGTTTTTTAGACCCACCCTACTGTACATTTTTGCTGCCCTCTCCCTTTTACTTATCCATCATACATAGTATAGGGTCAGTCTTGTAATCGTTTTGAAAATCAAAAAAAATTTTTTGACGGATTTACACGTTTCAGACACTGGAGATTCCGAAAAACATATTTTTAGGAAAAAAATTTTTGCCGTCCATCTGTGTGTCCGTATGTCTGTAAACGCTCTATCTCTCGAAAAAATTGAGATAGAGACTTTAAATTTGGTATGTACTTAGTATGTAATAATGGGAAGAAGCTTATTGAATTTCAGTAACCTCGATTAATCGGAACTATTTTTTTCGGACTCTCGAATTATTCGTTCTGATAAAAGGTATATAAAAGTTTACAAAATTATTTATTTTAAGGAGTGAATATAAAAGACAGTAAAAAAACATAAATTTTGCTTAAAGCATGAAGTCGATCGGATCATTAGTTGCCGAGATATTTGTAATCCTATTTTCCAGACTCTTCGATTTTTCATGACCCTGTATTTCATCCAAATTTCAATTCAAAGTTATATTTTAATTGGAAATGAGACGCTTAATCAGATGCAATAAACCGCTAGTTAATAGGATTATTTTTTTGGAGTTATGAGGATGTTTCTTTTAAGCAATTCAGTAATGGAGCCTTTAAAGTTTATGATGTCATCAAGCCACGATTTTATTCGAATTGCAATGCATTTTATAAGTAACTAGCAAGCTACGCCCGCTGCGCTGGTCAGTTTCTACAAATGAACCTTGAAGCAAACAAAATATATCGTTTAATTTGACCATGTATTTGAAAGCAATCTGTATATTTACCTGGAATATCCTTCCACATTACTGAAAAATATCGTGATTGCGCTATTATATTTTCTAATGTGCAGTCAAAATTTTAGCTGTTAAGGACCAACTTTTTTATTTGGTCATTTACAGTTAAGGTTTGCTAAAGAATGATAAAACTATATGCAATATACTAAAACCATCACTAAAAATTATCGAACTAACAATGCAAACTAATTAACAAAATCCATTCAGTAGAAGTTTTTATAAAAGCTAATCTTTTATAATCGGGTTCATCTGATTATAGAACTTTTCCACGTAATTCTAAAACAGAACAATATAAAATATACTAAAACCATCCTTACAAATTATCTACTTAACAATGCAAGTCGCAAAAAATACGCCCAGTAAAAACTTTCAAAAAGGCTAATCTTTCGGAATCGTGTTCTCCTGACTGTATAACCTTCACACAACTGTTTGACTAAGCAGCGTAGAACAATATGTAGTACATTAAAACCATTCCTGAAATAGCATCTGACTAACAATACAATTCTCATCAAAATCCGTCCAGTAGAACTTTTTCAGAAGGCTAATCTTTCATAATCCGAATCAAATACTGAAAAAGCTAATATTTGATAAAAAAAATATCACCTGATTTTCGAATTTCCCCCTATAATTCCTTTCTTTTTTTTAAATAAAATTAATAACAGCTTTTTCTTTTATTTTTCCAGCTGTATAGCCATTGCAATTCTTTCTGCATCAAAAAAAAAAAAGACACCTTTTGGCTTAAAATCAAATTGTTTAGGATCAAAAGTAAAATCAAAATCGCTAAAAACAAAAGATAAATCGCGAAATATTGTTTCGATAGCAATCTTGCCTCTTGAATAATTTTTTAAGCATTGCGAACATTCCCAATCATGTTTAAATTAAATATTTTCGTTTTATAATATTCTCTCATCAAAACTCTTTTTTCTTTCTTTTTTTTTTTTTTAAATTAATTTAGCACAGTTTTTCTTTTATTTTTGGAGATGTATGTATAGCCTTTTCATTTCTTTCTGCAACAATAATGATCGCCAAAAAAATAGCAATGGTAACCTTTTCGGCCAAAATAACAAAACTTTCTATCATAATTCAATAACTAATCTACGTAGAACGTCGTGTTATACATATAAACCTTCCTCTTGAATCACTCTATCTATTAAAAAAAACCGCATCAAAATCCGTTGCGTAGTTTTAAAGATTTAAGCGTACATAGGGATATAGGGACAGAAAAAGCGACTTTGTTTTATACTATGTAGTGATTTACACATTTTTTATTTTAATATTTTACATTATGCATATCCATGATGGGTAAGTATTACGGTGGTGCCCAACGACTAGTTTTGTCAACGACTTGTTTTAGAAATTTGTAAGATTACTAATATTTCATTTAATTTTCTTCTTTAAGAAGATAAAAAAAAACCATATGCCTCTTCTTTTTTTTTTTTGTTCAATTAACTAGAATGTATTTTTAATTAGTCTAGTTATCTTAATTTTAAGTTAAATTTTTAATCTAATTAAAGTATTATTAAAGTTAATAAAATATGCATTAAAACATGCTTAAAAGGTGACAAAATACAAACATTTACATCCCGAGACTTTCGATCACTAACGTGATCTTCTTCAGTGGGGAACTGTTGACTGAGCTAAATGTATGAATGTCACTTCTCGCTTACACTGTGCTGATATGTAACGGAGTTTTAACGGGGCCAGTCTATTATTCTGTAGGGGTGTATCAGGAAAAGTCCATTAGTTCCAGCGCTGGGGTTCTTGATAATTTCAAAATATTAAACCAGACTTTAGGTACATTATAAGATAAGCAATCATTACAGACTCAATTTCCTTTACATAAAATCTCCAAAGACTCTCTGATTTTAGCTGTAAACTCATTATTTGTAGGAACTATAATTTTTGCATTTTGAAAATCAATATTTATAATCTGTCGCTGATTTAATCTTGATAAAGCTGTGGATGGACGGTTAAACTTAATTTCAGAAATGTGTTCTTTTAATCTTTCTTTAAATTTCCGGGTGGTCATCCCTATATAGGATAAACCAGTTTGTGTTTCTGGGATAGAGTATATTGTATTGGGATAGAGTATATTCCTGCGATGTCGTTATTAGGTATGGGATCAATTTTATGAACTAAAACTTTCAATTTTTGCGGGGTCTCAATTTTTCCTGATACACCCCTACAGAATAATAGACTGGCCCCGTTAAAACTCCGTTACATATTAGCACAGTGTAAGCAAGAAGCGACATTCGTACATTTAGCTCAGTCAACAGTTCCCCACTGAAAAAGATCACGTTAGTGATCGAAAGTCTCGGGATGTAAATGTTTGTATTTTGTCACCTTTTAAGCATGTTTTAATGTATATTTTATTAACTTTAAATGCAAGGTGAATATTTCATTCCACTTCAATTTCATTTTTATTTCGAAAAATTTTCTGTTAAAGTATTATATTCAAATTTCAGGATCTTCATATTCGGGTGCTGAAGGACCAATTAGGAGATTAATTGAAAAGCTTAAGATTCCATTTTTACCTACTCCAATGGGTAAAGGAGTAGTACCTGATGATAGCACTTTCTGTGTGGCACCTGCACGATCAAGGTACAAATTTATTCTTTGTTTTTAGATTATAAAATGAATTGAGGCATTTTATTGAACTTATTTACTATTTACGTAGAGCTCTCGCCGAAGCTGATGTAATTTTGCTATTAGGAGCGAGGCTTAATTGGATACTACATTTTGGAAAACCTCCTAGGTTTCATAAAGATGTTAAAATTTTACAAGTTAGTGCTTTTTTTTTTCTTTTTTAAAGTGCCTATGAAAAAATTGTGAATCTGTTTAATATAAGGTTAAAGTTGTTTAAAAGCATAAAATTGTAAATGTGTTTAAAATCTGATTTATTAAGTTTCATTCATTATTGATTTTCTTTATGTTAACCTTTTGAATATCTGATGCGCTTTTCTTCATTGTTGTATAACAATCATAAAATGCAGGTTAACTAAAATTCTGTTTGACATTATGATGTTGTTATCTGATTATTTATAAATATTTGAAAAATAAAAAAATATATAGATGGAAAGCATTTTTATGCAGTTATTTCGAATTGTACGTATGGGCAAATTCTCCCGATACAACTTGATTTTTAGGGCATTTTCGTAATTTATTATTATTTTTTTAATAACCTAAAATTGCTTTAAACTTTTTTTAAACTTGCTAATCCATATAGTTGAAGTCTAACTTACTATCAGATTTAATGCACCAATTTGAAAAATTTAATAAAAAAATTTAATGTTTTATTTCATTTATGAATTGCATATTTATTGAATGCTTAATATTAGTATACCAAAATTTTCTATATTTTTTAAAGTGAATTTAAAAACAATTACACTTTTCATTTTTGTGTAATGAAATCAAAGTACTGTTACACATGGCATTGCAAATTCTGAAGCTTGATAAAACACTTAATGTAATGAAAACAAGACTACAGGAAAATTTCATAATATTGTATATATTTAAATTTGAAACTTCTGTGATTGATTAGTTTTGATTAGCCTGTCTCTTCCAGTATTTTTTTCCCTTGTACAATAATTTAATATTTTTCTACTTACAGGGATCACAGCTTTTTATATGTTTTTGTACTGTTTTTTTTTTTTTAATAATCTGCATGGTAGATTTATTTAATATAAGCAAATATATCTACCACAAAGATTACTGTATGGAAATAGTGGTAGAGAATTTATAGCATGCTGTAACACCTGTACTTATCATTAAATGGCTTATGAAAGAAAACTGAGGTTTTTACTGCAACACAGAATATAAATTAATAAATGACTTTAAGATCAAGATTCTGAATTTGTTATTATCTAACTTTAAAAATCAAAACTAAACACGAACACTCATTTTAATTGCTTCTAAAATATTTTCCTTTTTAATGCAAAATTTGAACTGTTTAGTTGAATTTTCATTTTCTCTCTTATTGAAAAAACAATATATATATTTTTTCAAATCTTATAGGTTGATATACATATGGAGGAGTTACACAATAGCAAAGCAGCTCATGTGGCTGTGGTGGGTGATGTAGGTTCTGTTGTTGAGCAGGTAATATTTAAATATATATTTTTATATGTTTACTTTGAAAGTTTGGCTTGGATTTTTCATTCTATTGTTTATTTGCACTATTTAATTAAATTAATGAAAAAAAGATGTAACAAAGCAGGGTTCTGTCCAGTCCAGATTTTTCTCACAGGGTCCTATTTTTGTGAAATTATGAAAAGTTTTATTTATATTTGTGAAAAACTTAAGTCAGAATTTTGTGAATTTGAAATTATTGTTATGTGCAGGTTCCAATTTGTCTATTTTTAACAAGATCCTTTATGTGTAAAAGGCTAGATAATAGGTTATTTGGCAACTTCAGCTGTTTGGTAAAGATAAGATTTTACTTAAAAATGATTAAATTTGTGAAAAGTTCAGTTTACAGATGGAAAAGTCTATATTTAAGGCAAATAATTTTCTGAAGGGTGAAAATTTTTTGTGAAGGGTTCTGTATTAAGACAAAATATTTTGTAAAAGATCCTGTTTTAAGATGAAAAACTTTGTAAAAAGTCCTTTAAAGAACCCAATTGTTTCCTAAACAAATACCTGCAAAATCTATTTTTTAATAGAATTTATTTTTAATTACTATTGTCAAATTAATATCCCATATTTTTATTTTAAAAAAATGAATATTTTATTTATTTATTTATTTTAGCTGCTTTTTTATTTCAGACCAAATCTTCCACTTACAGCTGCTATAAGACCAATTGCTCTCTGAATAGTATTAAAAAGCATCTTTTTATAGTTTAATCTAATTTTAAATTTTGATTTCATATCAGTGGAACATCTAATTTCTTCACAATTAATTTTATTGCAACTTCATATCAGAAAGTTTTAAAATTTTAGCAAAATTATGCTTCTATTTCAAAATAATTTTTTTATATACATTTCAATTTCAAAAACAAATATATTCTAAAAGAAAATAACTACTTTGAGATTTATATATTAGGGTGGGCTGAAAAAAACTCTTTTTTTTTTTTTTGATTCGCTATACCACGGAAAACATGGCTTTAAGGTTGCTAAGTAAAATAAAATGAAAAACAAAATTAATTACATTTTAATTTTAGCGGCAGAGCAGCTCAAATAAATTTATTGAAAAGCAATAGTTTTCTTTCTTTTTTTAAAGCTATAAAAAAAAAAAAACCCGCTATAGTGAAAAATCTCTAAAAGAAAGATATAAAAATACATTAAAATAAAAAAGAAGCAAAATTACTTCATTTGAGATAGCGCAAAGCATTTAAAAAATCCTTAAATTAACGCAATCAAGTTGTATTTATTGGTCAGCACAAATGTACTGACTGGGGTTTAAAAGAAATAGCAGATTAAATTTGCAGCAGAAGCATATATAGCTGATTTTAATAACCCCAAAAGTTAATTTAAACTATTAAATTAAGATTCAATTTTAACATGAAATATATGTCCAGCTAAACTAACTGTTAAAGTAAATGTATGAATTCCATGAAGATTAGAATTAAAGACAATATATTTAAAACAATTAATATATTTATTCAAACTTAACACATGTAAAATGTAAATACAATAAACTTAAATATATATATTCACTTACTCAAAATAGAAAAACTCATTTAAATAAACGATAGACAGACATCATGACGTGTAACTAAACCTCATTAAATAAATCATATTCCTTTTTCTGGAACCCAAAGTAACTAAACTAAACTTTCATTTTCAACTTTATTTGACTTGTGAAAAACTCGAATAAATCTTGTTCTTATGTCAAAGAAACGGCAAATAGACTTCCAGCACATCTTTAGTTGAAAAACACCATATGAAAGGAAAAATTCAATTGAAGACATTTAAACACTTATTCCATTCGTCAAAAGGTGATCCGTAGGCCTCCATGTTAACACTTTAGAACAGTGAACACATCGACTAACACTTCGATGAAGAAGACATCCAGCCAGGTTGACCCAATGTATTCTATCTTAAAAACATACGGGGAAAACCACCATGCCTCACTATCAACATCGTTAAAATACGAAATGTCCAGAGTTCCTAAAAGATCAAACACAGCACTACGATTATATTCCCTCATATGTAAAACTAAAACAATACTTTATAAACGGAAACTCCATTCCAGTTCTTAACTTATTGCATCATACCGAAAAGATTACAAAAACAGCTTTCACATTTCTCCAGACATCTCACGAGGATAAAAACAAACAACTAAAACAGATTGTCTGAATGCCGGTGACCAGTACTATTTATTCTTACGACATCCTACTAAAAGAGCATCCATGCATGTCCCATCGCCTCTTCTATTGACTTCTCGAATGCCGTATGCAAATCTGACAACATCGGCACAAGGCAAGGAACGAACCGCGACTGCGTTGAATCGCACCGCCATCTATGAACGTTCGTAAGAACCACTCAGATAAACAAGAGAAATGCGGTCGATGTGTTGACACGAGGTCATCCGGAAACGTCGTGAGCAACAGATTGATATGCGAAGTAAAAGGGCTTTAAACATTATAAAATATGAAACAGTAGTTTGAAAGAAAGTTTATTAAAAGTACTTAAAGTTACTTTAACCAAAACATTTATCAAAGATGTCTTTCAAAGATATTTAACAAGGATATTTATTAAGGATAAATTAAATAAAGGTAAGCTTTAAAAGTAGTTATATTTAGTATATTTAAAGTATTGTATTATATTTAATGATTAAATAAAGAGTATTATATTACGAAAGAGGATTATATTATATTTTATGAATGACTTTAATGAAATGTAAATGAAGTAAGGGAAAGAACAAGCATGGTGATAAGACCCAGGGACTGCTTTTTGTTAGGAAAATCACATGCCTTCATAATGCTTGTTAGTCTTATTGACTCAAGCAACTCATTAAATTAAATACTTATTATAAAGTATTTCATAATACTGTCAGTCATTAACATTCATGCACTCTTAACACTCTTCACATTTGACAATAAACATTAAAGTACCATCTTTATTAAATATAAAACACATCTCATAAATATATCTGACTTTTATAAATATATCGTTTTTACTCACCTTTTGCACTTTAATATTTCAATGTTTTTAGCCATCCTTTATGAATAAATACGTTTTAGTGAATCCAGTCTTAGAAACGTAAATACAGAAACACAGACATGTTTTCTCACTTTGCAAGGAACAGCGACACATGGCATACATCGTAGGTTCATCTGAATAGTGCCTTGGCTACTCACCAGATGGCGGCACACGTTCGATCTGATTGGAAGATCGGACATCGAATCAACAAAGACACGTGTATGCTAATTACGGTAGATTGTTCTGGAAGTGGGTGTTTCTGGAAGTTAATCGATTCTTTGCTAGTATATATAGATGTTAGGTCGTTGTACCGGCATTGTGTTTGGATTCTATCGTGAGTCAAGACAACGACGATATTTTTAGTTATGTCGTTGTGGCTATATAATGTCTAAACTGTTCTAGGATTATTAGATAGTCGATGGCGTTCTTTTATAGTCAATAGTTACTTAATATGTGCAGCTTGGTACAATGAGGTGAAATATAATGTGATATGTCTAGTGAGTTTACAAGTAGTATTGTCTATATGTTTATCTGTTATACTGCTACATTATACTTAAAGATGATGTGCTAATTGGAACTGATTGGACTATATTTATTATGATGCTATTTGTCAAGTCTTGTGAGTATTCTTCCTGTGATATAATGAACTATTAGTGCCTGAATAATTGTTGTCTTCAATTAAAGAACTTTATCATTATACATTATACATATTCATTACTCTAACTTAATGAGACTATTCCTTAAACCAGCTAAGCTCCTATCTGCGTAATATGCTCTGCTTACTTCAATTACTTTAATAGCCATTATATTAAAATTACACTTTTTCCTAACAGTATTCACTCAGTGAATGTTGGCCGGGTCTTTTCTTCTGTTTTGATTCGCTGTACCGAAAAGGACTTGTGTCTAGGGTAGCTAAGTAAAATGCAAAAACAAAATAAATAAAATTTTACTTCTGGTGGTAGCGCAAAAGGCCTAAAATTTGAGAAAAGAACGCAAGTTTTAGGTCAAATTTTCTCAAATTTTAGGCCTTTTGCGCTACCGCCAGTAGTAAAATTTTATTTATTTTGTTTTTGCATTTTACTAAGCTACTCTAGACACAAGTCTTTTTCGGTATAGCGAATCAAAACAGAAAAAAAGTCCCAGCCCACAATCCGGCCAACATTCACTGAGTGAATACAACTTGATTACATTAATTTAAGGATTTTTTAAATGCTTTGCGCTACCTCAAATGAAGTAATTTTGCTTCTTTTTTTATTATAATGTATTTTTATATCTTTCTTTTAAAGATTTTTCACTATAACGTTTTTTTTTCTTTTATAGCTTTAAAAAAAGAAGGAAAACTATTGCTTTTCAATAAATTTATTTGAGCTGCTCTGCCACTAAAATTAAAATGTAATAAAATTTTTTTTCATTTTATTTTACTAAGCAATCCTAAAGCCAAGTTTTCCGCGGTATAGCGAATCCAAAAAAAAAAAAAAAAAAAAAAAAGTTTTTTTCGGCCCACTCTATTATATATACTTAAATATGCAAGCCAATATCTTTATAAAAAATATAAAATAATAAAAAAACTTAATTTTAATATTTAATATGGTGTAACATACTTAATTGAAGTATGCATAAATTAAAAAAAAAAAAAATTATAGTATTAACAAGAGGTTTAGCTTTTGTTGACAATGGAGCAAGGGAAAGGGGTGATTTTGTGCTTTTCCCCATGTTTATCTATGAAGACGAAAGATATAAAAAAATGGAACTGAAAAATAATGGCAAGAAATTTGTTACTGCATTTTAATAATGGCAGATTTTCTTCAAGGAAAGAAGGACACTATTTAAGTTTTAATGATAAGGATGACAGATTTGAATAATAATAATAATAATTTGAAGTACATTCAGTTTAAAAAAAATCTTATTGACCTAATGTTACATTCTGCTGGAATCAGTATTTGAACTGTTTTTGTATTTTTAAATTTCATTACAGATTTACTTTTTTTCAGCATTATCTATATACACAAAGGTAAATAGCCTCAATCTATATTTCCCCATAAAAAGGAAAGGAGGAAAAAAAAACTTTGTGTTATTGATAATTGTCTTCTTTGTATCTATCAATAATTGAAGTATTAATATTCAGTACATTGACTTAACAACAACAGCAAAACATGTATTGACATGATATTACATTCTACTGGGAATCAGTATTTTGAAGTAATATTAAACTATTTTTTTTGTATTTTTAATTTTTATTGTTTATATATATATATATATATATATATATATATATATATGCATACATTGAAAAATATAGAGCCCCAATTGGGATGCCTATAGGAAAAAAGAAAAAAAAAACAGTTTATAAATGAAAACTAAAATGATAGTTATGATGAAGTGATTCCTTGTACTTTTGATGCATTCTGTCTCATGTCCGAAATTATTCCTTTATTTTATCTATAATTGTGTGTACATTTGTTTTATCAATAATTGAAATATTAATATACAGTACATTCACTTAATTGTGTATTGACATAATGTTTTATTTTACTGGGAATCAGTATTTTGAAGTAATATTAACCCTTTTTTTGCATTTTTAAATTTCATTAAAGATTTTATTTTTTTCCAACATTATCTACATCGAAAAGAAACAGCTCCAATCTATATCCATAGGAAAAAGAAAAAAAAGTTTTATAAATGAATGCTAAATTTAAAGTTATGATGAAGTGAATATTTCTTATACTTTTGATGTATTCTGTCTCATGACTGAAGTAGCACATTTGTTTTAAAAGAAATCCTTGCTGCTTTTTTCTTGCTTGTTTTCAAATCTTAGATGAATGTTATTATATTTTGCTTTTAAATGCCAGCATCATGCAGTACTGTACAGCACCAGTTCTCAACATAACGCCAAAGTTAAGCAGCATCAGATACTTTCAATACTTCGAAGTATGACGCAACCTTTTTTTCTTGCGGGCCGTAAACAAATGTTTGCGACATTAGGCAGGCTGCAGCACGCTTATATAATAACATAAAAAAAAGGTGATTAAAATAGTAAGATAGTAAAAATAGTAAAAATAGATTAACAAAGCATTGTAACAAAATTGTTGAATGTTTGTTCAGAAGACATGTTACCAAAAATTTAAACATCACTATTTTTAAACAGTATACTTTGTGGTAGATTTCTATTGCAATTGTTGTAGAAATGTTCCATGAAGATTGTTGTTTAGAAATAGTGGTGTAATAAGGTTTTGGTGTCGTCGTTTCTCGCAATAAACATTCAACCCCAATAAGCAGTATTAACTATATAATAAGTTAGAAAGGTATATAACGATGCAGAATTTCCAAGTTCTAAAGAAAATGAATCAAGATATTTTCTTTTTTGCATTCATTTGAAAGAATGCAAAAGAGGCATACTTTGCATTAAATGTCTTATTTCTTTAGAAAGTCTTAAAGAAGACCCACTTTTGTAAAAAAAAGGATCCAGTTTTTCTTTTTAAGTGTTTGGGAACCAGGATTTCAGAATCCTAGTCACATACTGTATATATATATGTATATATCCTTCTATATTAAAAAAAAGTAATCTGGAACTGAGCCAAAAACGAAATGGACCAATCAAATTCTGCGTAGATATTCCGGGTTATTCTCATCGCTTTTTTACTAGGGACTTTTTTGAGGAGCTATTACTTTTTTTCTAGCCATCCTACGGATTCAAAATCATACCACCAGACACGAAATATAACAAGCTTTCAGAAATTAAAAAAATTATCACGGTCGGAATATAAAAACTCAAAAAATCCTTAAAAATCGAGTAAAAAATCTTTTGTTGAAAAAGTCATTTTTTTATATTGTTGCCAATTTCTAAATAAGCGCAAATGATTTTTTATCTCAAATAAAATATGTATTTGCGCGATACTATTAAAAATAATAATGAAAGTTTAAAATAATAATTAAAGGATCACGTGTTGAAAGCAGGAAATAAAGAACATTACGTCATAAAAATTGTGTTTACACATGAATATTAAAAATAAAAAAGATGAATTAAATGAAAAAGCATTATAACCTGATTACAGAAGAAAGTTGCCGTTCGTGATATCATAATCATCATCTTTTTAAAACAGGATACATTACCAGGTTTTAAGAGGCTGTGAAATCAGAACGGGGGTTGGTGAGCGTAGCGAGCAGGGGGCAGAGCCCCCTAGTATATATATATATATATATATATATATATATATATATATATATATATATATATATATATATATGTTTGTGTGTATAATATCACTCTTACATATACACTCATTTGTAATAAAATATATCGTTATTTTCCTTTGAAAGAATATTCAAGATTTTTGTGTAAAAAAAAAAATTGCAGATGGGTGTATCTAATCCAAACTTGTAAGAACAAAAAACTAAACTGCAACAAAATAATTAAAGCAACCTGAATTGCAGAAGAATAAAGTAAAATTATATAAATAAATAAACAAATTAGGAGCAACCCAGTTTGATTCAAGACTCTTAATTTGTATAAATTTTCTCACAGATAAGGTAATATTCTAGTAACATTAGATGTTACTTTTATCATTCATATTCTTTTTAACTTTTTAAGAATTGATCAAATCTAATAATAAAAACAAAAATAAGTTTGATGGGATTTTGTTGAACATCACATTAATTTGCTGTAGCTCATTGTATTGCTATGTGAACCTTAATCGAAATCTTAATTGTGATTTAATTTAAAAACAAATATATCATTAAATCTTAATTCTATTGAAACATATTCTAAAGTTTACTTCATGCTCTAAATTAACTTTTCTATCAATGATCAAATCTTATATTAAAAAAAAGAAATAAATGTGATAGTATTTTTTGAAAAACATTTCATTAATTTGCTATGGCTGATTGTATACTTGTCAACCTCTCACTTTTTTAAAAATCGTAAAACATACTTTGAACCAAAAAATTAACTTAATTTTTCTTGCTTCTATGTGGTAGTCATTTGAAATTTATTTACTTTTATTCTTAAAATAAAATTTCTTGTTTAAAGTGTGTTTATTTGATTTATAAAAAAGTAGGAGATTGGTGAGTAGATCAGGGAATCTTAACTAAAATCTTGATTGTGTTTTTATTTTAAAATAAATATATTTTTTATTTTATTAAAACAGTGTCTAAAACTTTCTTAATTTTCTAAATTATCTTTTCCATCTCCAGATTCTCGAAGAGGTAGGTGACAAATGGGCTTTTCCTCAAAATTCAAATTGGTGGAAAACTCTTAAAGAGAAAATATTAGAAAATGAAAATTCAGTAAAGGTAATAAAAATCAAGGTTTATTAGTGTTAATAGTATTTAAAAACTTAACACTTATTTTTATCAATAGAATTTTATAATGTTTTTTATTTTAATATTTTATGTTGGCTTTTAATTGATTATAAAGTTGTTTCTTCTCCTATCTTTTTTGTATCACAATAGGAGGTGTGGGGGGAGGGGGAGTTAGAAGTAAAATTCTTATTATCTCTATGTTTTATATATATTTAAAAAAAATTTTACAGTCTATTACTATTACATTATATCAATATCAAGTATATAATAATATATATATATTATTTTGTGTTAGATTTTAGAAATTAAATTGTAGATGTAGCTGTTTCGTAGCTTTCAAAAGGCCATTATCAGTACAAGATTAAAAACATTGAAATACTAAAAACAAATGCATGAAAATATGGATCAGGTAGCAAGAAATGTAGTTTATGGTCAAGGGCAAAATGGCAGAGAACGAGGAAACAACAGAACTAAGTAATCTTTGTATGACTGATGTAGTTGAGGAGAGGAATGAGAAGGCAGCTGCTAGTTCATTCAGAGAGAGGTAGAAAATACATGAATGTAAAAGAGAGTGTTGGAAGAGAGGGGTGGGTAGGCATGATGAATGAATTTAAAAAAAGGTAATCTTGTAGGATCTAGGAGTACTTGATAAGTCATTTACTAAATTGTTTGAATTTTTCCATATGTGGAAAGTTTTCTAAAAGTCAAGGTCGTGACAGTAATGAGTCAGAATCTTGGCTCTGTGTTTTCCTCACTCTCTGCCATTTTGACCTTGACCATAGGCTACATTGCTTGCTCCCTCCTCCATATTCTTATGCATTTGTTTTTAGTGTTTTGATGTTTTTAACTTTGCACTGATAATAGAGTTTTAAAAGAACTGAAACAGCTGTCTGCTTTCTACGGAATATGGAGGATAAATTTTTCCATATGTGGAAAGTTTTCTAAAAGTCAAGGTCGTGACAGTAATGAGTCAGAATCTTGGCTCTGTGTTTTCCTCGCTCTCTGCCATTTTGACCTTGACCATAGGCTACATTGCTTGCTCCCTCCTCCATATTCTTATACATTTGTTTTTAGTGTTTTGATGTTTTTAACCTTGCACTGATAGAGTTTTAAAAGAACTGAAACAGCTGTCTGTTTTCTACATCTATAATTTAATTTGTGCTTTTGGCACACTGTTTATTTATATTTCTAGTATATGGGCACACAGTTCCATCCATTTATTTTAACAAAGTTTACTTTCCAACTAACTAGGGAAGGTCCCCAACTGCCAGATCAGGCTTTTGTCGAGTGTGGTGTCATTGGAAAGCTTTTACCATGGGGTTCAAGGAAATGTATACAACTACCCGTCCGAATGCAACTGGTGAAGTGTTAGGCCAATATATTTCTCTCATTTATTGATTTCTCCAGGTTGCTAGCTATGCAGGAAAGACACTCTGTGTGGTAGAAAAGAAAGTTGACGGATTACAGAGAAGACAGTTTATGCTTGGTGGAGGGAATAACTTCATGGATAGTAGTGCATTTCTGAATAGAAATGGCTGAAGCGCGATAGTTTCCAACACCAGGTACACACAATGAAAGGTGGGGTTTCGTAACTGTCATAGATCTTATTAGTTAAGTTAAAGCATGCCTGTTTAAATGATCAAAAGGCGAGATCCATGTCTCTAATTAAAGCCCTTTGAAAGGCATACCGATGCATGTCATTGGAGGTGGGCACGGAGAATTGGTTATAGACCAACTTATGCAATTTTATTATGCTTTCTCTAGTGGTCATCTCAACATCTCCACAAACACTCTGATAAGATTTTGAATGTTCCACTATTCTCTTTATTAAATTTGTATTGTTTAAAGAAATAAACGTCTAATGGCTGAAGAAATTTTTTCATGTCCATTTGGAGAAAAACAGGCTTCACATTACACCCAAATTTCTCAATGCATAAATGTAGATCAGTTTGGCCACTCCAACTATCCAGCACCATGATTGTTTCCTGATCACCAATCGATTATTTTAGTTTATCGCAGTATGCCACAGTTATTTGTTTTGTGCTCTTTCCTGACTTAGAACATGTAATGAGCAAATTTGATGATGATACTCGTTGCACATTTTCCATAACTGTCGGACCAAATTCTCCCCTGACATTCCTGTGTTACAAGTAGTAACACAGGATTTAAAAGTGTTACAAGTAGTAACACAGGATTTAAAAGTGTTACAAATAGTAACACAGGATTAGCCATAAATTTTCTAGCAGCGTTAATACACATTTGCACAGTATAGGAATGAGTTTTTTTGTTTTTACTGATTTCCAATGCACCCACTTTTATATATTTCTTCATATCGAGAGTTCTGTTATGTACTGTCTCGCATTGGAAGCCACTTTGATCGGTGTTCAGGGTGTTGAACAGTGGACACTTCCATTGCTCAATCATTTTTTTCACTTTTTCCCAGAATTCGTCAATCATAGGTTGCAAAGACACTTCCAGAAACAAATCTCTTTTTGTTGCGATCTGTGTCACCTTTCGAATTGTTATTTTATGTGCCTGTTTGAAATTCTTGATGAAGTGTGAGCTTGCTGTGAATCCGGAAATTCCAAGCTCCAATGATTTGTCATATTGTGCCTACCGTTGAATCATCTTGTAGTCTGTTACATGCCTACATATATGTTGCACAGCCTTTAGTTTTTTTTTTTTGCCTTCTTATACATTTTTACTGCTTTTGCCATTATTTCTATGGATACTCCTTCATTTCCTGTCCGTTTTTTTTCCTACAGGTTCTTCATATTCGAAAGTGGGGTCCGTATTTATTTCCAGATTACTTGTCAGTTTATTTTCATCGATGCTGTTCTCATACAGAATATCAAGCGATAGAAAAAATTTGTTTTCTATCATACCCTTCACTGTCTTGAATAATCGCTGACCAATGGCTTTCTCTTCAGTCGTTGGCTCCTTTTCCTCGGATTTCCCAAAATATTCTAGCAGTTGCAAACTAAGGAGTTTTGAAATCTTCGCTTTTCGATGATAGCATTACAGCCTGAAGACTCACCGACAACATCTTCAGAACTGGGCCCGACTTTGCATGTCACAGGGGTGCATGCCACCTTCCCTGTACCAGCGTACCTAGAATGTGAGCCGCAGGTATTGCTAAAATTCTCCATGGTTGAGTGTCTTGTCCCCTGCACAGGTCAGGTTGTACTCAACCCGAACCCGCAAATTCCATCTGAAGTCAACCTGCAACCCGACCCACACCCAACAAAAAAATATTCTCTACCCGAACCAGCAACCCGACTTGCATCCGCAATGAAAGGACAATAAACCATGTTTTAATGCTATTATGAAAAGTAATGTACAATTACATCTCTAATACCAATTTTATATTTTATATGGAATTTTGGACGAATCTATATCCTTTAATATTCAAATATAGTGCAACAACAGAATAGTGGACACCTCAAGGTCATTGATATAGAGTCCTGCAGCGGGTCGGGTTGCTTCTATTTATTTTTTTGGGTCGGGATGACTATAATTTTCTTTCTGCGAGTGGGGATCAACCTTGAATAATTCCTCCGGGATATATTTAGGTTTTAGCATGTCTGACTGTCGGGATTTTTACAAGAAGTTTGAACAGAACTATGTTTCAGATGAAAATAAACATGTATTTGAATATAAATAACTCATTCATAATAAGTATATATTCAATTTACTGCATCAGAAAAAGTAAAATGTATATAAGAAATAGTCTTTCTTTACGGTGCAGTTAAAAAGTTTTTTTTTTCTCAGAATATGAAAAACATTAGCAACATTTCGTTTATGATATACACAAAAACACACGTATCGTATTTGTAATAGTTTATGCACACATGGTGCATAAATTTGTAGATGCCCGCCATTCCAAGGTATAAGCGTAAAAATCAAATATATAACTGCCAGGAATTGAAAAAGTGTTCGCTGAATAAAGGTGTCTGCTTTTCGGGAGTGTCCATTATGCAGGTCTTATTGTATATTTATCTTTTAACCTGCGAAAATATTGTGGAAATTTTTTTGGAAAAGCGGGTCAACCCGAACCCAACCCACAAGAGTCAAAACCCAACCCGAAACAATGAAAGTCAACCTGACCTGAACCCAAACCGCAACAAAAAAAAAAATATATCCCCGACATGAACTGTGGGTCAGGTGTGGGTAAAAGCTGGTAACCAGACCTGATGCAAGACTCTAGCGTCTTGGGGACTGCCCCTGCCCTCTTTTCATCCCGTAGAATCAGGCGAGGAGTTAGTTCCTGGTGTTCTTTAAAGGATATTCCAAGTCAGTGCAGTCCAATTAGTTATATATGATTGTGAAAATGTTGTCACAATCTACTGTTTCTTACGAGGGGGAACATAGAACCTTCTCTAACATCACTCTGGCAACAATAGGTGACATAACTGTACTGTAAGCTGTCTTTTCTACCACACAGAGTGTCTTTCCTGCATAGCTAGCAACCTGGAGAAATCAATAAATGACAGAAATACATCAGCCTATAACTCTTCACCAGTTGCATTTGGACAGTTTGTTGTATACATTTCCTTGATCCCCATGGTAAGAGCTTTCCAACGACACCACTCTCGACAAAATCCCAATCTGGAAGTTGGGGACCTCCCCTAGTAAGTTGGAAATAAAATTTCAAAATTATTTAGATATTTTTGCATATAATCTAATGCAATTGGTAATGTGATGAATTTGGTTTGAAAACTCAATCTACACTGATGTCCAAAAATTAAAGAGCAGTGACTAGATGCTTTCGATTTTACACGGTTTGTCAAATATCTACAGAAAGTCTTTGAATTTTCCTTGAACTTCGAGTATGTAAAGAACATGTTTGATGTCATGTTTTTCAGTGAAGATTTAGTCGCAAGGACAATTAATGGGGCAATAATAAATTTAATAATAAAATAATATTTACGATCACTCAAGTAACTGAAAATGCTTATAATGATCTGTCACTGTAGCAAATGGCTATGTGGGTTCTTTTCAACAAGTGTGTGCAAATGTGTAAGCATAGTACGCATATTCGTGAAGATGTTAAGGTTTCTGTGAAAGATTCAAATGTTTTTTGTTTATAGCATACACAGTTTTCACAAAATTTAACACCACTTTTTGAAAACTGGACAAAAAATAGTAGAAACAGTATACTGCAATTAAAAAATGAATATCTTGAATATTTGATGAGATATGGGCATTTTTATAAAATAATTTTTAACTGTGCATTCATGAAAGATACCAACATTTTTTTTTTCGTAATTTGGTAATCAGCTATTTAGTGCAACTTATTAAAAAAGTCCAGTGAGATATCCCGAAAACTCAGAAAGATAGTGGCAAGATAGTGAGTTGTTTTCTAAAAGAAGTTGAATAATAAGGATTTTTTCTCAATTTGTCAATCAAATCACTGTATTGCCGATATCTTTCTGAGGGCAAGGCTGCAACCACAGCACAATATGGAAAAACCTTCTTAAACACACAACCTTATGGCATACATGAGGCAAAACAAATCCCAGCATAGGTGAACACATATGCAGGTTGATTACAAATGAATATCCCAACTTTGAAGGCTTTATTTACAAAAGTATAGAAGATCATGCATTTGTGAAAAACACATAAATAAGAAGATTATGAAATTACTAATAGCAAAAATTTATAAACGTTGAATGTGACCACCAGCAGAAACATGAAAAACATCCATTCTGTAGGAGAAATCATCCCACATAGTTTTCAGCATGTCAGGTGTTACAGTTACAATAGCTGCAGTTATCCTCATTTTCAGTTCAGCCGTGTCAGTTGGTAGAGGCAGAAAAAATACATTATCTTTTATGTATCCCCAAAGAAAAAAATCACACAGAGTTAAGTCCGGACTTTGTGGGGGCCACTGATGAAGAGCAGCTACGACATCTGTTCTGCAACCAATCCACTATTGCGGCAGTTGCTCGTTCAAAAACTCTCGTATAGAAAGGTACCAATGGGGTGGTGCACCATCCTGTTAGATGAACTCCTAACGAAACATGCTGGTTCACTTTCAACCAGCCGATTTTTGCACCATCTCGTGCCAAAAAAACGAACCTTTACATTTATAAAACTTCATAACTTCTCACTCACTTCGATGTGTGAAATGGAACACTACCTTTTATTGTTCAGAAGATATAGCCCTTCAAAGTTTGGATATTCATTTGTAATCATCCTGTTGTATAATTAACATGTTGGTAATACGCTCTGTTAGCAATATGACAATTTCCATATTTAATATTCAGTAATTTTGGGCATAATTTCACTGTTGAAAATTATTATCATCTAGTCTTCAAAAACATTGTTCAGAATGAAGATTTAAATATAAGATTAATTATTATATAATGTAGTATTAGCTAACCTTCTGTAATCGGGTCCAAAGCCAAAGTTGGCGTCAATGTTGGAAGCAATGTTGGCAGCAATGTGTTTTGTATAATGTATGAGTGTTATAACAAAGGTTACAACAATGAAATTATGCGTCAAACCACACTCGCTAAGATATGCTAATTGGCTGTGGGTTGATTGACGGCCAATTATCTACACTTGGGATATAGGCCCGGGGGGAGTGCCCTTCGTGGGGGGTCTTTCTAAGGGAACCTAACCCGTATTTACGCATGGATAAATCCACAGCTCGAAGAAAACCACAAAAACTCAGAACGATTAGGTCGACGGGCGCGATTGGGATCGAACCCAGCACCTTCCGTCTACCAGCTTCGAGAGCAGAACCTCTCAGCCACTGGTGGGGCAAATTGGCTGTGGACCAGGTTATGGAGATTTTCATGTTATAACATATACATACGAACTTTCCATCACAAAAACAGAGATATATGATAAGAGAGTCTTGGTTTAAATAATGTTTTTTTTTTCCTCTTTTTGATCTTAAAAAAAAGTGGAGCAAAAATTATAACTTTTTTTTTAATAAATTCAATAGTTTGCACTCTCTAGCAAGCATAAATCAAAGCAGTGAATTTTCAGTAATCAGAGCTCATACCATATTAACATTAATGTATTATAATGGGAAACTAGTCGAATGTGCCAATCCCAAAACTTTCTTCTATCTGATATAGGTTTCACATACATCCAAAACGAATCAGCACCAATTTATATCAAGGTCTAACTGAATCTAAAGTTTTATTAAATTCTGTGCATTAGTTCTTGAGATATGACTATCTCTAAAATTGCATAAATCATGAAAAATGCAGCATAGCAGTGGCACCTGTTGAGAACTTTGCACCAAATCCTAATCAACAATAATTTATGTCAACGTCTAATTGAATTTGAAGTTTGATGAAATTCTGTGCATTAGTTCTTGAGATATAGCTTTTGTGAAAATCATGAAAAAAGTAGCATGGCAATGCCACTTGTTGGGCTGGTTACACCCAAAACATAATCAGCATCTATTTATGTCAAGGTCTAACAAAATCTTAAGTTTGATCAAATTCTGTGCATTAGTTCTTGAGATATAGCTACCGTGAATCATGAAAAAAGTAGCATAGCAACATGTAACACTTCACCTAACAGAATTATGCTAAATTGTGTTTGGTTTACAGACACGGATTATTTTCCAAAACCAGACAGTGCTGCAAAATTCATCGCTGGAGACCTTACTTTGTGAATGATTACCACCATAATTTAATATTTTTGTCATTAACAGAAGAACAAATCTCTTGTGTGTACTTTGATGGAATGAGATATTGGATTGTCAGCCGAATTTCAGCTACAGTTATCTCAAAGAAAAACATATATATAACATAACTTATCTCAAAAAATTATTTTTTTAATGATCTTTCTAAAAATGTAACTTTGCAGTTTTATTTGAGAAAATTGTTTTGACTCCTGAACTGGTCACCTGACATATGAAACGTGAAGCGGTCAGCCCTGTATCTGTTTAGGACCATCACATGATTTGTACTATTATACTATAAATAATTGAATGAACTTTCATGTGCAAATGTCACATTATTAATTTAATAAATAGTTCTAGTTATTAAATTTCAAGTATTTATGGACATATAACAATAGATTATTATGACTGACTTAGATTTAATTTAATTTAATTTAGGAAATGATTTCAGATAAGTCAACACCTCTGAATTACTATGCAGCATACCATGAGGTAAACTTTAATAAAAGCTTATTATAATTTACATAAAATTTTATGTAATGATAATATAGTTTAATATTCATTTTTTAAATTATTTTACTAGATTCAGCAAATGATACCGTCTGATTGTTTAATTGTCAATGAAGGGGCAAATACTATGGACATTGGGCGAACTTTTTTAAACAACAAACTTCCTCGACATAGGTATGGACTTAATCATAGTGCTTAGCTGTGTTATATATCTGAAACTATCTACTCACCACTCAGTGACTAAATGAATTGAACAATTAGTCACTTTGTCTCCTCTCCTCCTCCTCCCACCCTCTACCTGTGATTATTGTGATAAATTTGTTTAGTGAATGAATATTAAAGTTATTTGAATTTTGCCTTTTTATTTATTTTGTAGCATGTTTAATATAATTATTATAAAGTTTAATTTCTCTAATCTATATAAAGTGTTTTAACATGTTTAATTCAATAAGAATTATGTTTGCAAAAAATGTCTACCAGCCACTGCTGGATTCCCACTTTCCTTATAAAGTGCTTAGAAGTTCTTATTTGTACTTTTTATTTCGTAGAGTCCTTATAAGTACTACATTTTCAACAATAGTAACAATAGTTCTTTTAAAGTTTTTTTTATTTTTTAACAGAGCAGAGTTGTCAAGTGACACAATTTTCTTTTGATATTTTACCCCTTGCTAGCGAGAATAAAACTATTTACTAGCACAGAATTAGTGATAATTCAGAAACATGTTTGTCTGTACCATAACTAACTCCTTGGGGACGAGCGACGTGTATATGTGCCTCATAAGATGCTCAGAATCCTTGATTATTCCCACCAGTTACTTTTTATTGTAAGTTTTGCCTTATTTAATGATAGCATTTCTACAATTCAATTAAGCAAAAATTTCTGTTTTGAAAAACTGGTGGTAAAAGATTTAAAATTCTCTAAAGGACGCTCGTCGCAAAAGGGTTAAGGGCCAAAATAAACAAGGATAATAAGAGGACAGGTGCAATTTATCTCTCCTTTATTGTAGATTGTTGCATGTCATACAAATCCTTAAAAAATGCTTAGAAAGTACTTATTTTTAATTTGAAAAAAAAAAAAAATGCACTTGTTACTAACTAAATATTTAAATTTTCATAAATACTAGCTGTTTAACCCATTCTACGCATGGGAGTTCATGAATTTGATTCTAAAAAGTGAATAAAATGAATTTAATTCCCCTGTTAAAGTGTTGAATTGTTCAATAGCTATACGATTTAGAAAAGAAAAATTACTACTGTGCATTTTTGTAATGAAACTTAATTTATGTTGCTATGGCAGCAGACGATAAAACAATGTATTTGGAATAAGGGAATAAATAGAATAAAAATTTTGTTGATGTTTGTAATAAAATGTTTTTCTTTATTTAAAAAAATTAAATAATGAAGCGCAATTAAATAATCTCTAATTATTTGCATGCGAGGTAAAAGAATTATCGTAATACCCGCTACAGCTTCTTACTATTGCAGCGTGGCGTCCGTAATATGTATATCTCACATTGCAGTAAACATTTAGAACTGTTTAGAACTCACACGATTATGGGTTGACATAAAAAAGGCAAAACTTTGTCAAAAACATTAAAAACTATTTAAAAATTTCGTTTTTTTTGCCCCAATCGTTCATGGGCTCCCTACCAGCAACACGTTTGCCAAATTTCGTAGCCCACGCGCCCTGCGGTTTCTGAGTTTTTGAGGTTACATAGATAGATACGCGGACGGATTTTAATAGGGTATATTATTCTAGCTGACCCGCCCGGCGTTGCCCGGACCCGTGTAATAAACTTAAATCTCTTAAAAAACAAAACTCTGTCCCGGATCTCCGATGGCTTTGGCACCATGTACCGGGCATGCTCGTACGCTCCGGAAAATCTTTTATTTTCACCTTCCATCACCAGGGGGTTGTTCTAAACAAACCCCTTTACGAACGAACATCTGACACAGGTTCCCGTTGCTTAAGGCATCGTAATAGTGGACGGGCTACAAAAGCTGTTTGGAGAAGATGGGAACATTATTAGCCGAGTTATTGAAATTAGGCCCAGTTAGAGAAAATAACCTTGAGGGGGGCGCCGGAAGGAGGGGATGTTCAAGTGTCCTTCAGAAAATGACTAATTAGGAGGACTACTTGCATCTTTAAAAATGTGTTCGTTTGCAGGGGTGGAAAATCTGCTCCAATTGCTCCGAACTGCTCCAATTTTGATTTCCTGCTACATTCTGCTCCAAAATAGCAATTTTTTTAAATTCTGCTCCAATCTGCTCCAAAAAGGGAAATTTCTCAATCTAAAAAATTAGAATTAAAAAAAAAAAAAAAAACTTTTGTATAGGTTTGGCAACACACTGCTATGATGCATGTAGCTAAGATATGCAGCATCATTTAAGTTTAAAAATTATCTCTTACTGAATAATGGATTATACTATATAATCATTGTCTTACATTTCAGTTTTTATAATATAACATATCTTAATCCAAAGAGGATGATTACTCCAAAACACAGCTGATGTACCATCAAAAATAAGCATTATTGAAAAGATATTAAGACTGTTCTCAAACAAAATATTTTTACCCCCTCAACAATGCAGAAATTTCTGACACATCCACAAACTATTTTTAGATGTAAAAGCATGAAATTGGTAAGGCATGACTACTGAAGTAATTTGAAATTGAATAGCAGTTTTTTATAAGTGTCACATCTTATGCTATAATTGATTTTTGAGGCATAAAGACCTTTACAGAACTGTAGCGTCCTAAAATTGAGTTAAAAATGCCCACTTTCATAACATTATAAAAAATAATCTTTGTTTTTATTGAAAAATAGAAAATGTTATTTGATTTAAATGCTAAAACATAAGTTTGTTCTACTACAAAACCATTAAATTCTGATACAGAACTGCAATTTATTCTGATACAAAACAATTTTTTTATTTTCTACTCCTGTATTATGAGACTCCAAATCAGATTTGTTATTATTATAAAGTGTGCTTTAGCCAATTAGCCAAAAGATTGGTTGCTGATGTTCTTTAGCAGTGGTTCTGTCACGAAGATTGTAAAAAACAAATTGCATGAAATCAACAATAATACTGTTCTGTTGATATAGAAGCATACATTCTTCACAAAGTCCACAATGCATTTGGCCACGATTTTAAAATGTGTCTTATTGACTTATACTACTTTTTTAAAAGAAAACCACTGTGCAGTCTAGTGATTACTCACAGTTACAGGTATCACCTGGGTTATTTAAATTTACTATCAAATGTTTGTAATTTGCCAAAAATATACAATAACTATTGTAAGTAAACATATTTAACTTGTTACATTCTGTTTTTAATTTAAATCCTTTCTTAAATATTTTTTAAATGTGTTAGATAAGTCGAATTATTTTTTAATTTTTAAAAGGGTGTAAAATATTTGTTGTCAGAATATGGTATATTTATTATGTATTATTGGAATGTGGAAAGTTAATTCATCTGTTATAGTCATATTACAGTCGAACCTTGTTAACATGAAATTGAAGGGACTGGGAATTTTTTTCGTGTTATCCGAAATTTCGTGTTAACCGTCATAATAGTGGCGCCATCTATGTTACATATAAAAACTAAATAAATTAACCTACAAATATATCTCGGCTCAAAAAATCATAAATTAATAAGAAATAGTAAATTTCATTAACAAATTAACTATCGTTTTTTGGGCAATAATAATTTTATTTACATGTTAATCATATTTTTAAATACTCCGTTATTGACTTTGGCTCCAATTTTTGTAGAGTACTTTTTTTAGGAACGTATGGACCTAATCTGATTTGTCCAAAGCTCGGGAAGTATCCTCTTGATCCATAAGGAAGTGTTGTACAGTTTTCAATGCTGCGGTAGATTCATTTGACACTAAACTTTTCCGTCCTGTGTCAATTTCTTCCTCGTCTGACACTTCAATGTTGTCATCTTTATTTTTCAGCAATTATTTCTTTGTCTGCCGTCACATCCGAAGTCAGCAAATGTACTCAGAAAAAACAATGTCTAAGAAAGAATTTACCGATTTTGACTACATATTTTTCTGCAGACAAGTCTATGACGTTATTTAAATCTTGTCAGTCATCCGTTAGAAAATATGAAATCGCTCTCACCGAGAGCATCAGCAAAAGCCTTTGCTTTATCTTGCAAAATTGCAAACATTAAAACAATGTTCCGGCTTATTGCCTCTTTTATCCACTGCAAGAGAGCAATTTCAATTTATTCATTCTTTCTTCTACACATTCGTTTTCTTACTGGTTTGAATTAACTCACAGCATAAACCGCTTCAATCTTTTCGCGATTCTTTAAAATTGTAGAAGAATTGTAGGTAATCCATACTTCGCCGCATTTTGTGATTTTTTCAGCACTTTATCGCTAACTTCATTTAATTTTTTTGCTTGGTTTCTAAAGATACTGCTTGCTGTTTTCGACTCATATTTCACAGAATTCTACAGAGCAACTGTGAACAGCGTTTCTATTATGTTAGTTAGGTAGTGAAGTAGAGATAGTCACTTCTTTCACTCACAGATAGGAGAATTCAGACCCCCGGTTTATAGTTTATGTTATTGTCAATACAGTCAACCGAGTAAGAGTAATGGAGCAATCACTTTCAAAAAAGAAATTCCTTCCCCAAACTTTCATTGTGACTAATCTATATTGCTCAAATGGTTAATGTGGGAACACTTGCGCATATCAGAGATCAAAGAAAAGCAGGGATTATTCAGGAATTTTCTGAAACCCTTTTCACTTTAAATCGTTTTCAAACCATGAGAAAATTCTACTTTTAATAAGAGTATGTGACATTTAAGTTTGAAATATTGAAAACATTGCATAAGGAATCATGTTTTGACTTTGAAGCGAAAAAAAATTTCACCTTAAGCGAGATTTTCCGAAATTCTATTTTGTGTTAAACGAATTAATTAACACTGATTTTCAGACTCATCTGACGGGACCGGAAAATTATTTCGTGTTAAGCGAAATTTCGCGTTAAGCGATTTCGTGTTAACGAGGCTCGACTGTACTACAAATTTTGAAACTCTCTAAGTATATAATTTTTTTTCTTGTTTTAACATTTATTACATTTTATAATGTTGAAATTGTATATATGCACTATGTTAAAGAAAAGTTCATTAACAAAGCATATTTGGTTTTAATTTGGAGCTGCTACCAAATGCAATTAACCCACTCTAAAATTGTAATTGGCGTGCTCCAAAACTGGCATTTACTGCTCCAAAACTGTAATTGACGTGCTCAAAAACTGGCATTTACTGCTCCAAAACTGTAATTAACCTGCTCCAAATCTGGCATTTACTGCTCCAAAATTGCAATTTGACCTGCTCCAAACCTGCTACAAGAATGAATTTTCAATTTTCCACCCCTGCGTTTGGTTAAGCTATGAACTTAATTACAAATTTGGCTTAAACTATAATTCGGAAATAGTGGTAATTACTACTCATAAATTTACTTTAATGTTATAGAGGGTGACTATTAAGTTAATTATAATGTTTGTAATCAGTTGCGTTGAAATCGGAAACATAGTAGCTGAGTTATGGAAACGGGGCATAGTTAGAAAAAAACTTTGAAGGAGGTGCCAGGGAGGAGCGGATGTTCAAGTTCATTTCAGTAAATTACTAATTAGGAGGACCAGTATGCATCTTTAAAAATTGGTTGGTTTGGTTAAGCTAGGAACTTAATAAGAAATTTGTCTTAGACTGTTATTCGGAAATAGTGGTACCTGCTACTCACAAATTTATTTTAATGATATAGACGTTGATTATTAAGTTAAATATGATGTTTGGAATCAGTTGCACTGAAATCGGAAAATTAGTTGCTGAGATATGGAAACAGGGTACAATTAGACAAAAACCCTTGAGGGAGAGGCTGGGGGGGGGAGCGGATGTATAAGTGCCTTTCAGCAAATGATAAATTAAAAGAGCCACTGTATGCATCTTTAAAGATTGATTCATTTGGTTATGCTAGGAACTTAATTTGAAATTTGGCTTAGACTATTATTCGGAAATACTGGTAACTGTTTTCTAGAAGCACACCTTGAAGCTATGAATGCTGATTTTTATGATCATTTAGCAAAATGGAACTGGTTTGGAGAAGTTCGGAACATAATTACCTGAGTTCTGGAAATAAAGCGCAGTTAGAGAAAAAACCTTGAGGGAGGGACTGCGAGGAGGCGCGTGGTCAAGTGCTCAACAACAAATCACTAACTTTGACTGTTGGTATGCATCAACTGAATACGGGCTCTGTACTTTTATTATGAACATAAATTTAATTTTTAGGAAAATTGTTATTCTAAAATAGCGATATCATCTATATAAAACAGCGATTAAACGTTACGGGTGAATAAAAAAAAATGTTAAATTTCTTAAATGTAATTAGTTTAGTTGAAATCAGAGCAGCAGATTTGGATTTATTAATAAGGAAGGTCAATTAATGAAAAAGCTGCCGCGCGGTCAAGTAAAATATATGTGATATATAATAATAAGTCGTTTACCCGCACCCCTCCCGATCCCCACAAATTTAACAAATAATCTGTTAAATAAAGTTTTCTGTATTAATAATCTCTATCATACTAATATATGTCATGTAAAAAAAACCCTTAAAGGCAGCTAATTATCATTCATTAAGTCGATAAAATCTTTTAAAATTAAGTTTTTAGCATTTGGCAACGGTCAATAATTAAGTTGATTGTCTAGATCTCTTATAATCTCTGATCCATCGATTTTAAACACTCGACTGGGAATTGCAATCATCCCTACCTTGATTTATTTAATTACTTCTGTAGAGATTTTATACAACCAACCAACCGATAAAAAAGACGATATAAAACCAGATATAAAAGCGTATTTTTGATGAGATCTCTTTGTGGATAGATTTTAATTAATATTTAATCTATCAAAAATCTATTTAAAATTTTCGATTTTTTTGCCCCGATCGTTCATGGGCCTCCTACCAGCTACCCGTGTGCAAAATTTCTTAGCCCTGCACCCTGTGGTTTTCGAGTTTTTGAGGTTACATAGATACGCGAATGGTTTTTAATAGTATAAATAACAAATCATAACACTGTGTAAGTATATACTTCGTTTAATTGCTAAAAGGTATAAAATAAAAAGATTATAAATAGTAAAATAGGTTTTATTAGACTGTTGACACATGTTTCAGCTCAATCTGAGCCATTATCAAAATAAACAAAAATATTCTATAAATGCACAGTCTATAAAGTTATTTGAAATGTAATCATTTAATTTTTTATAATCTTTTTTACTTTGCACCTTTTAGTAATTAAAAAAAGTATATTAAATTTTCATGTATACTGTTTTGTATTTATTTAATTTTCTTATCTTAACTTTCTGTTAACAGATTTAAATGAATGTGTTGCACTGAGTTAAAGCCAATAACCAATATATTTTATTAGTTGCAAATACTATCTGCCATATATGAATACAACTACCAATCTACTGCAATAACAACAGAGATATTTTGTGGTATAATATTTGTATTATCTATATATTACAAAGGACAAATGTGTCCGTGCGTAACGTGGACTTCAATTTGCAAATGGCAACAGGGCGATGAAATTTCAGTTTTGCGATTTTTGCTACTGCAAGTTTTTTAATTTCTAAACATCGCACATTTTCAATTTTTACATCGTTGTATAAGAAAAAAAATCTACTTTCAAATGCAATTTGTTTGAATACTGTATCTTAATTGACTGATTAGTTATAGCTTTTTAAAATAATTTTCAAGCATATTTCTTTAGATTGACAACACTTGGCGATTAAAATTTGGTTTTAAAATTTCAGCTACTGCAATTTTTTAAACTTCAAAATATGGCACATTTACAATTTTTTAAGCGTAGTATAGGTAAAAAAAGTACTTTCAAATACAATTTGTTTGAAAATTGTATCACTATCTACTCATTTATTGTGGTTTTTAAAATAATTTTCAAGCATGAATTTTTTTAATTTATCGCCATTGCATGCAGATTTTTATTACGGAAGAACAATAACCCATTTAGACTTACAACAACATAAATAGTTAAGCCTTGGTCTTTGGCTAATTTTCCAACGAAATTAAAATTTCATCAATAAATAAAATAAAATAAAATACAATAAAGCACAAATTAACATATATGTAATTGAACAATTTCAATTTTTACACCGCCGAATAGAGAAAACAAATGTACTTTCAAATATAATTTGTTTGAAAACTGCATCTTAGTTTACTGATTGTTTATGGTTTTTAAAATAATTTTCAAGCATAAATTATTTTCAAATATTTTCTCTATCGTGTGCAGCCCGATTACGAAAGATTAATCCGTTTCCACTTAAAACAATATAAATAGGTCAGCATTTGTTTCCGGCTAATATTCCAGAGCGAAATTAAAGAAATAAACAAAAATTAATATATTATAAATGAAACACAAATTTAACAGAAATGTAATCGAACAATGAGTTTAAACAGTTGGATATATTAAAATAATAAATGCTGCAGTAAATAGCGAAACCTTTGGCGATTTCTTCGGCTATCAACTCCTATCATGCGGCTAATATGAAAGTACTGCTTTTAATTAATTTCAAAACTTTTTTTGAATACATTATGACATATTTAATATAAAAATGCTTTTTGGTGTTATTAATGAATATATATACACATATATATATATATATATATATATATATATATATTAAATACAAAAAAATCTATAGTAGAGCTAGAGAAAAATGGTTTTCACCTATGCTCTGTATCCCGGGAAGCCCGGGTTCGATTCCCTAGTATTTATAAAACCTAAATTTAAAAATAAAAGAATTATAATAGTATTCTAATTAACATACAATAAATGGATTATTTCTTTGAAAGATTTTGTGCATTAATAATTTTCTGTTTTACTTTTGTACTATTATCTTTTGGAGCATAATTTTGCCCTTTCTCTTTTTTTTTTCTACTTTTATTATTGAAAAAAAGGGCTACTTGATATATCTTTTAAGTAAACAAGCATGTCGTCATTTATTCTATTCGTACACTGTTTTTTTACTTCTATAGATGAAAACTATTTATAATTTTTTAATATTCATTCTGATCAAAAGCTTACTCTCAGGGGTGATTTTAGTAGCTATAGTGCCCTGGGCAAGATTTTTTTTTTCATTGCTTTGAAAAATTCACATTCTAGAATTTATGTTCTAGTTGGCACAAGCTCAAATTGAATGATGTAGTAGTTTCATTGTTTATCCAACTTTTAAAGTTTGTTAAATTAACTCTTAATAAGAAATCTATAATATAAACTATGTAATCATTTGAGTCACGAACATTTCAATTTTTATATAAAATAATTTTATGTTTTATGTTAATATCAAAACTTTTTATGTATTTTTATTTTTTCTCCATTGTATTGGATGATCTTTCATGTAGCATCACATAACAATTGTTTGAGTCTATTGTAAATTTTGCAATCCATTCATTACAAAGAAAGACATTATTTTCCATGATATTTTTCTTCATAAACTTTTTAAAAGTTAACATTGCTGTGTATACTAGTTTTAAATTTAAATGTTTATTTATGATTTATTTTAATGTGTAAATAATTAAAGTGCTGTTAAAATAATTTGATCTAAGAAAATAAGATGATTGGAAAGGAAGTCATGGCAACAGTGTCATAACTTAAAATTGTCCATTAATTTCTATATTCCTTTAGTCTAATTTCCACCTATATGTATGACTCATTGCTACAATGGATTCTAGCAGTGATCTCATTTTTCTTAACACTTACCAATGTAGTTGAAAAGTGTTTATCAATTCGGTTTGTCTGTCCCTGCTCTAACTCTCATAAATATACTTGGGTTGCCTGAGAATTTGATGCTTACTGTAGAATGATCGCTATTGAAAATGAAGTGTGTAGCATTTTTAGTTCTTTTACAGGGACAGTCAAAAGTATTCCGTTACACTACAGTCAATAGGGAAAACATGTTTCAAGTTCATTTTGATGAAGTTACATCATTTCAAACATAATGAAATTGATATGAATTTATAAAATGAAGTAAAACAGCCTTTCTGTACAATATGGATACAAAGCATTTATTATTTATTTACAGGGTCACATAAAAGAATTCTGTTATGTACTAATGCATACTAGGAAAAATAGTTTGCTATTTACATTATTCTAAACATAATGAAATGTATATGCAGCACAGTACTGAAGTGTGCTATAAGTTTCTTACTGAAAGGTATGGTGTGCACTACATTTATCCTTCATTTACAGGGACACACAAAATAATTTGATTACAGTACTTTCTATCTATGAGTGTTAATTGGTGGAAGTGTGTTATCAACTTTTGTTTGTGTTTTAAGTTTAACTAAATTTGTGCATAGTATGTGGTGTCTATAAATTCTCTTGATCATATAAAAGGCTCCACAAAGGAATTCGTAAGTATTACTGACTATGGGAATGAATTGCTTATGGATAGTTTTTAATTGTGTAATTCATTTTCACGCTGAATTATATTTTGTATACTAATAGAAGCTTGTGGAATATAAATACATTCACATACAGGATTACACAAAGAACAAGATACATTGTTGTTTATTGTTGGTAATTGCTGGAAGTGAGTATATGTCACAGTAGGATCGCATATTCTGGTGGATTTGTACTTGTTCTATTTAGGGGAGATTTCTGTAATCTTGTAAGCCTATCTTCTAAAAAAATTCTACTTTTAAAATTATTGTAGTTAGATTTAGCTATTTTAAAATTTTTTACATCTGGGATGCGGACGGTATCTATTGATTGGTTAACAAGTTTCAATTGTAAATTGCCAGATTTTTTAAGTGCTTTTATGCTTTTCTAAGCAGATGTTGCATGATCTCCCAATTTCCCCAATATAAACAGTCACAATATTTTCAAGGGATATTGTAAACTATACCGGTATTCTACAAGAAGGGTGAGGAGAGGATTTTAGGCTTGAATTTTCATGACATATTCTTCATAACATTCTGAGGTTTAAAGTCTGTATTAATATTAATTGATTTGAAAAAATTAGATATTTTTTTTGACAATTTTTTATAATATGAAATGGAGACACTTTGTAATTACATCATTTTTTCAGAGCAATTTGTATCATCCTCCATAAACCACAAGTTATGTCTCTATGAAGATCCTTCCATATTATAAGAAGTTGTCAAAAAAAGTATAAAATTTATTCAAATAAATTAAGATTGGTACAGCCTTTATTCCCCAGATTGTTATAAATAATGTTATGCAAATTCAAGTCTAAAATCCACCCTCCCCCCATTGCAGAATATAAGTATAGTTTACAGTATCCCTTGTAAAGATTTTGACTCTGTTTATATTGATGGAAGTGGATGATCATCCAACATCCACTTAAAAGAGTATAAACATAGTTAAAAATATGGCAATTTATAATTGAAATTCATTAATCATTCAATAGATATGGACCACATCCCAGATTTCGAAAATGTTAAAATAATTAAATCTAACTGCAATAATTTTAAAAGTAGAATCTTTCTAGAAGGGTGGTTTACAAGATTATAGAAATCTCCCATAAATGAAGCATATACAATTCCACCAGAACATGTGGTTCTACTGTGAACATATACTGCCTGGTGAATTTAATATTTTAAATACATAATTTTGAACATGAATATATATAAACAACAGCTTTGGTTTTTGATTGACATTTTTACTGTAGAGGAGATTATATAGACCTTAAAACTTCTACTGAATTTGATTTAATTGTGTAATATTAATGTGTTGTTTTTTAGTTTTATTAAATGTCTGATTTTAAATGTCTTTTTAATGTTATATTATATTTTGTTATTTTGTATTTTCAAATGAATTAAGACTAGATGCTGGTACATTTGGTACTATGGGTATTGGTTTACCATCAGCTATAGCTGCCTCTTTATGGTGTCAAGATAATGCTCCAGACAAAAGAGTCCTATGCATACAAGGTGATAGTGCCTTTGGATTTTCTGCTTTAGAAATAGAAACTGCTTGCAGGTTAGTTCTTAATGTTCATGGGTTTATCTACTATATATATAAAACACAAACGGAAATTTTGTTCCATTCCTTTATAACTCGAGATCCGCTGAATGGATTTTGATGGAACTTGCACTGTTCGATAGATAATTTTTCAGGGAAGGTTTTAGTATATAACACAACGTTCTACGTAGATTAGTTGTAGAATTATGATTGAAAATGCTGTTATTTGGGCCAAAAAGGTTACCATAGGTCATTTGCTAAGAAAAAAAAAAGAAGAAGAAGAAAAGAAAGAAACACTGTTTTAATGAGGAATAATATTATTAAGTGAAAATATTTAATTTAAACAAACTCGAAATGAAGACCTTTTTCAATGTAAGAGATTTGCAATTAAATCAATATTTGGCGATTTATCGTTTGCGTTAAGTTAAGAAAAAATCATCTGATAATTTAATTAGATAAAATCTGAGTGACATTTTTTTTTTTTTTTTTTTTTCATTTATTTAACTCCCCTTTCATGTGACTTACAGGAGGAACTAAGCAGGAACTAGACAGTAATTGTAAAAATGACTGTAACTTTTAAGTTACATGTTATTTATTATTTATTTACGACAATGATTTTACTTTTGTCGCCAAACAATGTTATTTTAAGCCAAAAATGCATAAGCGTGACATTTAGCTTGAGCGATATTAGCAATAATGGTGATTTTTCAAGGGTTCAAGATCATTTTTGGAGTAAATTTGATATTCAAATGTAAATTCTATAAGTAGCATGCTATAAAAATGTACTCAAATATTTAAATTTTAGTGTAAATGTCTGCCACACAAGCACATATTCTAAAATAATTTAATTTCAGACGTTTAGAAATTTTTTCATCATAGTTTACTATGCAAACATGTCAGTTTGTTTTCACCAAATATGTGATTTTTATAGCCTTGAACTCAGATGAGCGAATATTGTCTTTCATTTTTATTAATTTATTTTAACATATCGCAAATTTCACTTATAGAAATATTCACTGTTTCAAAAGTTATTAACTAAAGATTATTTTTAAGGAGATGTTTGCAATTATGCATTATTACTATCATAAAAGGCGACATTTTGCAATAAAAATATCTTGCTGAAATAAATTTTCGATATTCTGTTTAGTTTTTTTTATATCTTCCCTTCTTAAAAGAAGGATTTTTAAAGGTATTGGACTAATCTTTCGTATTCGGGTAACCTGCCAATTGGCATGTCTAGCGTATTGTTGGAAGTTTCGTTTATGTTTGAAGAGAAAGAGGACTCTTGACGGCGAATCCGATTACAGAAGTTTAGACGATTTTTATAATTAGCGATTACCAAATTTATGTTTTTTTCATTCTTAATCAAACTATCACAAAAAATCAATACTTGCAACGTACGGAAAAAAATTGCAATGTCAATGGTGGCGAATGAAAGAAAATTTGTCAATTTATCATTTGAACCTGGATAAGAAAACATGTACCGGAAATTCTGATTAGATAAAATTTCGATCATTTTACAGAAATTTTGACTGATGCATAAGTAAAAATTACGTCATTTTAATTTTATTCAAAGAAATCAGCTTTAAAAATGCATATTTTTATGTTTAACCTTTTTTTTTTAGATATGAAAGTTCAACACTGTTCTTTGTGTGCAAATAATGTATTAATTTTTTGTACTGTATTTACTTTGCTGGAATCCAAAGATGAAAAACCGTGGTAGTCTTTCCAGAAGAAGACATATATTACGAAGTATAACGTAACATAGAGTGAGATTGAATTTGTTTCCAGAATCACACATAGCGCCAAGAAGGGAGGCCCGGAGTTCAAGAACTAACAAACGTAAATTAATCACCCAAACGTCATTTAATTTCAATGGTCCATCTGTACAATCACTGCAATATCTTCTATTTTCATAGTGTGTTGATTAGAGAACACTTTAATTAATGTTGTCACAACGGTCCCATTTCTCTACCAAACTCTACTATAAATGATGAACTGAAATAATTGCTTCTTAACACGTTCACTGCCGGGTTAAAATTACCGGAATTTTATTTTATTTTGAAAGTTTGAATTCACATACGAGAAAATACTAATAGCAATATTTACTTTATTTAATTGCTTTAACATTTCGTGATAACAAAATAAAAATTCTTCTTTCGAAATTTTCGGTACGAATTCGTAATTTTAGATTGAAAAACCACGCATATACTCGTGGCTGGTAGCGAATGGGTTAATAGCCCAATTTTTGTCCAATGTATAGAGATAATAAGGCACATCTTTTAAAGCAAGGAAATTCCAGGTGAAGCTCCATATTGCTTGAAAATACAAGGTCATTTCATTTGATTCAAGATTCATTTGGAAAAATAGACCAGCGCAGCGGGCTTAGCTTGCTAGTTTATGATATGATGGAGACAGTTCTTCTGTACATCCCATTTAAAATTTTGTTTTTGTCATTTGCGGTTACATTTTTGTTTGTATATTGTATTTGCTTATTTTAGTTTGATCGTTTTTTCTTTTTTAAATCCTTTGTACTATGTTTAAATTGGGGAACAAAATTTTGCATAAATTAGTTTTCTCTTTCTCTCTATTTAAGTAATCTTACCAGTTACATGACTATATTTATGTATATTTTTTATTTTTACAGATATAAATTGCCTATGACCATTATTATATTTAATAATAATGGAATATATTCAGGATTAGAAGAAGAAAGTTTTAAGATGATTGAAGACAATGCTGTTCATTTATCATTAGGGTATTTTTATTTTGTCTCTTTTTCAGTAGAATGTTTACTTTTCCTTGTCTATCTGTGATTGTGCAACTAACATATTAAGTAATTGGTAAAAATAAATTTTAGTTTAATGAGAACTCAAAAGAAAAAAAAAAACAACTATAATCTGCCCATTTTCATAACCTAACCCCTTGTAAGGTCATTCTTTCCCCTTCCTTTCTCCTGAAACAAAATCCTGGCCAATCTATAGGATGCAGATTTAAATTATAAATTTAAGTTGTTTTACTTCACTTAATCGAATTACAAGCTGAGCAAGGAGATAAAAGAAGCAAGCTAACTGTCTTGAAAAAGTTTTTTTTTTAATAATATCATTCCTAAAAGAAAATTTAAAGATTAATCAAGAAATGCAGACAAAATTTTAATAAAACTTTATTTGCAAATAATGACTTCCAGTCAGAAACATTCATCATGGTCACTATTATGCTCTATGTAATTTCAATTGGCTTCTCAAGGACATCCATCTTCTCCATTTCATCCTTTTGTTGTTGTGGGAAAAGGTAAAGTGGTTAGTCAGACAAATGTGGTGGGTATTACCATAGTTACTGACCTAAGATAAGGACTGGAAAATTGACCTTGAGAAGTCAATTGAAATTTCATATAGTATATGTATGTTCAAAAACTGAAGCAATAGTCTAACTCAGCAATTCCAAAACTATTGGTTGCAACACACTAATCAATCGCAGGCAATGTTTAGGTGGTTTGTAAATGATTGGTCAGTATTTTAAAAATGTTTTATTAATTTTAATCTTCTGTAAAATATAATAAACACAATATGTAATTTGGGAATGAAATTTAGATAAATAATTTCAGGAAAAGACAGTTTTTTTATTAAGCTTTGTGTAGAGAGTGACATGATGCTAAAACTAACAAGGTTCAACCCTGATATAGACTACCTCATTGGTGCAAAACAATGTCATAAATTGCATTAACTTTGAAACTGTATTCTTCTTTTTTTTTTTTCCCATACTATATTCATTGTTAAACATATTTTATACATGTGTAGTAAATGAAGGTTGTGTTTTATGATTATATTAGTATTATAGTAAAATCTGTCAAAAAATTTCAGTAGACCATGTACCTGCTAAGACAGCAAGATATCTAAAGCAGAAAGAAATCTTCTCTCAATTCTTGTGATTCCATCTTAGCAGGTTTTACTGTATTACTATCAACATTATGGATACCTATTATTTTTTTTTGTGTATGTGCTATGTACAAAATTTTGCTTTTTTCAGAGATGAGATTATACAAAAACTTCTATGTGTCTAGATAGTGCAGGTTGCATAAAATCTACAGCCTTTAAGGTGGGGTCACATAATAATAAAGTTTGAGGACTATTGGTGTAATTCCCTCCAAGTACATTCGAAGATTTCTAAATAAATGGTTACAGTTTTCAGATTCTTGTCTTCAAATCAATGATAATAGCCACTGGAATGCTATACACATCATCTTTTTTTGTGTATCCCTGTATGAAAAAAAAAAGTTATTTAAAAAATAAGTTGTAAAGTAATTTCAATCACCCTGTGCTGTTGATAAAGATGTTATACAGATCCATAATTTTCTATGTTTTGTATTATTTTTGAATTTTTAATAATCTGCATTTATCGAATTTTTCATGTTGCATTTTATTTTTCCTTAGGGCTGAAAACATTCTGTACTTTTCACATTTTTATAACTTTTTGTTTTTAGTGCTTATTTTTAAAACAGGTTTTCTTACTATTTTCAGTTCTTTTCCACCCTGTTATCGCTCCCATTTTATGTATTTTCCTCAATACTTTTTGCATTTGATGTTTTTATTATTTCTTTATCTTTCTCTTATTGCACTTTTACTGTCCTAATTAATTCTTTATTTGATTTTTGCTGTTTGGCATTTCTTTCAGTTATTTTCATACCTGAAGTAGTTGAGGTAGTCAAAATCAAACCCACTATAAGATTCCATTTTTTAATCTCTTTTTTTTTTTTGTTTTTGTTTTTTTTCTTCTTCTTCTTCAAATTACATTGATGGCATCAAAATCCTCTCTATAACAGCAGTAGTTGATTCTTACAGATTTCATGTTACTAAATATAAAGTTATAAACATAAGTTTTTGTTATAGCTTTCTTTGCAAGAGATATTAAAATTGCCATGTCAAGAGAAGGAAATTATTCACATGCTTTTCCTGGCAATCTATTCATTATTTCATACACACAAGGAATTTGTCTAACATTTATACAATTTATTTAACATATAAAGGCCTTTGATCTGATTTTATATGCAAACATAATTAATTTATTTAATATGTTATTTTTGATTAAAAGCAAATTTGTTTTAATATATATACAGAAACAAGCATAAAAATTCATCAGTTTTGTTTTCATTTATATCATTTGGCCTCATTTTCACAAGCCTGAATTGCACCAAGCTTTTACAAGAAATACCAAGACTCTTATTACAAAGAAGCACCAAAAAAAAAAAAAAAAAAGGCATTCAAATTATCATGTATCTGTATCATTTGTTTTGGGAAATAATTATCTTTAAAATTAAAATAGTTTACTTCTTCTTAAGACATTATCACATAATTATTTTATGAGCAAATTTTACTAGATGAACACTTGCTTTGGAAGAATTTAATCAAGGAGTGTTCATCTTTTAGTAATTCGTGAATTGTGTAAACCAATTAATAAAAAAAAAAAAAAAGAAAAAATGTATAAGGAATGATTTATAAAAAGTGCTTCCGGCCTGTACCGGGAAAAAAATGTAGCTTTTCTATATCTTCGTTTTAAAATTTTAGCTAATGTTACTCGAGAACAGCAAGCTAAAATGCAAATAAATCGTTTACAAAAGATTCCTTAATACTGAATTTGAATAAGAAAGTCATCAAATTATTGAGCTATAGCCAAGTTGGCTTCATTTGTGAAGACTTATTTTGGTCGCCAAATGTCACCAAGTTTGGCGAGAATTTGGCGCTAACGGATATGAATATATAGTTTTATGCGTATGATTGGGAAAATGATTACAAATATAGTTTTATGCGTATGATTGGGAAAATGATTACAACAATGAAAGAAAATAATTTGCGAGAAATCGCGTTCACTAAAACTTATCTGGAGGCACGGCAGTGCCTCCGCCAAGTCGAGAAAGCACGGCCGTAAGCATACTTTTCTGGAAGCAACTCAAGGCACTTTTGACCCCCCCCATATCTCCGCGTTGGAGTATCCCAAAAATTCAAAACTTCGTTTTTCTAGAGTATTTGGCACACAGGACCAAAATTTAAAATTACAACTTTCTGTCTTTTCTAGTTCAGACGATATATGAACTCAAACATTCGATTTTTTGTCACTCACTCACTCGTTCCGCGTCATCAAAAAGATTAGGTAGATCCCGTATCCCTAGAAACTTGACATATGGAAAAAAGGTAGTGTTTAGGATACAAAGAGAGAAAAAATTATAAAATCCGGAAAATTCGAAAAAAAAACATTCGAAAATTTAACAAATTCCACTAAAATTGAGAATTGAAAATAAGACGATCTTGTAGTCTTAGAAACTTAAGATTTGGTGTGAAGGTAGTGTATAGCATCCAGAAAAAGAAAACATCAAAAACACCAAAAAAAATCGACAAAAATCGAAAATTTTCAAATAATTAGATTTTGTTGCGCTAGAAACTTGGAATTCGGAATAAAGGTAGTAATTAGGATGCAAAATAAGGAAAAATTAAAAAATCCGGAAAATTCGAAAAAAAAATTCAAAAATTCGGAAAATTCGAAAAAAATTGAAAAAATTAAAATAATTTGATCTTTTAGCCTTAGAAACTTAAAATTCGCAGTAAAGATAGTGTTTAGGAATCAGAAAATGTTAAAATAAAAAACGCAATAAAATTCGAAAATAAAATCGAAAAATAAGGAAAATTTGAAAATAATTCTATTTTACAGCGCTAGAAACTTGAAATTTGGAATAAAGGTAATATTTAAGATACTAAAAAAGGAAAATTTAAAAAATATGGATAATTCAAAAAATACCCATAAATTAGTGCAGACGGTATATGAACTCAAAGTTTCGATTTTTTGTCCCTCACACACTCACTCACTCTCGCGTCATAAAAAAGATTGGGTAGATCCCGTAGCCATAGAAACTTAAAATTTGGAGTAAAGCTAAGCGTTTCGGATACAAAGAAAGGAAAAATTATAGAATCCGGAAAATTCCAAAAAATAAAAATAAAACATTCGAAAATTCAACAAATTCGAACAAAATTGAAAATGGAAAATAACACGATCTTGTAGTCTTAAAAACTTAAAATTTGGTGTGAAGGTAGTGTTTAGAATTCAGAAAAAGAAAACATCAAAAACACACAAAAAAATCGAAAATAAAATCGAAAAATCGTAAAAAACGAAAAAAAAACGAAAATTTTCAAATAATCCGATTTTGTTGTGCTAGAAACTTAGAATTCGGAAAAAAGGTAGTATTTAGGATGCAAAACAAGGAAAAATTCAAAAATACGGAAAATTCAAAAAAAAAATTCAAAAATTCAAAAAAAATGAAAAAATTAAAATAACTTGATCTTTTAGCCTTAGAAACCTAAAATTCGCGGTAAAGATAGTGTTTAGGATTAAGAATAAGTTAAAATAAAAGCGCAATAAAATTCGAAAATAAAATAAAGAAATCAAAAAATAAAGAAAATTTGAAAATAATTCGATTTCATAGCGCTAGAAACTTGTAATTTGGAATAAAAGTAATATTTAAGATACTAAATAAGGGAACATTAAAAAATATGGATAATTCGAACAAAAAAATCGAAATTTTCAAAAATTAAAAATTAAAAAAAAAAAAAAAAAAAAGAAAGAAAAAGAAAAAATAAAGTGAGAAATTGAAAATAATATGATCTTGTACTCTTAGAAACTGAAAATTTGGTGTAAAGGTAGTGTTTAGGATTCAGAAAAATAAAAAAAATAAAAACACAACAAACATCGAAAATAAAATAAAAAAATCGAAAAAAAACGAAAATTTGAAAATAATTCGATTTTGTGGAGCTAGAAACTTAAAATTTGGAATAAAGGCAGTATTTAGGATACAAAAAAAGAAAAAAAAATCTGTAAAATTCGAAAAAACTTATTGTTTAGGATACAGAAAAAGAAAAAATTAAAACACAATAAATTCGAAAATAGAACAAAAAAACTCGAAAAAGATTGGAAATTTCAAAATAATTCGATTTTGTAGCGCTAGAAACTTGAAATTTGTAATAAAGGATACAAAATAAGAAAAAATTAAAAAATCCAGAAAATTATAAAATAAAATCGAAAAAATCAAAAATTGAAAATAATTTTATCTTGTATTCTTAGAAACTGAAAACTTGGTGTTAAAGGTAGTATTTACTATTCAATAAAAGGAACAATTAAAAAATTCGTTAAATTCGAAAATAAAATCAAAATACCTTTAAAAAATCGAAAATTCGAAAACAATTTGATTTTGTACTGCTACAAACATTAGTTTTAAGATAATTGTCTTATTAGCTAGTACAACGCCCCTAATTGTTTTATGTTATTTCCCCCGGATTATGGTTTTCTTTTCTTTCGTTACGAATTTCGTTATAGGAAAGTTCCACTATAGACAGGCTACGTTATAGGCGATTTCTTTATGCGAACCTGTGAAAGACAGGTTTGTTTTCTTTCATAGGTTCTCTATTTACTTCGCATATGAAATATGGATTGTTAAATGATGTTAGCCCCACAAAAATTTTCACAGCTCCCCCTACCCTCCCGACATTACTGGCTGGTTATGGTTTGATAGTTCTTTCTAAATAAAATCATGGTGACTCTAACATTCACTTGATTTACCTCTAAATTGAACCTAAATGATCCTAAGAAGACGGATCAAAAAATTACTATATTGGCATGACAATCAGGTAACTTAGAAGTAAAATCGAAAAATCAATAAATTTATAAAAAGTCAAAAATTTGAAAATAATCTGATTTTGTAGTCCTAGAAGATTGACATTTGGTAGGGTTTAGTATACAAAGTAGGAAAAAATTAAAAAATCCGTAAATGTACAAAAAAAAGCCAAAAAAAAAACATCGAAAAAATAAATATAGTTTGATTTATTAAAAATTTCCGGAAATTTTAATTTTGGCTTTCTTTTTATACTAAAAAGTTCTTTTATGCTAAATCAAGTATCTAGGACTGCGAGTAATATCTCAGATGGATAGCACCTATCCTGGAAGCAATCGAGTACTTTTGACACTCCCCCTCCGATAACTTAGTGCTGGCCTAGGAAACTGAAATCTTTTTATCTACAGAACTTTGCAAACGAAACTAAAGCTTCAAATTTTTTATACCTGTAAATAATAGGGACAGAGTGTGGGCTTAGCGAAAATCAGTGGTTGATCTCCAAAAAGAACCCAAAATCAAGAAAAGGAGGATTACTTACAAAAAGAAGTGAAATCTCATCAAAAACATCACCTGTAAAAAATGCAGCCAAGTCTCGTGACTCTTTTTCCGTAAAAAGTTCTGAGATCGTGTAAAGCCAAGTTTAGCTATATTATTAACTCTGAAATTTTCATTCACAAATCGCTCCTAGTCTCTACATCTTTAGTTAAATATTATTTTGTGACTTGGCAATTACGTAGCACGAGAATGTGATGTATATAATTAGTCTTAATCAAATAATACCATGCCATCCCATAACATATTAAGGTGTAATAACTTCCCTGTGCATATATAATTAGCCTTAATCATATTATCTCATCCCTTCCCACATAACATAGTAAGGTGTAATAACTTCCCTGTGCTGCGTAATTTCCAAGTCACAAAATAATATTTAACTAAAGATGTAGAGACTAGGAGTAATTTGTGAATGAAAATTTCAGAGTTAATAAGATAGCTAAACTTGGCTTTACACGATCTCAGAACTTTTTATGGAAAAAGAGTCACGAGACTTGGCTGCATTTTTTACAGGTGACGTTTTTGATGAGATAAATTAATCGCTGGTTTTTTGTTATGTGCTGTCTTATTTCAAAATGTCAGCCACCCTAGAATTTCAAACTGCTCTATCTCAGCCATTTTTTAAGATAGAGGTAAAACAAAAAATGCTCTGGAATCCTTGTATCAAGGCCTAACACTTAATTAAAAAATAAATTTGAATTTTTAACTTTTTTGTATATTTATTTTAGTTTTAAAATTTTCAGTGGCTGCCATTTTGAAACAAAATGGCAGACCAAACTGGCCAACAAACTCGGTCGAGGCCTTGGTGAGCTTAATACACACAGTTAGTATCATCAAAATTAATTTATAAATACGAGCGTTATCGTATGACATAGATCAGATATATATATATATACATGGGAATATATCTCTATAAATCAACATTTGAACGGAGGGTGGTTTTGGGGTCTGGGGGGTCATGATCAGTGAAAATATATCGAAATTTTCCGGAATTGCTTTCCTCTAAATGGCTGCAAAATGGCTTTATACTTTTTTGTATTGAAAGCTACCTAAAAGGGTGCTACACTTCTTAACAAGAAATCATCAGTTTGTTACTTTGGTGCAAACTATGATTTGCGTTCATTTAACATAAAGTACAAATTTATTTTATATGGTTTTAAGTCTTATTTTGCAAAGCAGCATTTTCTTATACTTTATGTGTATTTCATTATACAAACTTATTTGTTTGAATTTCACAGTTACTTTATTGGAATAAAATCTTCTGTTATTTAAAATTTGTGAAATTTATTTCAGTATTCCACCAACAACACTTTTGCCCAGTGCTAGATATGAGAAAATAACTGAGATGTTTGGAGGCAAAGGCTTTTATGTTAAAACAATAGACGAATTGAAAAAAGCTTTAAAAGAGTCATTAGGAAGAAAAAATGAGGTCAACGTAATTCATATAAGCATCTCCCCTTATGCTCAGAGGAAACCTCAGGTAAATTTCCAAGTTAAATCATCAGTAACTTTTGTTTCCTTATACATGTGTTATTTTGTCATTTATTATATTTATTAAATGTAATTTTTTATGATTAATTGTATTTATGATGGTGATTTTATAAATTATGTACATTGTTTCTTTAGACATACGTATGCAGGGTGTCTCTGCTGTATATGCATGTTTTCACTACATGGTGTCTAAGCCACTACAGAACATTGTAATTAATGAAGTAATTTGACATAGATGGATGCTGTTTTTTGCTGGGGTTTTTTCAGTAGTTAAAGTTTGTGCATCAGCACTCATAACACTTTAAGGTGTGTGTATATAGTTAACCTCAATATTTAAAATCATTACTTTTTCTTCTGCAATATACAAATTAGCATATCACTCATTTGATAGTTTCTTTGATCAATGTCTTAAGCAACATAATGTCATCAACTTAGATACATGCACATAGTCTTTAATGTATACCCACACAAAAATATCCCGGGATGTGATATGTGATGCAGGGCCGAAACTAGCTTTTTTTATCAAGGAGGCAAACATGGATTTTGGTGCTCACCGACCCGTTAGTGTTTAGTGTCCTTGGCAGTTGCACCAACTCGCCTCCTATAAGGCTGGATCTAAATGAGAAAAAAAGTATTTTTAGTAAAAAAAGAACTTTTTTTAAAATTGCATATTTTCTGTCCCTTAGTATTTAGTGTCCCAGGTAGTCATCCCACCTCAAAAATCTTTATTCTATTTGTCAATTTTAACGTACTTGGTTCAATTTTTCTTTTGGATTTGCCAGCTGCAAAACATTTTTACCCAAATTTCACATATATATATATATATATAAACTTATTGTAAAAATTAACCATTGAAACAGAAGCAACTGACCATATATAATGAAATTACTACACCATATAGCACTGTCAAATTACAAATTATAAAACATAGTCCTAATAAATGAAGTATTATTTATTCAAAAAGTGAAACAAAAGTATAAACACAAATGTAGTTTTGGCATAATTTATATTTTCATAATATATATATATATATATATATATATATAGTATCAAACGACAAACCAAATCTTTATTTGGCACCCAGGGCACATGCCCCCTCCACCTTAGTTTCTGCCCTGATGTGATGAATAAGCATGGATGAGGCACCTGATTGTTCCATCTCATCCAATCATTTTTAAAGTTTAAATACTCCAAAAAACAAACTTTAGACACTGCAGAAGATCTAGCAAAAAATAGTCACCATCTATGTCATGTACTTCATCAGTTACTTATCATATTCATCAGTACTTACAATATTTTATAATGGTAACAGGACTTTATGGACTGCTGTATATTATTTTAGGCAGTGTAAATTTGTAGTCCTTTTGTATAGCTTCCATGATTTTTCAGTGTCAAGATACCAGCATTTTGGGTGGTTTGCTAAAAATACTGTTTATATTTATTTAAAAAAAAAAAAAATCTTTGAAAAAAAAATTAAATATATAAAGACATTATAATCTTGAAATGTCATTATTTAAGCTGAAATAATGGACTAAACTATGCATGGCTGATTCTTACATGTCAAATTTGACTTGCTGCTGCAAAATGTGCAAATACGTCAACTTAATCTACAATGTAATAGTTTTCCGAAAAGTTTTTTTATGTTCTGAAAACCTTTTTTACAATGCTTTTGTTGTACACGTAGTATGTAAAGATGGAATTTTATAATTGACTTTTCAGTCATTTCCTAATGTGATTTTCAGAATTTTGTTATCAATTAACAGATTAATTTTGATTATTCATTAAGAAAACAATTTAGAAATTCTAGATAGTTTAAATAAGTTTCAAGTAGGATTTTTTTTTTTTTTTTTTTTTTATAAATCCGTGAATTTTTTTAAACCATCTGACTCTATAATAAATATATATTTGTTACAATAATGTAAATGAACAGTTAAATTAATATAAAAATGTTTTTTCTCCAGTTGCTATAACTTAAAAACAAACTGAGTAAAACTTTAAAGTTTTTTTGATAGATTAATTTTGAATCTTTAATATATGGTTTTTTACATAAGAATGTGACGTCATGTAAAGAAGGTAAATTTTCCTTTATGAAATATGAATTTTAAATTCAGTATATTTCTACTTTTAAATAAAAATATTTTTCTTAAAGCATATTTAAAAAAAAAAAATCCTTTAGCTTTTATTAAATTTTAAATTTCAAACAGCTTACAATTGAATTTTGATTTTCAGATCATTTATAATACCTAACATAATTATACATTTTTAAGGATGTGTTATGATATTCTTGTGTATTATTTTTAAATAAATTTTGCTAATTTCCTTTTTTAAAGTTATTTTATAAAATTGTGTATATAATCTGTATTCTTATCCTCATTTTTAAAGTGACCATATTTCAGCAAAAAAGAAAAGAACACTAAATAGAAATGTTGATTCCTTTGACCAACCCCCTCCCCCCCATCTCAAAAACACAGACATTCTTTTTTAAAACTGAAATTTGAAGTCTGCATTAATTTAGGATTGCTTGATTGTTCATTTTCCCCATAAGTTGTACATTTTCAAACAGATGTCCGGAAAGAAAATCGAAAAAGTAATCAACGGTGGAAACAGAGATTGATCTCTGCTATCCAATGCAAAAAAAAAAAAAATCTTTTAAAAATATTGAAATGCAAATGAGATATTAGAAAATTACTGCCCTATTGGATTAACATTAGCGAGCGGGTGTTTTCAAGTGCGTGAAGAAGACCCTTAACCTTCTCACCGCCGCGACCTGATATATCCGTTCACTATGCTGTAGGTTTCACAGCACTACAAGGTTTGTTTAAATTATTATAATTCTACAAATATAATACATTTTTAAAACATCAAGTAATGATTGATACTCTCAAGGATTATACTTATATACATAATTAAGTTTTTTATCTCAAATTTGAAAATTCAGATTTTTTAAGCACTTTAAAAAAATTACAGAGAAAACAACATTACAAATTTGCCCTTTTGCTCGGCGGTCAGGAAGTTAAGAGCACATAACCAAAACATAATGGGAAACGACTGCAAAATTAGTTAAGCAGTTCTGATAGAATAATGTAATACAAATATCAGGTAAAAAATAACAACTATTAATGGTACATTTATGTTAGCTGAGTGCAAATTTCAATAATACAGTTCCCCCCCCCCCCTTCTCTCCTTCTATCTCACATTGGTGTCATTTACCACATACAGTAGAGTCTCGATAATTCGAAGTGGACGGGACCGGGACTACCTCGAACTATCAAAAACTCAAATTATCGAAATCATATAATTTAATAAATAAATAAATGGAAATAAAGCAATTTTAACTGTTATTGAGCAGTTTTTTTTTTTTTTTTTTTTTTTGTGTGTGTGTGTATGTGTGTGTAAATTAGAAACAATTCTCGTATGTTGAAATAAAATGCTTTAGTTTATGGTATTATTTCTTTTTCTTCAATTTTTGTTTTAATTTATAAATGAAATGTGAGTACTTCATTGTAATAATTTAAGACATATTTTAAATACATGTAATATATGTATTTTAAATGAAATGAGTATAAGGTTTATATTTTAAATAAAAGATAATGCAAAACGAATGATAAAAATGGTAACAATATCTGGTGCAATAATGGTAACAATATCTGTGCCTGGCTAACATAAAATTACCTTATTAATAAACTATTTTTAAAGAAATTCCTTAAAAGACATTACTGTCATTTACCACATACAGTAGCGTCTCTATAATTCGAGGTGGACAGGACTACCTCGAACTATCAAAAACTCAAATTATCGAAATCATATAATTTAATAAATAAATAAATGGAAATAAAGCAATTTTAAATTTCAGTGTATATTTAAATGAAAAATGTACTTACATATTATTACACTAGCTTACGCGCCCGGCGTTGCCCGTGCCAACAACCTTAAATGTACCTGAAATCAGTGTTGAACATTTTTTTTATTTTTAAACAAATCTAATGTTGGGGGCCCCACTACCTTAGATAGCAAACACTGGGCGTGCCATACACACTCCCATATATTACCGTAAGTCGAGTCGAAAGAGCCATACCCCTTCATGATCCAGCCCATAGAACCAGAGATAGAAAAGCACCCCTGGTTGTGAAAATCCAAAAGCTCTATCTATGTAGAGTCGAATGAGCCATACCCCGTCATGATCCAGCCTATAGAACCAGATATAGGAAAGCACCCCTTGTGGTGAAAATCCGAACTAAAATCAGTCAGCTCTATTGATGTCAAGTGGAAAGAGCATTACCCCATTGTGATCCAGCCCATAGAAACAGAGATAGGAAAGCACCCCTTGGTGGTGAAATTCAGAACTAAAATAGGTAAGCTCTATTGATGTTGTGTCGAATGAGCCAAACCGTGTCGTGATGTGACCCATAGAACTCGAGTTAGCTGCAAAATCCTTTAGTTACACCTTCCACCGCCAGGGGGCACAATATGTTCTATACGAACATAACTGAATTCATTAAGGTTATCGATGTCGAGTCGAATGAGGCATACCCCGTCATGATCCAGCCCATAGAACCAAAGATACGAAAGCGCCCCTGTGGTGAAAATCCGAACTAAAATCAGTAAGCTCTATTGATGTCGGGTGGAAAGAGCCATACTGTAATAACTTAACGAACTCCAGTGATCCAAGGGGATGATTAACATCCAGCACTTTTTATTAGGCATCGTTGATACACAAGTTAAAATAAGATGAACAATTAAAAAACATTATACTCTGCCATTAAAACCCCAGCGTACACAACCATCATATACTGTTCACGCGCACACATCATTTTCCGCTCACCATTGTCTGTTCAACTCTCTCTGCATCTCTCTTAGCGTAGCTCGGTTCACTTCTTTTTGACCTGCCAACTAACATCTCTTGCCGTCTCTTTGCATATCGAAAACTGTCCTTTCGATTCGATTACACGGCTTACACGGCAGTCAACTTCCGAAGCTAGGCGACAAAACCATGGACAAAAACTGGACAACTCTAGGCCAGCAACTCACGAGTCAGGCTAGGCCATAGATTTCTTCGGTCGTTACACTGCTCTCATCAGGGGCGTAGCTACCGTGGAGCAGTTGGAGCAAACTGCTCCAGGCGCATGAATCCCGAGGGCGCAAAATTAAAAATGACGGAATAAAGATTTGTAAAAAATTATGCATATCTTCTTTCATTATATTAATAAATATTCTTATGATATTTTACCCAATTTTCATCCTGAACTACTTCGACTTGAAAAATGTTTTTATACTCAATTAAAAGAAATTACTTCTATTCGCGGTTTCATACCATACCGTAGCCTTAAGTAACTTTTCCATCACTGTTTCAGCCTACCTGATTTTTTTTTCTTTTAACTTAGCCGTTGAAGCCGGTAGTTGAAGTTTTTCAAATGCTAAGTTATCTATACATTGTTCTCAGCATTCTCGACATTGTTGGCTACCACACTTTCCAAACAACAATCTTTTTGGCATATTTCTGTTGCAAACGGTGTAGAAATTCGCCATGATTATTACTGCCAGGAAATATCCAAAAAATTGACAATCGAGAAACCTGTTTAAGCAGCAACATGTAAAACATTGCTTTATCTATTCAGCTATTTTATCGATTAAAATAAACAATAGTTTGACTAGTTGGAGAAATTTATAGGCCATTTTGGAAACAAAAAGCGAGAAAAAGACAATTTTGAATGTTTATTTTCCTTTTGGCCAAGATCAACAAAAATTGGAGGCAGAAATAAAATTGTATTCTTTATGAGATTTTGAAAATAGAACACATTTCAAAGGCAGAATTGATAAGCATTTTCTTCTAAAAGCAGAGAAAAAATTAAGTATCAAACTAGTGTTCCAGTGTTGAATTCAGACACTTTTTTCCCGGAGGGATTTCTGTAGCTCCGGGGGGAAAATTCCACTTTTTGCCTATTGAAAGGATAAAATCTCAAATCTTCCGGGGGGGAATGTCCCCCCGGGCCACCCCCTGAATTCAACACTGAGTGTTCCTCAAAAATTATTGATTGTAATTAATTAATTACCATCACATGGTTACAATGAAATGTTCGTCTTCTCAGATGTTGGATACTTCATGATATTGTTTAGAACTTATTGCAGAATTTTACCTTTTTTATCAAGATGTAAACAATGGGTGCCTTAGTTGTCTTCTTATGTGCGAAAGGCTAACAAGTTTAAAAAAAAATTATTACTGATTCCATTCTTCCGAAATTGAAGCATTCAATATATTTTCCATATTTTCAAATCTCTCTATCCCAAATTTCACGCATTAATAATCAATGAACTTTGAAATTATAAAATGTAGGGGAAAAAATAACAAAAGCGAAAGCTGTAACGCCGGTCATTGTTTATGGTAGCTGTCCAAAAGTGAACTGCAATTTTTTGGAGATGACATAAAAGTCTGAAGTGAAAAAAAAAAAAAAACTTAGCCGCTTAAATGAAATTTTGAAGAATGTTATATAAAATATTAACTCTCATCGCGTAGCCCAATGGATAATTTCCTCAAAACTATTATCTTCAAAAATGTAGTTCGAATAGCGGAAATGTTTCAAAATTGTTCTTCATCCTATTTAAACCCTTTATATCAAAGTAGTTTTTTTAAGGTTACGAAATTTAAATGTGTTTAGATTTTTAAGAAATAAAACAAAGGACCTATATTTAGTAAACCTATATATTTAGTGAAAATTTCTCTATTCACTATCAAGTAAAACAATACAAGTTTCATTTTTGCACGATCAAAACTTTACAAATTATAATAACTTAAATTTTGTGAATTTTCAGAGTTTTTGGCACTAAAAACGGAAAAATTGTGCTTTAAAATTTTCGTGACGTGTTTCTTTATTAGTATTATTGTTTCGAAAGCCTTGAAAGAAACAACAGAAACTGAGCGCGGCACTGGGCTCATGGGCGCATTTAAATCGGAAATGACGTTCAATTCGTAATAAATATCAGTAGGTAGTCCGTATTTAAGGAATTATAGTACAATTTAATATTTTATTTGTATTTATTTCGTTGAATATCTTAGTGTTAACTTTGTTCCTTAAATAAAAGAAAGGTCTTAAATCGAAGTAAGAATATATATGAGTTTAAACTAGAGTCCTGCATCGGGTCGGGTTACCCGCAACACTTTCATTGTTTCGGATTGGGTTTTGACTCTTGCGAGTCGGATTCATGCTGACCCGCTTTTCCAAAAGAATGTACACAATATTTTTGCAGGTTAAAAATATGTGTACATTTACAGTCCTCCATAATGGACACCACCGAAAAGCGACCTTTTATGCTACTTGGAAAGGAGGGAAAAATATGCCATTTTTCTAATCACTTTATCACAACTCGCTTTTTTTTTTTAACAAAATGTGTTCTGTGCAACAATTTGCGAATCTCAGCCACAAATCTCAGTTGCAGTGTCATAGATTTTTCCATTCACTCTTGCTGATAAAACAAAACAAAGTGCTAACTAAGACTAAATTTTCTTGCGGTTAACTCTTTATTTACTAACACATTATTGTATCTAAAGTTTTAATACCGGATATCTTCTTTGTGGATTACTTTTTCACAATTGTATTGAAATATGGATTAATTTTCTGTTCCTTCGGTTTCGGGTCGGATTCGTGTATAAATATTTTGGGGTTCGGGTCGGTTTCGAGTTGACTTTAAGCAGAATTTTCAAGTTCGGGTCAGATACACAACCCGACCCATACAGAATTCTAATTCCGTGTCCTCAATTTCGAGTGTAGATTGAATATTTCGACAAAATCTAAAACTAGCAAATTAGTGACTGCTTTTGAAACGTAGTTTGTAGTCGCTACTTTTCAGAACAAGTAGCTGCAGTTATAGTTAACTACATTTTTGATAAAGTAGTTGCAGTTGTAGTTAACTACATTTTTGATAAAATAGTTGTAGCTGCAGTTGTAGTTAACTACATTTTTGATAAAGTAGTTGTAGTTGTAGATCGCTACTAAAAAAAAGTGGTTTTTCATATCCCTGACTTATTTATATTCAAATACATATTTATTTTCATCTGAAACATAGTTCTGTTCAAACTTTTTGTGAAAATCCCAGCAATCGGACATGCTAAAACCTAAATATGAGCCGGAAGAATTATTCAAGGTTGAACCTGACTCGTAGAAAGAAAATTAGAGTCATCCCGACCCGAAAAAATAAATAGAACCGCTGCAGGACTCTATTCGACTATCTCAAGGTGTCCACTATTCCGAAGTTTCACTATATTTGAATATTAAAGAATACAGATTTGTCCATTTTTCTATATAAAATATAAAATTGGTATTAGAGATATAATTGTACATTACTTTTCATTATAGTATTAAAACGTGATTTATTGTCCTTTCATTGCGGGTGCGCGTCGGTTGCGGGTGAGGTATTGCGGGTGTGGGTTGAAATGTCCGGGTCGGGTTGCGAGTCGCCGAAAATTATTTTTACGGGTTCTGGTCGGGTTGCGGGTCCAGAAATTTTTTTTGTCTGTTTCGGGTCAGGTTGACTTCAAATGGAATTTGCGGGTTCGGGTCGGGTTGTACCCGACCCGTGCAGGACTTTAGTTTAAACCTCATAAAAGCTTTGGCAGAACAGTTTTTACAGTGACAAGGGGGCGTACAATTTAATTTGCTCCAGGGCGCTGAATGTGTAGCTACGCCACTGGCTCTCATTGGCAGGCTGCTTCGTTGCCACGGATGGCGTTGCCAAGGCTATTTCATGGGAGGAGCTTGAAATAGCCTCGAACCCAAAATTCCATATACACGTTATAATTTTTAAAAAAAAATCTAAATTAAAATTTAAAAATCCGGCCCCGAGGTATACTGTCCGGTGACAACATCTACACATGACAAAAATTTTAGAGTCCTAGGTGTTATAATTACGGAGAAATCCGCTGGCAGGCAGGCAGACAGACACTTACTCTTTTATAGAGATAGAGATTACTGCTGATAGAAACAGGTTAATTATATCTTAAATAATTGTTTCTTGTTTTGTTTTTTTTGGGGGGGGGGGGGTGGTAACACATTGCACTGTTTCCGTGCAGCAATATAGCGCCATCTTTGAAGCAGCATGTTGTCGGTTGGAGTTGCCTCAGGCTGTTGCTCCACGTTAGCGTAGTGAGCCCCTCGCTGTAACTCATTAGCGATGTGGAATCTGTCGAGTTCACTCCTCACTGACATCCTGCACTACTGGACCCTTGACCATTTCTACTATGGCAGCATCTGTAATTCTAGTTGTTCGGCAATATTTATCCATTCCTCTACCACAGCCACGTCGGTGTTTTCGCACCCCGGAATTTTCTTAATCAGATTAAACAAAAGCAAATCATCTTCATCAATGCCGTGATTATCGCTTTCTGAACTCTCATTCTTCAACGTTTTGTCTCAAGATTTGAGAAGTTTTTTTTAATGTTATTTTGTCCCATGACCTAGCCAACCAATACACAACATCCTTCACATAATTTTTTTTTTTCCAGAGCTCTTACAATAGTTTCTTCACCTTCCGTAACTTGTAGAATAGATTATATAGGAATCAACGCCGATACCTTTATTTAAGCATTGTAGTAATCTGTGATCCATGGGCTGAATTAAACTCGTGATGTTTGGTGTTAGAAACATTGCA
>OZ007589.1:63907327-64092827 GCA_963931845.1 Maratus michaelseni
ATTGATGTTCAGAAATGTAAGGGGTGGTAGTACATGGCAAGACTAGAAAATTTTGTATGGGAAACTTTGTCTAGGAAATTATACATTGGGCCGCAATCCACTTATTAAATCAATAATACAGGATGTCTCACACGAAGCCCATTCCCCATTTCTGTTCATAACTGTAACAATAATGAAAATATTTTAGCGATATCTTCAACATAGTTACTTTCTTTGCTTGCTATGAAACGTGATAAAAACACATAAAGTACCAGAAACGGCGATCCTCCATGTCAAAGTAACACTGAGATAGACGCTTCAAAACTCGGGAGGTAACTGGCAATGCATACGATGTCATTGATAGAATTACAATGAAATTCCAACAATTTTCTTGATGTCACGTCATTTCACAGAAGTCAAACTCATTGAGATTTCGCTAAAATATGTTCATTTTCGTTACAGTTATGAACGAAAATGTGGATTGGGCTTGGTGTGAGACACCCTGTATTATTGACTTAATAAGTGGATTGCGACCCTGGTTTCCTGTACAAAATTTGCTTGTCCTGACATGTATTATCACCCCTTACATTTCTGACCATTAATTCAAGTACACATTGTATAAAAACGTGACATATTGAATAAACAAAAAATATTTAGTGCAATTGCAAGCGTCTGTCGTGACTTATTTACATAAATTAGCGGAGGGAGTTTAGTGTCGTAATGAAGTTGCAACCATGAGGATTTGCCCTCAAGAGGTCATATATAAAAAAGAAACATATTGAATGCATCTGCTGTGCTGGCAAATAGTACACACTTCTTTAGATGTTTTGGTACTTTTATGTTATTGAGATATTAATCACAGTTTTGCATTAAAATATGAAGGATTGTTTATTTCCCTTTCCAAAAGTGATAACTAATTTCTTCTTTCATATTTCACCTTCATTTATGTTTGTATTCAAGTGATATCCCAACTACTGAAAAGTACTTTATTCTGTAGTAAGTCCGAGAAGTTGCAAGTTTTCTACAATGTATGATAGTTACTTTAGTGTGTTTGTTTGTTGTTTTGTTTTATTCACCACATTTAAAGATTCAGTTTTCTTTTAGATTATTTACTATCTGTCCGCAGATTAAAACTACTGTACACTAATAGAGCAAATAGGCGAATACTAAGTTAGAGCTTGATAGAGTTTATATTTTATTTTAAAAGTTAATAATATTTCGCATTTGCATTACAATGTTTTTCATATCTCTAACTTTGCATGCATTATCACTCTAAAATTTATTTTAAATTTTGAAAAAATGCTGGCATGTGACTGTCATGCGCACACGTTAAAATGTTCTAGATATTTCCCAAAGAAATGCTTTTTTGACTGATATAAAACACCACCAGCAAATATACATGTTTTTTTTTTTTTTTTTTGTTTTTTGTTTTTTTTTTTGGGATTTTCAAAAAATGTAAACATACTTTTTTGGACACTCTGTATTTTAAGTTACTCTTATGCCTAACTTAAAAAAATGAATAAATAATACATACTTTGGGTCGTTTCCACGTAAACTGGAAAGGAGGTGTCTGGTGATAAAAAACAGATGTCTGAGTGGCTGGAAAATCGGGATCTTCAAACAGTTCACCTTTCTTTAAGAGACTCCGTTTGATTTTTTCATACTCACTCATAGCCTAAAAGGAATAACAAAAACAAATCCATAATTAAAAAAATACTTTTTTAAGCATAACAATTAAGTAACTAATATAATCAAACAATTGTAATCAAATGAAACAAGACTTTTAAAATCAATAAATAAAAGCTCCTTTCTTTTTAACCACTTAACAGTCTCATTTTAGGGCTATTTTAGTGACTTAAAAAGGCCAATTTTTAAATTGGAAATTTTAATTTCACTATCCTTTCTGAACTTTGATGTGTAATTTGTAGAACAGCAGTTTGTATAGTTTGTAACGTATGCTTTTTTTTAACTACAAATTTTGCGCATGCATAACAAAGCCACGGGTGAAGCCGATTTAGCAAGAAAATAATCTGTCGCATACCTGACGACGGAGTGAACGGAAATCAGTATATTCAGAGCAGTGGTTCCCAACATGGATGACAAGATTAACCCGTTCGGACCAGCACCTCTTATACGAATTTTATTCGGTTGGCACCACTTTTTTTTAACACCTAATCATGTCGAAATTTACTGCCTACCGAACACGCATACAGTTAGTTGCTTTGAGATTTGAACGTTAACGACCAAGTGATCAACACGTCTATTGATATTTTAATTCCTCTGTTAATTAAATTTGAATAATTTGCCCCCAAAAAATTAATAAAGAAAATTTTATGAATATGGAAACTAACAGTGATAGAAATGAACTTTCTGAAAACAATTCAGAAAGTGCCTTTGATTGTAGTGATAATGTTAGCAGTGGTATTTATGTCTTATTACATTCTAAGAAAAGAAAAGTTGTTAAACCTATACAATATTCAAGTGAAGAAGAAACTAAAGTGCAAGGAGAAAATGTTGGTAATTCAGAAAGTGACTTTGATTTTAGACATGATGTTAACAGTGGTAGTGATGTCTTATTACATTCTAATAAAAGAAAAGTTGTTAAACGTATATAATATTCAACTGAAGAAGAAAATGAAGTACAAGGAGAAAAAGTTGGTAATTCTGACGATGATCAGATTTAATTCGATAGTGATGTTGATGAAAATCTACCTAGAAGGATTCTGTAATTAATTATCGGGCTGCAAATGTTTGGAAATATTGAGCATCCTGTATATTATTATTTTTAAGAAAAAAATTTGCTGACGAACTAATAACAGAAATGATGACGCAAACAAATTTATATGCGATTGAACAAATTGAAAAGAAAGAATTATCCCCCGGATCAGTTTGACGAAACGAAAAAAACACTTCGTATGAGGAAATGTGTACTTTTTCGGAGTGATTTTGAAAACGTGTACAGTTTATTTAAGTAACATTAAAGATTGTTTCTCTAAAAACTTACATGCACGATTCCATTTTTCTCTAAGATTTCCAAGAGGAAGCGTCAAAGAACATCAAAATCGGAACACTAATAACTATCCAGTAACAAGATTTTTGAAATTTAAAAACTTTATAGACTACATTGATTAAAAGCTTAGACAAAACTTCGGTCGAGGAAAAGAAATATGTGTGGATGAAGCTGTCGTGCTTTTAAAGGAAGATTCAGTTCTTTAACTTATAGCCCTAATAAATCAACTAAATGGAGAACACGAATGTATGTTTGGCAGATATGTGTATTCAATATTGCTCTATTTTGGATCGCTTAAGTCTCAGTCTTTAATTTGTCCCTGGGTTCCTGTCAGCGCAAGAATCGTTTTACATCTGTACAGCAATCTACTCCCATCAATCCCTAATTCCGAAGGAAATCATCTTTACGTCGACAGATACTTTACCAGTGTTCCATTGACCGGAGAATTACTTTTTAAAAAAGTGCTACTTAACGGGAACGATTAGAAGAGATAGAAAATTTCTGCCAAAAGGAATAAGAAAACTAGCTTCCAAAATATAAAATATTAATCAGATTCCGTTCGAAAAAATAAAATAAACTTTTAGCTTTATCATGGCGAGATTGGCATTATGATTTTTAAAGAGCGTTAGGTGGGGCACGGCCAGAAAAAGATTGGGAACCACTGATTTACAGATACGAAAAGTGTCTGTGGTGCAAAGACAACGATAGTTTTCATACTGAAAACTCTCCATTTTATATTCTCATAAACAATGACAAGTTGTAACATTGGCATTTTTACACTAAGTGGCCAAAATATTAGGAATTCATCTCACTCAAACTTCGACTATTGCAGCGAGTGTGCTGATGTAATAGAATGGATTTTCGGATAAAAAGTTTTCCCTGTGTCAGAAGCACTATTAAACTTAACAATTTGCCTATTCCTGAGAAAAATTGAAGATTTGAATGACTTTGAATGCGATATGATTGTGGACTTCAGAAGGGCCGATTTCAGTATGTCTGAAACTGTCAACTGTCTGGGTTTTTCGCCTACAGCAATGTCTCGAGTTTTCAAAAAATGGCAGCTAAGCCAAATAAATCCGGGAGAAAAATATAATAGTAGGCGGAAATATTTTGTGAATAATAGGGGTGCCAAGCAACAGACACAAATTGTGTGCAGCAATAGAAGTGCTACAATGCAACAATTTGTAGCTATATGCAACTCAGGATCGTCAAAAGCATATCTGTACGCTCTACTAAATGGGTATTAAACCGTATCTTAAAAATATCTGCTGTCATCAAAGCCAGAAGAGACACGATATTAGTACCACATGTTCCTAATATTTTGACCACTCAATGTATATGCGTATAGCATTTTTTGAAGTAACAGTTGATGTTTTTGTGAAAGAAAAATTTCCTTCTTAAACGATATTATTACCTCATACTGTATAAAAAAATGAAAACATCGAATTTGAACTTCCTTTTTCTTCTGAAGAATAAACTTTACTGCTCTTCCACTATATGATTAGTTGGCATAGGAGTAATCTTAGACACACTGGCGCAAACTTCATGCGAGTGTATTAATTTTTTTTTTTCTGATGAAAGTAAAACCTATCTTCTCATTAACCCTTTATTTCCCCAATAAACCCTCCACTATCTCTATTATCAATTTTCTTCATGTTGAAAAATAAACATATACATACTCATTAATGTTCAAATATATAGTTTTTGCATCTGAAAAATATAGACTTTTTTGAAAAATCAGGTCAACCCAAACCCGACTCGAAAGAGTCGAATCTCAACCCGAATCCGAAATAATTATAGTCGACAGAAGTAAACCGCAACGAAAATAATTAGTGTCAACCCGACCCGACTTGTATTTCAGTTTCACTAATAAATTTAACAAATACCTTCAAACATTGAAGAAATGGGCTTAAAATATCATATTTACTCATACATATGCTCTCTAGTAATGGGCAGAATGAATGATTTTGATGTTCGGATGAATCATTCGGGCATGTGCAAAAGAATAGCTTCCAACATTGGTATTTTTTTTATCAATTACTATCAGAAATTTTGTATAAAGTAAAATATGTATTATTTTAATTAGAGTTAAATTAAGATCAACATAACTCTTTTCTTTTACAAAATTTCTGGAGAAAATTGATTAAAAAAATACTAAGGAACAAGGTTGTAAACTTCATGGATCACCTAGTTGCGAAGCAACTTAATATCCAGTATGAAGGTAATCGACTTGTAAGGCAAATGGGGAGCCGTAAAAAATTATAAATGCAGTAAAAACTACTTAAAATATACAATAAAGTTTAAAATATAATGCAGAAAAGACAAAAGAAAGTTTAACAATTAAATAAAAAATTACATTGATCCACATGACAGACGAAAACCTACCGAGAGACGAACCCCTACCCATCTCATTAAAAAAGGAAAAGACTCCTTTCAGAGACCATACATTAGTTTAAGAGGTACATTACTAAAAAAGCAGTCTAGAAAGTTTGTATAAAGAGTTCTATTTTTTTTATATATATATTTTTTTAGAATTAGTTAACAAAAAAAGACGGAAGAAAAAAGAGAGTTTAAGTTAGGAGAGTGGAAAACTCAGCACACAAAAAATTAAAAAGCAAAATAAAAGGAGGAAGAAAAATGTGAGGTTAGAGACCGCACAGTCTGTAACTCTGAAATGATGGCATTAATCAACATTGGGGAGGTTAATTTCGTTGGAAAGAGAGTCGAATTCATTGATATACAATAATTTTTTCCATGGGATTCTTAAACTTTTTAGTCTGTGTAGCACTATTTTTTATACATTTAAGAAATTTAGAGATATGGGAAATTTCTAGTAAACCCTTAAAACTTTAGAAAATTTCCTGGATTTCATTAGTTTAAATAGATAGTATTTCATGACAGTTAGAAGTAGAATTTGGAATAATTTTAGTGCTATCATTGGTAGATGAGGAAGGGGAGCTCTCCACAGGAGTAGTAGAGCTTTCAGGGCTAGAATCAGGAGAATCAACTGCAGGTGCAATATTGGTTTTCTTTTTAATATAATTAAATTCTATAAGAATATTAGCCAGCATTTGGGTTTCTTTAATAGTATTGTTGTTTTCTTTGGTAGAATTAGAGTTGTTTTTGCCTCTAACACGGTAGGGGTTTTTAGGACGGCCAAGATAGTTAGCAGGGTGACCAGTTTGACCGCAATTGGCACATTTAGGTGTAATTCTGCCCTTATATTTGCCCTTTTTATTTGCACTCTGGAGTTACATGTTTTTCGGCACATTTTAAGCATTTCGGCGTAGAATTGCCGACTTCGGAAGCGTGGCCAAAGCCCTGAGAACGATAGCACTGTTTAATTTTTTGTTTATCATTAAATGCTGTTATATTGAAAGAAATATAATAAATTTCCTTAATTTGATAGATTTCATTAAAATTGGAGCGCGAAAGGACACTGACCATGTATATTGCCATTCGATTTCCAGTTTTGTGATTTTTGAGCAGGTCATCTCTGATTACAGTGAAACCATACTTTTTCAGACTATTAATGGTAATTCTATTATCAGTATAAAAGGCAACTATGCTTCTGTTTCTTTTTATTTGACAAAATTTCTGGTGTTAATTTATTTTTAAAAAATCGAAAATTGGCAACTATGCTTTTGCCCATGCTCGAATGATTCATTCGAATAACAAAATCATTCATTCTGCCCAATCACTACTACTCCCTCGTGTAACATGCGCACCTCGAGTTTTAATAACATATTTGGGAGAAAAAAATCATTAAAATATATGAGAAAAGAATTCAAACAGCACGTCAAATATGCCTTAAATAACGATTCCCCTTTTTCTCTGTTTCTTGTATTAACTTTAACCTTTCACCCACCGTAAAAGATCTGATTTCTTTGCTCCAAGTCATCTTGATACACCCTGTAAATTGTTTAGTACACGCTACAAAATTATCAAATTTCATTCGTGCTGGCTTTGCGGATGAAATTTTGCGCATGCATAGATCGCAGAGTCATCACTCAAGATCATTAAAACTTCTCTTTAAATGTAGTGGCGATCTTCAATTCCCGTATATCGAGCGCGTCCCTGGGATTTTTAATCCTACATCAGTCGCATGTGTATTTCTGAGATACAAGCCGCCATTTTCCTCTCACGTTTTGAAAGCATTAGCCGGTTCGGGAGAAACTGCCGTGGGTGAAAAATTTAAATCGGTGTGAGGAAGGTAGAGAGAGCCACAGGTTCCGAATCTACATGGTTCAAAACAAGACCTCCTTATCATAGTATCAGACCTCACAATCAGCAAGTTTCCTTTGACTGCTATAGACGTGGTTAAAAACCACATGGTTGTCCTGCTACTAGCGCCATCAATCGTCAGTAATAGGAGTATTTACAACACGAAATAACACGAAATTTTTTCACAGCTCCATTTGTTCTATGCATTTGCTTATGAACCAGTTTCGGTAGTATCCACCAGGCTGCGATACTTTCCGGAGAAAGTCAATTAATAAGTTGGCAATTACCGCGGACATTTTCTCCCATAGACTTTCTCCGGATTGTCAAGTCTGATCTATGATAAGGGAGTTTTGGTTCAAAACTTACAAGAGGAAAATGTATCACACATGCGACTAACGTAGTGTTAAATTAATTTTTGGCATAAAACCTGCGCAACATACACGAGTGAATAAGGTATGTTCTCACTTTAGAAAATATTTTATTGTGTTTGAATTTTGGAGCATTTATCCTAAAATATCTTGCGTTGCAGAATTTGTTCTAAAAGATAACACAAAATATTTCAAATATCAACAGAACAAGATAAGAAGCTCCAAAAAAAATTGGTGACTTTTCTTCCCAGCGGATTGTTTTAACCCCTTGAGGGGCACCGGTATATAATATATACCACTTTGTAATATATAACTTTGCCACTAGTATTATTAAATACAAATATTTAGTATTGTTTTGTGCAGATTGAAAAGGTAAAAATTCATTATTTAAATTTACTGGTGTCAAAACATTGTAAAATTTAGCATTTCGAGACTACGTGCTTGCCCTCCAAGGGGTTAAAAGTGGACATTGGTGATTTCCTGTAATTCTAGTTAGAAGTAACAGGGGAATTAGATGTGAGAAAGCGTTCGAAACATAGAATAAAGAATCACTTTGTACGTTAAAAAGGAGACAATGACATGTGAACGTGAACCACAATTGAGAAAAATTGCCAAAGTGAATAATTCTTAAAAGCTTCTTTTGGTCTTATGTGTTTGTTTTTCACTTTATAATCCTTAGAAAATTTTAATGTGATGTTTTTTAAAAAGACAAAAAGAAAAAGAAAAGAAAAGAAAAAGAGAAAATGAAAGAAGAAAATAATGTTTTCAAATTTTTACATATGCCTTGAAAATGTAAAAGAAATCTCAAAATATTATAGAAAATGCCCTAAAAAATCTTTGGAAAGGATACAAAAAAGAAAAATAAAAGCAGACAGAATAAATGAAACCAAAATGTAAATTCGTACCCAGAAGAAATTTTATCTAAACATCCTACTTAGTCGTGTATAATGTGCATGTGTTTTTGATATCGTAAAATAATTATAAAAAAAAATTACTGTATCTCTTATATAAAATCGTGTATTTCAGGGCGGAAAATCAGAGAATTGGAAAAAAAATTATAGAAATCTTGACCAGAAAGAATTTCTTTAACATAAATTATTGTATTTACACACTGATAGGGTCACATTGTTCTAATTTTTTTATATAAATGTATCACCACTATATCTTATCTATAATCTTCGTGGTATATTTCTTTAACATGTAATACAACAAGAACCTACCACGAAGATTATAGTTTGAAATTAGTGGTAGAAAACATTAAGGCTAATTCCATGCGTGAATGCAGTGTAAGTCACATAGCCGCATACCTCTACGATTTTGGACACCGGTATTTTTAAAATAAATTCTTCCCTGTACTTAATTGTAGATATATCGGATTGAATAAGTGAAATTTTCCTTTACTATAATACTGGTAGTCAAACACCGCAGCCATTTCAATTTTTGTGACTGACACTACATCCACGCATGGAATTAGCCATAAAACATATCAAAATGCAGCTACCCCTGATACTACACTCTTACTTTAATTATTATAAATTAAGGTTGTTTTCTTACTGGAAATATAGTTTTCTAAAAATACATATGCCTATACAATATACATGTGACACATTGTAACAGGTTAAAAATCTTTTTTTTTTTATTTAATAGAACAGTATTGACAGTCCGTTACTTTTGTTTTATTTAAATTGCTTGACTGCCACCACTTTTTTTCAAATAATACAATTCGCCTGTTTTTTCGCCTTATTTAATCTGGCATTAAATACGGCGAGTACGACTATTTCAAAAAAGTTGTGGTAATCACGCAATCTATATTTTTTTAAGGTGCCGGACTGGTAACCCTAGAGCAAAATTGTCACATGATGTACCAAAATTATTTAAATCCAAACATACATTATGCTAGAAGAGGAAGAATTATTGTATATTTTCTCATATGTCATAATACACTAATTACTTCAATTTTATATTTATTACTTCTATATTCGTACCATTTTATTGCGAAATCTACATGCTGATGTAGGGATTTAGAGACGGCATGCGTGTTTTCATATAGCACTCTGAAATATTCCATCTTGTATGCGCACTCTACATTTTAGGCCAAAAATTTTGAATGAAAAGTGAATACTATACACTCGTAAACACGGTAAAGCTAGCTTATTTGCAAAGTTGCATATCGCATCTCTTGCACGGAACAACTAATCACCCGCAATTAGCAGTTAAAATATTTAGGTCACTAAAGACAAATGACGTTAAATTCGCTTCGCTCTCAAAAATCCTGTCGCCCAAAGGTTGTTAGCTTAACGCATCAGCTTCGAAATCTAAATAGTCAATGAGTTACTTTGAATGGAGACAATTAATTGAGGAAGTGTGACGATAGTTCGCTTTTATCTTTTTTTTAATGATAATGAGCTACACGGGAAATCTTGTATTTGGAAATAGAAAACGTAAAGTAGGCCTCTTTTTCAGAATAAAATATACTAATAAATACCTTCTAAAACTCAACTTATGCATAACGGATTCCTGCTTTAATTCGTTGAGTGCGGACCGGGACATATTATTTGATGAATCTTTATTTATTTAAATTAAGATTTCTACGGGGAATATATTTAATTTCCTTTAAAAAATTCTGGTGCGAAGCGTATTAAACCTGGGTCAAATTAACCTACATATTACGGAAGATTAGTGAGAGCTTGGCACCTCTATATACATTAACCGATGAAAAAGCTACCAGTGGCGACTATTTTTATATTCTATCGTACCACCATTTACAAATTCTTTTCCTTGGGGTAAATTTCTCTTGATATTGTCTTAGAAGTGTTTGGCAAGGATTTTTTTTTTTAAGTAGTCGCCGCGCTGGTGGCAGCCATGCTAGTGGTCAGTGGGATGCTTATGTCCCGGTCCGCAATCAAAGGATTACACGGGGAAATTTCGTGGCCCCAGTGAAAAGAATAAAATACAATAGAAGGTGTACTTGTTAGGCTAAGACAGAAACATATTTAAAACGGAACTGATTCCTTACGATTCCGTCTTAACAGGTTTTATTATATAAAACTTTTTTTAATGTAGCCCCATTGTCAGTTTTTTGCGAAGCATTAAAATGTCCATTATACCAAGATCAAGATGCCTTTTTTCAGTTATCAATTATAATAAAAGCCCAAATCTGTCTCAATATGTTCATTACGGGCCGACCAAGCAGTAAAATCACCTGAGGGTCGGCCATTTTTTCTCAAAAGTATTTTTCGAAAAAGACTATAAAATTTACCTTTTTGGAAAGATTGTGAAAACAGGAAAACTTTTTGAGAGATGAGTTATATTCAAACAACTCATATATCTAAGGCTAGCAAGCTACGCCCGCTGCGCTGGTCGGTTTCTACAAATGAGAATCAAACGAAATATATCGTTTAATTTGACCTTGTATTTTAAAGCAATCTGTACATTTACCTGGAATATCCTTCCACATTACTCAAAAATGACGTCATTCCGCTATTATTTTTTCTAATGTGCAGTCAAAATTTTAGCTGTTAAGGACCAACTCTTCTATTTTGTCATTTACAGTTAGGGTTTGCTAAAGAATGATAAAACTATATACAATATACTAAAACCATCACTAAAAATTATCGAACTAACAATGCAAACAAATTAATTAACAAAATCCATTCAGTAGAAGTTTTTATAAACGCTAATCCTTGATAATCGGGTTCATCTGATTATAGAACTTTACCATATAATTCTAAAACTAACAGAACGATATGAAATATACTAAAACCATCCTTACAAATTATCTACTTAACAATGCAAGTCTCAAAAAATACGCCCAGTAAAAACTTTCAAAAAGGCTGATCTTTCGGAATCGGGTTCACCTGATTATATAGCCTTCACACATAACTGTTTGACTAAGCAACGTAGAACAATATGTAGTACATTATAACCATTCTTGAAATAGCATTTAACTATCTAACAATATAATTCTTATCAAAATCCGTCCAGTAGAACTTTTTCAGAAGGCTAATCTTTCATAATCGGAATCAAATATTGAAAAGGCTAATATTTGATAAAATAATGTTCACCCGATTTTCAAATTTCCCCTATAATTCTAGAACTAAGCAACGTAGAATGATATGTTATATAATAAAACTTTCCCTAGAAAATTATCTAACAGTGTAGCTTCCATCGAAATCCATTCGGCAAAATCTTTTAAAAAGGCTAATTTTTCATAATCGGATTGATCTGATTGTAGAACTTCCCATAATAATTCTATAACTAAGCTACGTAAAATGATATGTTATACAATAAAACCTTCCCTGAAAAATTATCTTACAGTTTAAGTTCTACGAAAATCCATTCAGCAGAACTCGAGTTATCAGCAGCCGGAACGAAATTTCATATAGTAGAAGTAAATAGAAGTATATTGCCATTAATATAGTTTGCATTTGAATAAAAAAAAAGGTACTTTTCGGTTAGCCGGGCGCCAGTGATATATGTACATATATAAATATATATGTATATTGATATTATGTACATATATAAATATATATGTATATATTCATACATATAGTGTATATATATGTATGTACATATATATGTATTTGTGTGGATATATGTGTATATATATGTGTGTGTATATATACATGCATATATCTATCACTGGCGCTCGGCTAACCGAAAAGTACCAAAAAAAAATACTGCAAAAATGCTGTCGTACACTTGAAAAAACACCTTTTGGCTTAAAATCCCTCATCAAAACTGTTTTTTTTTTCTTTCTTTTTTTCAAATAAAATTAGTAACAGTTTTTTCTTTTATTTTTCCAGATGTATAGCCATTTCAGTTCTTTCTGCAAGAAAAAAAACACCTTTTGGCTTAAATTCAAATTGTCTGGGGTGAAAAGTAAAATCAAAATCGCCAAAAACAAAAGATAAAACGCCAAATATTGTTTCAATAGCAATCTTGCCCCTTGAATAATTTTTTAAGCATTACGAACTGTCCCAAGCATGTTTAAATTAAATATATTCGTTTTATAATATTATCTCTCATGAAAACTTTCTTTTCTTTCTTTTCTTTCTTTTTTCCCTTTTTTTAAAATAAAATTAGCAACAGCTTTTTCTTTTATTTTTTGAGATGTATTAGACTTTTCAATTCTTTCTGCAACTTTCTGTCGCCAAAAATTAGCAATGGTAACCTTTTCGGCCGAAATAACAGAACTTTCCAACATAATTCTATAACTAATCTACGTAGAACGTTGTGTTATATACTAAAACCTTCCCTGAAAAATTATATATCGAACAGTATAAGTTCCATCAAAATCCCTTCAGCGGAACTCGAGTTATAAAGGAACGGAACTAAATTTCCGTTTGTGTTTTATATATATAGTAGATATCTTGTTGAAATTCGACTAATCGCATCAACCCTGTAAGCAAATTTGGCAATTGATTCGATCAATGATTTGTTCACTTGACGAAATTATAACTGCTTTGTATTCAACAATTAAGATTGAAAAACACTGAATAGCATATCGCAAATCTCGTGCATCATCCTCTATTAATTAATCACCGTTCAGAAAACATCTTGGCTTAGATTGTTCGTAGAGAGATTGACGAAATATGAAGTATTTATCTTGGACAAGTATTATTTATATATAAAGACAGAAAACTTACTTAATGGTACATAAAATAAAGAACAGTTATATGAACTTGCAAAATTTAATTATGACTATTTATAATCAACGTTTCGACCTGCATCTCCAGTCATCTTCAGGATGTAAAGTTAAAACGAACTAAAAGTCTACAGATGAAAACATAAAGTATGAGAGACAAAGAATTGAATTTCGGCCAATAACATGATTGGAATAATGTAGTGGCGCCATCAAGTGAATACAACAGAAAGGTTAAAACGAAACAAAAGTTTAAAAATATTCGAAAGTTCGATTGAAGAATATTATGTGCTGTCGTCTATGAACGGTGAAACGGGCTATGTAAACGATCAAACAAGTTCATGGTGAAAGAAGGAAAATGAAAGACTTCAAAAATATGAAAATTAAGAGTTTTTTAACATATTGTGCCAAATTTTAGAAATATTAAAAGATAAGATACCGTTGCAGGTATGATGTTCACGTGCAATAATTTCGACTGATTCTCTGACCGTGCTTTCAAATAGGTTACTACAAGGAACGATGATTTTCGCCTCAATTAAAATTAACACAACAGCCTTCGTTGTCTAAATAGAAACGAGAAAGAACAGTATTCTGTTTAGACTGAAGACAGAAAGATATATTAAAGTAGTAAAAAGGGTATATTTAAAGGTATATTAAAGTATTGTTTCTTTCTCTTTGATAATTATGTTCTTTTAACTTTTCCTGATGAGGTAGTATATGGCTAGCTGGCCAGATAACAATGACAAAAATGATTTTGAAAGTTTTTTGCCCTGTAGATTAACATGGCCGCCTGCTCCGCGAATTCGGCAGTGCACTTCGTCAATAAATAAATAATAAATGAAATAATATAAATAAAACACAATAATATGTCGATATTATTTGTCGAATTGTTTTTGAACTTCAGGGACATAAAGAGCGTGTTTGAACTTATATTTTCCCGTGAAAATAGTTACGAGGACAAATAGGGGATCGACAATAAATCGAATAAATAAAAAACATGTTTGAGGTCTCGCTGCATCATAAAACTTTCCAAATAATCTGTACATAAAATTTTCACGTTATTTTTTTTTTTTATCGACTGTGGCCTTTTATATAAATTGCTTAAAAGTTGACTATTACACTTTACCAAGTTTTCTGGGAGTTATGTGAAATTTGGTTAAAGCCACGAATGCCCCTTTTTGCCGGACAACCTAATAAACTTGGCATATTATAAACAAAAAACATACGGAATTGTTTTACATTTTTAAAGGCAACATTTATAACTTCATAAATATGCGTGCTATTCTTATACAAATACATACAAACACTGTTATGTATACGGCTTATGAAATCATTTGTTACAGTTACAGATAATTTCGAATTTTTGTGATATGGGATCGCAATTTTTTTTTTTTTTACTCAATTTGTTATTGGTCCCCTAACTGCCTTCTTGACTATATCTTCATTGAAAAATATGAGTTCAACATGTTCTTTACGTCAACGAAATTCAAGAACAATTCGTCAATCATTTGTCTAGTTTAAATATCCGACAAAACTTCTAAACTCAAAAGTGTTCGGTGACTGTCGGCAATGTAAAAGTATGCATATTGTATTGGGTTGGCCGGAAAATTCGTGCTGTTTGGGAAAAAATAACTCGTACCGGAAAATTCTATCATTTAATTATCAGACAGTAATTCCGATAGCTATGTCTAATGTTTAATGGGCAGAATTTTCCGGTACGAAATAATTTTCTCAAATGTTAAAAATTTTCCGGACAACCTAATAAACTTGGATTTACAGGGTTCGTACGCTTATACCACAATTTTTTAATAGAATTTTTCGGTTTATTTAAATGCAGAAAAGTATTACAAATCCTGCAATTAAACGAGACGTCTACAATCTCTGCTATTTAAATATTAAGCAGAAAAATTATATTAAAAAATTGTGGTAAAAGCGTACGTACCCTGATTTAGGGATTTTTTAAGTTACAAAGGCCGTATAAAGTCTCATGTTTTAAAATTCAGAATTATGTTGATACCTACATTTACAAAACGGATGATGAAATTTGATAGTTGATAGTTGCAGATAACCCAAATCAACTTTGGCATTGTATTCATTTGCTGAAAAATAAATAGCTGACCTTGTTTCAATCAAAATAAAGCATTGTATCTTAGCTTTGTCAACAATAAAGTACTAAAAGGCCAAAATAGCATTTAAAGGTTCTGACAAGATTAAACATACTGTGCAAAACATTAAGAACAAACACCAAGTTGAAAGTCAAGTGACCCGTAAAAATATTCTAATCATAGAATATGCATTCTTTTCTAAAATATCCTACTTGACTTTGTAATTGATGTTAGTAACGTTTAATATTAGGTCTTTAGTTCCGCAAATCGTGAGAAGGATTTAACAATAGATTTGAAATTCGGTCTGTATTAGTTCTGCTTGTCACTTTGTATAACCGTTATGTTTTTTGTGCTCTATCTAATCTCTGCTTAGATAACATTCAGTTTTTTTTTTTTTTTTTTTTTTTTTTATGAATCATATTTTATTTTCTGCAACAAACTGCAAATTATAATTCTAAAAAAATCTATGCGATTCCTTCAGAATATTTTTATTTAAACCATGTGAAACTTGTGAACTATCTATATTTTAAAGTAAAATCATGTCTGTGAGTTACGCTGACGTCCCATTGAAGGTGGCAACGATCTATCCATTTCCCTTTTTCGCAAATTTAAGTACTTCTGAAAATCGCATAAATTAAATTTTTGCACCATCAAATAGAGGTAAAATTTTACTTTCCAAATCAATTTTTTGGAAAACTGTATCTCAATTTATTGATTTTTTTTAATAGCTTTACAATCATTTTTGAGCATGATTTATACATATATATATATCCATCTCTATCGCGTTCAACTCGATTATGGAAAAGTAACCATTTGTACTTAAAACAATATAAAAATGTTCAGCGCTTATTTCCGTCTAATGTCCCATAAAGAAATTAACACTTCGTCAATAAATAAAAAAATAAATAAAGCACAAATTTAACAGATATATAATCAAACTGCGTGCTTAAACATTGAAATAATCAAAATCAAAAAGTAAATAGTAAAGTGTTGTATGTAGTAAAATCTTTGGGCAATTATTGACGTAAATAGAGCGATATATTCATATAAACAATGTAACAAAGCTAATATAAGACGGAGCTACAGTGATATGGTAATTTTTTAGAATAATTCCATATTGTTGCATAAATATTTTTTCAAAAAAACATAGTACATACCCAAGTATCATTTACGGCTAAATACACCGTATCCATCGTTACCGATAAACGGGTAGAAATGGCATCACCATCAACTGAAACCTAAATGCTTACTTCATTAGAAGCGCATTTCTTACAGAGAAAAATTCCTCGACTAACGAACTTCTACGCTTCAAGACAAGACCACCAACTGCCTCTTTGCATTAACTATGAAACAGTGGGTGTGCAAAACTGAAACCTACGCTGCACCTCGTAACATCATTTAGAACATCCCAAACAGTTTCACAGAAAACTCTCAAACAATTCAAAAACACAAAATCTTCTTTCAGAAATCACTGGGTGTATATCAGGCCTTCAATACAAGGTAGCCGTAGAGAGGAGAAAAAAACGATGTTTTGTTATGTCACCGCTGTTTCATCACTTAAAGATTTGTTTGACTATTTATGAATGTGGCAGAACGTAAACAATGAGGTAAAAAAATGGCGCGACAAGGTCTCGATGGCATACAAACGTAATAGCTTCATTCACTGTTGACTGCGTACTACATAATAAAGACTGAAACAAATAAGCTAGGTACCAGTACCACTTGTTGTTTAAGAATAACAATTATAATTGAAGGTATATAATGATAAATGTTAGTTTTACCTTGATAAAAGACTTTTTAATAAAGAACTATCGTGTTTTATTAATGGTAGTTTTAAAGGTTATATTTTTCTTGTTAAATTCTCTACTTCTTTGTTATGCAACATAATTAATCGAAACAGAAAAGTATTTTTTAGAAAAAGTATCACATGCCATCTGACCTACCGTTGTCATGAAACAACATCTTTAAAAACTACTTTTACTCAAATAAAAACATGAACTAAAATTATACCGCTTTTTTTTCGAATTAATATATATATATATATATATATATATATATATATATATATATTATTTTTATGTCAAATGTTATAAATTAACGCGTGGTATTTATACAATGGCTCATATTTATTTTCGGAAACTTGAATTTCTACAGTCCGTTTGAAAAAAACCAAGGTATCCAATAAATAATAAAGCAATGTCTTCACTTTTTTATTATTCCTATTTTCATCAATAGATATTGCGTAAGGTACTTTACGCCTTCCTGTGTACTTCTCGAAATATCTTATAATTAGACCACCAACAATTAGTCTTGAATATTTCTTTTGTAAAATAGGCTCATTTTATGAATCAATCAGCAATCCCTTAAATATGAGTACAATTTCTCTCTTTTAAATCCTATTTGAAACTCTTAAATATTATCACTTCAACGGGAATTTCCCAAGGCTTTCAATTACAAATGCATGTCCTTTTATTACCATTTTAACTCTAAATAAAAATAAATAAACAAATTCACACCACAAAAGTTTAAGAAATTTTTTAATTTGAGTTATCTAAATATTCATAACATAGGTTGCAAAAATTATTGACATTTAAAATGTCACCAATCTTCACATCAAAGTTGTTCTCAAGAAGATATCACTAAACTTCTCTATTGCAAAATACGAATATTTGTACATCTGTGTCAAAAAAGAATGTGCCATTATTTGCAGCTTTTAGATGAGTTGTGAAGCCAAAATAGCTCAAAAAACGTGTTCACTTATCCATTGCTTGCTTCATCCTAGCTCGTAACTTTCTTTTTCGTAGTTCAAAGCGACAAAACATGGATTATTGTTGACTTTTACAGTTTCTCAGTGCTCAGCGGACCTGAACAAAAATTTACCTTTCAGAGTTTCACAAAAGAATTAAAAAGTAAAGATGAGAAATCCCAGAATAAATATCTAGAAAAGTAGGTCACGTATATTTATGTGATATATATAAGATGAGCTAGAAGCAAGAATATTTGATAAAGAAAAAAAAACATTAATGTTTATGGAAGTCGAAAATTATTATGTGTTAATGAAATTTTCGTGCTTTATCGCAGAATAAATATCCGCAATCTTTCATTCACTTGCAGTTAATCTAGAACATGGTGAACTGTAATACATACACAAGGTGAAATTCGCAGATGAAATTTTTGAAAATATTCATGGCGTTCTATATAGTTATTGTCTAGAGAAATTAACGTAAAATATAGTCTACCCAAAATAAATCGTTAAAAATCGATATTCACTCATAACATTAAACATGAAGAAAAAAATCAAGCATCAGGCATACTTTATGAAATACGAGGGGCAGTCGGAAAATAAGTTTTCCCAGACGACTGTGGACAGAGGTGTGTATAAAAGACAAAAAATGTAATGAGACATTAAAGATAAAACATAACTTTATTTTTCCACATAAGTACCAAGTACATTGAGACATTTGTCATGCCGCTTTACAAGCTTCAAAAAGCCCTCCAGGAAAAAATCAGGGCTTTGCATACGCTGTTGCAGTGCCTGCGCACACTGTAACAGCGCCATCTGCTTAATTGCTGTCGACCTCTACCCAGTGGTGTCTTGCACGTTCGCGTTCACCTGCTGTGTCGTCTTTCTCCCATAGCCGTTCAACGCTTCGTCCGTATGCAAAGCCCTGATTTTTTCCTGGAGAGCTTTTTGAAGCCTTTAAAGCGGTATGACAAATGTCTCAATGTACTTGGTACTTATGTGGAAAAATAAAGTTATGTTTTATCTTTAATGTCTCATTAATTTTTTTATCTTTCATACACACCTCTGTCCACAGTCGTCAGGGGAAACTTATTTTCCGACTGCCCCTCGTACTTTCAACACTATGAAAATATTGTTAAATAATTTCGTTTTTCATACAAAGAAATGAAATATCTATATAAACAACTTTAAAAACACATAACGCAGTGAAAAGTCCATTTTCAGCAATTTCTGTCAGCAAAGTGTGTGAATTTTTTGGTGCAATCCTGTATATACAATCTACACAATTTATACATACCACGCAATACGCTAAAAATGAGGTAGGTTTTAAAATGTCTACTGAAAACGCACTTCCAGCAATTACCGCTCATAGTCAGTTCTATCACCGCAATTATTTTGTGTATCCCTGTAATTGAATGATAAATGCTACGCTCTCCCTAATCAGTAAAAAACATGTTGTAGTATACCACAGGGATGCATATTAATTTCATTATGTTTGAAGTATCATATCATGACAGAAATGTCTCATAGACCATAATGTAATAGCAGAATTCTTTTCTGCGTCCCTGTGAACGAACTATACATGCTACTCACTCTATATTATATAGAAAGTATGTTGTAGTCCACGTCAATGATGCATATCAATTTCATTATGTTTGAAATAGTATAACATAGTTAAAATACACTACAAACGACTTTTCCCCATAGACCATAATGTAACGGAGTTCTTTTGGGTATTTCTGCAAATGAACTATAAATGCTACACACTTCATTTTCCATAGAGAACTTACTTTGACAAACCTCAATAACATATAGACCGGGAGGCGGCAGCACAGACAGTCACCTCATCTAGTTCACGGCTAAAATTCTAGAATTATTCAAAACTTGATTCGCATATTAAAACGCAATCGGTCTGCCAAGTCATATCTTGGTGGAAAACACCCGATTTTAGCGGTTGGCTCGTAGGTTTACCATTGTGTGTTCCTGCTCCCATTCTTCCATGTTTTCATACCTTTGGGTGCAGGAAAACACAATGGTAAACCTACGAGTCAACCACTAAAATCGTGTTTTAAGATGTTTTCCACCAAGATATGACTTGGCAGACCGATTGCGTTTTAATATGCGAATCGAGATTTAACTAATTCTAGAATTTCAGCCGTGAACTCGATGAGGTGATTGTCTGTGCTGCCGCCTCCCGGTCTAATATATAAATTATATAGCAATCCAAGTATATTTACGCGAGTTAGAGCATGAGCAGGCAGACAGACAAACCAAAGTCATCATAAACACTTTTCTCAACTATATTGGAAAGTGTTAAAAATTAAATTAAATAAGATGGAACAATGCATTTTTAGAATTTATTTTCAAATGGTGAATAATTTTAAAACTATTCTGTGTGTATACTTCAAGAAGTGTATTTTAAAGCGAACCATACCTTTTTAAATTTTCAAAAAAAAAAAAATAATAATAATAAGATTTTTTTTATACTTTTTGACAGTGCGTTCAATTCTATCACAATTTTTAAATAGAATTTTTCGCTTTATTTAATCGCAGAAAATGATTACAAATTCTGAGATTTAAAAAGTAAATAGAAGATTTCTAATCTGAACTAGTGGTGTCATACTCCTTGGAAAATCTAAGGAATCTATGCACCTTGGTACAATCCTTATTTTTGAGTACAACTATTTCAGAATAGTAAGTTTCGGCTTATTTAATTTCGGAATTTGTAATAATTTTCTGCAATTAAATAACCAAAGATTATTATTCGGAAAAAGTAGCACTTAAAGATAAGAGCCGTTCATACCCTAATTCTGGGGAAAAAACTGTAAAATTATTCTAAAAATTAAGATTTTTGTAGCTACAATTATATTTTCAATGGAACATTAATGGATAAGTTTAATTTACGCATGATAATTATTAATTTATTAAAGTATTTTAAATATATTTGCTATATATATATATAACCATTAATGAAACATTACCGTAACACCAACATAAACTATGAAATTATGATTTAGTATGTAATAATTAATTGACAACGATAGTGTTCCCCAACACTCTGAATATAGATATCAAACACTTATTTAAAAGAAGAAGAATTTAAATTAAAAATTGAATGAATGAAATTGAATGAATGAAATTTGTTGAATTTAGACAGAATTATCAAGTCCCAAATGCCTAAATACCACAAATAAAATGAGTGGTTTCATCATCATATTAGCCATAGCATTGCTAAAGAATATGATTTTGGGACTACCACTCATAAACAAAGAATAAAACCTGTGAAAAAATCTTAAAGTTCAAAAAATAAATGCAATATTAAAAAGGAAATAAACCTTACCCATAATTAAGAGATAAAAACTTGAAATTTAATCGTAAAGTGCTAAAAACAATTGGATTAAAACGGATGTTGGTGCACATCAGTAACCAGATATATGAGCATAACTAAACAGAGGCAATGAATTGCAAAAAATCCTTACTTGTTGCCAAAATCAGTTTTAGAAGATGATTAACCATGTTGCCAAAATAAGTTTTAGAAAATGATTTACCATAAAATATTGTAAAGCAACATAAACCATGGTGCTGCCATCTATGAGAGAAAAAGTGAATATGTGATGAATTAAAAAAAAAGCAGTGGAAGAAAATTAATATTTAAAATTTAAACCTATATACATATACATTAGTTAACGAATTATGTAATATGTGTGTAATATATGTAAGATGTGCAATTTTTATGCTTTTTGGAGTATTTGACACTTTGCTGGATGGTGCATCATATATGATACTTACTAATAAATATCCATGTGCCCATAGCTTTAGACAAAACGAGCCTTGCTTCATATCACAGTTATGAATTCTGGGGGTGGACCGGGGTAACTCTCCTCGGAGCGTCAACCTGTTACCCGGAAGAATTGGGATTTTGTGTTTGATAATGGTTTAACATTTTCAATACGGTGCCGTACTGGGAACTTTTCTTATATTCAATCGTGCCACAATTTGAAAAAAAGTTTCTTTGTGGTAGATACCTCTTCAAAATGTTTTAGTATAACTGTATGACAGAGATTAACTTTCAAAAAGCGGTACAAATAGATTTTTTTAAAAATAGTCACCGGGATGTACGGTGTCCCAACCCCGTAATCAAAAAGTTAAAAGAGCAACACTCAGCCCCATCCCACCTTTGGAACTCCAATATTCCTTGAAGTACTTGAATTCAACAATGCCACATCAGGAGTAATTGATTGAATATATCGAATGACTTCCGTTATGTCTACTCGTCGGCACTGCTTTACTAATGATTTTACTTGCATTGATTTTGTGTTGCAAAAACATTAGTCGATACCAAGTGTTAGAGTAAAAAAAAATTTCTATTCTCATTTGAGTTATTGTTCACTGACATGCAAATTTCGAATAAAATTTTTCCATTACATTTGTTTCCAAAATTTTTACGATTTCACGATGTTAGACTGTTTTGTATGCCTAGCCAAGCATACAAGTGTGACGGTCACGTGATCAGATACCTAGTTCATTAAACACTTAAATTTTCTCAAAAGACGATAGTGAGGTATCAGCCACAGGAGTGTGCAAAATGAGTGATCCTGGGTTCATATTACATGAAAAATCTATTTGAAGTTACTCTATATAACATTATGTAAGACTTTTGCAATAAAAGCAAAAAACATCACAAAGGAAAAAAACTAAAATAATGTGTTAAAAACTGATTTAAGACTAATACATTATGAACCAGTCATTTTATTGTTAGTATACCTCAAATGAACATAATGCACACCGTAAATATTATTTGATAGAAAACTTAAGTAAATCACGATAAAAGTAATTTACTAGGTATTCCATTCAGTTAACTACGTTGTTCCATGAGTCATGTAACATGAGTAAGTAAAATTCAGTGTTGCCAGATTGGAGATTTTGTCCCCATTTTGGGAGGTTTTGAGCGCTTAGAGGAAGTTTTTGGGGACTATCAACATTTTTGGGGAAAAACTTGGGGAATGTTTTTCCTTATTTCACGTAAAGTGTACTTTTAGTCCTTTGGCAACAATGGATTTGTCTTGAACTCGATTTTGATTCAGAAAATGAAAATAAAATACGGAAATCGTAAATATCAATTTTCTCGTAGTCGTGATCGTCGTTTATAACACTACAGTTTACACATTTCTTTGCATCACTTTCAACCATTTGTGTATATGTCTAATGTTCTGAAAACGGAAATCCAATTATTACTTTTTATCTCAGTTTTTTCTTTTTTCTTTTTTTTTTTTTTTTTTTTTTTGAAGCTTTAATTCTTGTGAACTTTTCAATGTACCCATAAACAAATATAGTAAGCAAAATTCTAAATACAACGTCATAAAGCATTGTTGCCTTTTTCCTAAACTGTATATCATTTTGGATATATGTTTTTTGTATTTTCATCAAAACAAGGAAATAGATAAGAATTTAGATTTAGATATTTGGTAAACATAAATAAACATGAACGACTTTACTCTTTCCGTTTTCAATCATGAATTGCTAAAGATTTAGAAACTATGCTCAGTAGGTTGAGCAGATAGAAGATTTTACGATCACCAATTAAATATAAGTTTAAATGTTTATTTTTTGTAAATGGGGAATTCTTTCAAAAAATAGCTTGATTTGAGGAACAATTTTGAGCTTAAATTGGTTAAATATTTTGTATAGTGGTAAATTGAAAATTGAAAATTTATTTTTTTAAGAAGAAACTGAGTTGGGGACTTTTTCAGAAAAAATCACTTATTTGGGGAAAATTTCAGAAATTTTGGGGAAATTGACTTTCGACCATCTGGCAACACTGGTAAAATTTCAGATAAGAATTATACTTATATGAGATGATACCGTAAATGAAATGAAAACGGGAGTGAGGCTTTTGTACATGAGTCCAAATTAAATCCATTCGGTTGCTTTGTCAGCAACAAATACTTAATTTGATTTTTTATATTACTTGTCAACAAAATACTTCATTCAAAATTACTCAAAATTAAAGTGATGCATTGTTTTTAACTTTCCGAAGGCATGCATTCGGGTGCAAAATGATAAAAACGACAAAAAAAAAAAAAAAGAAAAAAGAAAAAAAAAAAAAAAAAAAAAAAAAAATCATATCCAATGGTTGGAGTATCATAGTTCAGTTCTTTTTCCAACAGAGCGAAAATATGTCGGGACCAGGACTCGAAGATGGGTACTTTGGGTTGCCGTGCCCACGCTCTCCCTACTGAGCTATCCCAACGATATCCTGGCTGGCATATTTCACTCTTATTTGTTGGACAAGGCTGCGAACTGCAGCGCTAATTTCATTCATCCGAGCTATAACTATAGCATTTTACTTGATGAATCTGAAATAGCACGGAAACTCCTGTATATCATGTAATTAGGTCATAATGAACAGAGGGAAGTTCATTGCCAGTTCATTGAAAAATTGCCGGCCTTAACTATATTTTTCAACCAGATAATGCCTCAATCCACTCTGCAAAAGACACAAAGAAGTGGTTTGCAGCTAATAAAATTCCCAGGCGTGATTGGCCGATCAATAGTCTGGAACTAAATCCCCCCATGGAGAACACTTGGGTGCGCAATATCTACAGAAAAAATTGTCAAATGATCCAGTATATCTCGAAAGCAGAATTAAAATCTGCCATTTGTGAGGCATGGCGTGTTTTGTCACTTCGACAAGTTTGAAACCTTTTAAACTCTATTCCACAATGTTGCATTGAAATTTCACTGCTGTCCAAAAATTAAAGGGCAGTGACCGGACGCTTTCGCTTTTTACACGGTTTGTCGAATATCTACTGAAATTCTTGACGAATTATTCTTGAAATTCGAGGATGTAAAGCACGTGTTTGACTTCAAGAACAGTAGAAACAGTATACTGTTATTAAAAAAATTAATATATTGAATATTTGATAAGATATGGGCATTTGTAGGAAATAATTTATAACTGCGCATGCGCGAATTATACCAAAGATTTTTTTTCATGATTTGATATTCAATTCTATAGAGTTACTCATATAAAACGACCAATCAAATATCGTGAAAACTCAGAAAGATACCAGCAATACAGTGAGCTAATTGACAAATTCGGGAGAAATCTCATATTATCCAATGGGATCCCCCCCCCTACAGCTTCAGAAATCCCTTCTAGGCACAGATTAAGGCATGGGCAGACGGGGCAGACCCCTCCAGAGATTACCAGTACTTTTTAATGGTAATCGTCATTTTATTTAAAAGAAGAATTTCTATCAAGAATAAGGCAAAAACTGTACGAAAATAGTGGTGCGTGTGTGTTCCTAGATTCCCAAATCCCAATAGTACTTAGTCGGCGATACTCCGTTCCAAAGAAAAAGTCTGACTTCAACACTGAAAGAGAGAATTCAATTTCTTAAGAGCCCCTAGACTGCTTAATCCGGCACTGTTCTTAAGGTGGTTCTCAAATTCTCTGCTCAACAACGCGAAAATGTATGACACATTTTCTTACTCATTTTTAAAAGTCAAGGCATAAAATAGGCAAGCCGGGCTACTGAGGCGATTTGGAATCGTATAGCGTTTTCCATTTTTTGATAAATAAGTTACTTATCGAGTTATACGTGATTCTTGTCATGTGACGACGTCTTTCCCTTTTCTCGCGTTGCAGCGACGGGAATTTGGTTAAAAACGCCGACGTCGACAATATTTTCTGAAAGATCTTCTGCTTTTACCAAAAAATGAAAAACGTCATTCGATTACACAGTTTCTGATTAAGAACATTTGCCAATTTTATGCGTTTCCGCACAAAAAAGAATTCAGAAATGAATCAGAAAGTTTCTCCTTTGGATTTAAGAACAGACTTAAATGCTTATTGAAATAAAAACCATGATGCAAGATAAATCGTAGCAACCGCTATCGTTCTAGCACTTTTATTAGCAACAGAGAAACTTGTTCGGAAACGACCGACACTTCCATGCGGACACAGTGTTCCTTTTTACATCGACTCGACATGCATGATCGAACAGCACAGCAACGACTTTCGATACAAACAATGAAAAAATATGAGACCGTTCTTCGATAACGAGGGTTCAGAATGCTTGACTTCACTAATATAGTTTGCTAAAAACCGATTATATGCAAAAGTTCTTCTTTTGTTCCATCTCGTGTAACATCCCACGCGATGCAACTCTAATCAATTGTTCTCGCACGCGATGGACCTGTATCTGATTTTGTTTCTGCGAACCCACTAAATATTTCTTTTAGAAGTGGCTGTTTGCGTGATGATTAATAGAATGCTGCTAGAGAAGAAATGAAATATTTAGCCATTAACTTGGAATTTGGCAGTATTGTATACATACGTAAAAATGTTCTTGAACTTCCATGATTACGTGCTGTGATATTTTAAAATATATCGACAATTGCCTTGATTTGAACTATTATTGATCGTACAACTGTATTTTATGTTACAGGAACCATTCACATTTATTATTTAATTTTAATTTTAATTAAAAAATAATAATGATAGAATATCAATATTGGATACCTTTTTTGGTACTTGACAGGACAACGTTGTCCTGTCATCAAGGCTATCTGTTAGATGGCTGGTGACTTTCTGTCCAACATGGTTTATTAGTGAGAAATTGCAGACTCAGGAATTGGCCGGAGTGGCTCAGTGGTTAGAACGACAGCCCGGAACGCTGTGGACCCAGGTTCGATTCCTCTCTCTGGCTAATTTTTCACTCCATGTTGGATTATTGTATTTATTGTATGTATGTCTGTATTATAATATTTGTATATCTTTAATTACTTCGGTTTGTATATAAAAATAGATAAATGGCTTCTTTATTTTAAATACATTGTATAAATATTGAAAAAATTGCTTGTGTATATGAAACAGTGAATATGTTTCCAAATTTCCTTCTCTCACCAAGACCATTTTCTCTATTTCGCCAAGGCCCCTATACTGGAAGAATACCCATTGTTTTATTATTTAACACGTTCACCGCCGTAATGTCAACACAAAGTTTTTATCCCAGAGCCGATGCTAATCACTACTGCAATTTTCAAGTCTTCCTTATCAGAAGAGGCCTATTTTAACCAGAAATTTTATTTAACAGAGTGTATTGTGTCGCTAAAAGTAGTATTTATTTTATATCGTCTACTAATTTACATTTCTAATACGAAACATATTTATTGAACAAGCTTCATTGTGCGAAATAAATATGATTGAGGAAGCACAATCACTGATGTTTTTATATACTGTAAAAATACGGAAATTGTAAATGGCAATCGGATTGCCAGTAGTTTCCTTATTTTAACGGAATGCGTTCCATGAAAATGACATTTTAATTAAGCTTTTAGCGCTGTTATCTCTCAAGGATATTCTCAAATCTGTACTAGCAACTTTCTGACACATTCACGGTATCACTTTCATCGGAAAAATTTGGAAATTGTACTTACAACCCGGTTGTCCATGTAATTTCCTTATTTTTATGCAATTTTTTAACAGTGTAAAAATAATAGTTACAAAGAAAGCTAATTTTATTTTGATAGTATCAAAAGTAAGTAAATGTTCAAAGTTCAATAACTTAGGAAGTTTATAGATATAAAAAGGGGAAAAAAGGAAAAATTATCGCTAAACGCAGGTTTATATAAGAGTGAATTCTTGTTATAGGTGGGTTTACTTAAATTTTCAACAAGGTGGGAAGGATAACACGTTTGCGCCAATCAATAAACTCCTTCGTGATGAGCGTCTTTCACACATTTTATTAATTTTTATTCACCGGTTTTTACATATAGAATTTTTCGTGTTAATTAATAACTTAAAATTTGTAACTAGATAAGGCAAAAATGTCTATACGTAAAAACTGATATTCAAATTTCGATAAACTATCAAAACTTACCAGAGTAAAAATAATGCCAAATAACTACATAAAATAATTAATGTAAAGATACAACTACATGCTTTCATCTAGATATCTAGAGAATGCAGTAAAATTTTAAGCGTTTCTACAAAAGAGTTTAATAAAACTAATTTTTAAAACTTTTAATAAAACTAAATTAAATATTGAAATTAATAATAGAAAATTATTAAATTATCACAAATTACTAAAAATCAAATGCAATAATTTAAATTATCCTTATCTTGTTATAATTCCAAAATTTCATAAAAATCCAATTAAATTTCGCACAGTTACCATCGTGTGTAACACATATAATAATAATGCAATGCTTTCTTTTTTAACACATTAAAAAAGAAAGTTCGAGCTAGATTCGGTAGCCGTAAAATGCACTAGTTAGAGGGATGCAAACCGTGCCTTTTATATATAAAAATCTTTATTCAGGATTAAATTTTTCAAACATAAAAAAAAACTTCAAGATCTCGTAGAGGTAAACATAACAACAAAAAATACACTGATAATATTGTGATACAACAAGAGCTTGATGATCTTGAGGCACAATTTTGTAATGATTATTGTTGGATTTCTATAAGAAAACATATTTTTAGTATTAAAAAGAAATATTTAAACCAATATTTCAAAGTATTTAAAAAGAATCAATATTCTCCACATTTTTGTGACACTTTTTATGATATTCTTCATTATAGAGCAAACCTATTAAATACAAGCCTTTCTAATAAACCTAAATATAAAACTAATAATACACAACTAATTATAAATTTTTCCAATCATGTATTTAATAATATCAATTTACACAATATTATAAACAACACTACTAATAATTTTCCAATAAAAAATTTACCATTCACAAGACATATAAATATAATCGCACAATTAGACGTAAAATTTTTAATTACAATTCTTTTACAAAACAAATGGTCTTTTCAAATAATTACCCATGTTATTGTAATGAGCCAAAATTTCAAAAGTACATAAATACAACACATGGTCATATTATTACTTGTGATCTTAATATTGTTGAACAACCTATTTTACAAAACTTAATGCATAATGGTACAAAATTTCGCCTTCCATATAGGTGTAATATCAAATCCATAATATTGCAGTTTATTCAAGATATTGATTTATTTATATATAAAATTGCTATTGATTACAATAAACCTATCGAGTATTTTAGTGAATGGAGATTTTCTGTAATAGATCAATTTAAAAATGAAATTATAAATAATTATCAACATATTACACATGCAGCTTTTAAAAATATAAGTAAACATATATCAGAATTACAAAACAAATTTATAATTACTTATATCGATAAATCTCCAAATAATTATGCTATTATTTGTAAAGAGTACTATAAAGTGTTAATTCACAATGCAATTAACACAGGTAATATTTTTAATAAAACTAAATTAAATATTGAAATTAATAATAGAAAATTATTAAATTATCACAAATTACTAAAAATTAAATGCAATAATTTAAATTATCCTTATCTTGTTATAATTCCAAAATTTCATAAAAATCCAATTAAATTTCGCACAGTTACCATCGGGTGTAACACATATAATAATAATGCAAGCAATTTACTACTTAATATTTTAAAGAAGATATATGATAAAACATAATAACCAACATTGCCTAAAAAACAGTTTTCAGCTTATTAATAAAATACATAATATCAATCCGGTAAAATTCATAAAAACATTGGATTTTAATGATTTATTTAATAACATTGATATAAAAGACTTACATAAAACAATGTGTATATTATTTAAAGAATTTAAATCTCAATTAAAATTAAAAGATCATATTTCCGTAATTTTTTTAAAAACTTTACTAAATTTTACATTGTATAATAATTACATCATATATGACAATATAATTTATAAACAATGCCAGGGAATACCGCAGGGTGGGACCGCTTCTAGTATTCTCTCTGACCTTTACTTATATTATTATGAAAGAAATATTGGTCCGAACAATGATTATGTATTTTATCGCTATATTGATGCCATTATCATATTTTATTTCAATGATAAAAATTGCACATCACCACTCAATTTTTATCCTAATCAGCTTACATTAAGCGAAAATGATTTGATTAATAATAATATAAATTTTCTTCACTTAAAAATTAATATTAATGATAATTATAAATTAATTTTTGATATTTATGATAAAAGATTTGATTTTCCATTTAAAGTAAATATTTTTACCAATTTTGCTTCATGTTTACATAAATCAGTTTATAAAAATATAATTATCAATTATCTTCATCGTATAAAATATCTATGCTCAGATATAAATAAAAACAAAAATATAAGATTTATTCGAGATCATGCAAAACTATATGGTTATCCTATTTTTTTGATAAATTCAATTATCAACTCTTTTAAATAACATTTAATACATCATATAAATATAAACATGTTATATAATAAATTATTGTTTTAGTGTGCGATAAAATATAGCAAATGATATAGCAAATTACAAATAAAACATACATAAATACAATTAAAACATATAAGGACAATAATTAAGATGATTGAACATTATTTACACTTTATATATTACTGTGATTGTGCGTTTAGCCGATCACCTTTATTTTAAGTGATACTAATGATCAGATAGATTTAAAACATATATAAATACAATAAAAACATATACCGTTAAAACATATAAGGACAATACTTAAGATGGTTGAACATTATTTACACTTTATATAGTTACTGTGATTGTACAGTCGTGGAAAAAAAACTGCACACCCCCCACTAACTCTGCAACAAATTGTAGTAAAAAGAAGTGACTGGTACCAAACGATTGGAAATAAAGTCTACTTTTAAATTATATATCTAAAATTTGCCTAAGGGGCCATATCTACATATTAAAACAAGCCTAAAATTTATTTTTTTCAATGGCAACACCCACTTTTGACATGATATTTTAAATCTTCGGTTCAAACTCTGCCTAGATACAAAATTTTAAGTCATTTGGATGATAAGTTTTCGAGTTATAAACATTCAAATTTTAGAGCGTCTAATGTTAAATTACATTTTCATATTTTTATTAATATCTCCTGAGATTATAATTCTAATGTGTTAATTTTTTTTGGTTATAATACTGAAAAGCCCAAACATAAATATGTCAAATTTGTAATTTTTATAATTTTATAATATGAATTATGAATTATGAAATTAATATTCGAAAAAATTATGAATTGCAACCTACAATTTTTTGATGGATTTATATTTATTATGTCCTGCTTTATGTGTATTCAAAATTTTAAATTTTTCTACCAAGTAGTTTTCAAATTACGCTTAAAAAACGGCAAGATGCTGCTTTAAGGGGCCGTCTATGATGTGCATTAAAGCATAGTTTGAACAGGGATGGGAGCGCTTCGACTCGAAATCCCGATTGACACCACTAAATTTTAATAGTATTTGTTACCTTATTCAAGAGCAAAATTTCTGAAATTCTTTACGTTGGAGAATACTATTAAAATTTAGTGGTAAGAATCGATATTCGGGTCGGAGCGCGCTCATCCCTGTTTGAGAAAATATTATACTCATAGGCTGGGATTAAAACAAGATTTTCTCAAATCTTGTTAAATTGTTTGCAATATTACACTAAATGGTTGTTAGATAAAGTATTAACGCGAAAGTATTTGTTACTTAAAAATGCTAATTTAAACTTTTATTAACTTTTGTATATCAATCAAAAATTGTAATCTTTACAAATATGTATGGATGTTCAGTTTTTATTCCATTAATAACGAACTTAAAATAATTAAACTTTTTCTTCTATAACTTTCGTATTTAGATCTATTCGATTAAACAGGCTAATTGAAAAAAAAAATACAAGTTATTTTTATGGTTTTCTGATAGGCAAGATTATTTCCCAATCGCTAGCAGTGTGCAAAAAAATCTAATAATAATAATAATAATAATAATAAATGGCAAACGGTAAGTTTTCTTGCCAAGAGGCATTAATGAGTTAATTGTAAAATTTCAAATGAACTACCAGAATAGGTTTAATCATGGAATTATTAACCCATGTAAAGTTATTCAGATGTCTTTATAACATAGATTTAGTTTTAGGTCTTCAAATAAATCGGAATATAAATCTTGCGACACCCCCCCCCCCTCGCTACTAAAAAAAAAGCAATGTCTGGATTTATTTTCAAACTAAAAAACAATTTATCTGCGGTTTTTTTTTTGTTTTGTTTTTTTACTTTGATTCCTTACGCTGCTTTATACTATTTTTTTAAAATTCTACATTTTGTATTTGTCACTATTATTCACGTTTCTGACAATAAACTAAAAAAAAGGCGAGTTAAATAGATGCAAAATCTGAGAAACAGCATTATAAAAGCACCTGTAAAATTCCAATAACATTTACATATTCTAAAACTATTTTAATTACAAATAATCTTATGGTTTTTTAACCCCTTCGTGAAGTGCGTCTATTACAGAATTTTTAATAATTTACCACCGGTTTTTTAAAACAGAAATTTTCGTCTGATTGAATCGTGGAAATGCTAAGATATAGTAAGGCAAAGCTTACAATAAAAAATAACTGGTGGGAAAAATCGAGGATTCTGAGCATCTTATGCGTCACGTATACGTGTCACTTGTCCCCAAGGGGTTAAAATCGGATAATTCAACAGTTGTAAACATTATTTTACCGCATATAACAATAACCGAAACTTATTAAGTGAGTAAAATGGTCATATCGGTAAAACATAATACATTAAAAAGTGATATTCTGCAGCATTTCAACAATCGAGAACCGAACTTCAATTTGGATACAGCCCCTTAAATATGCTCATTATAAAGTAATTAATTTCTCAGAAACTAATCGTAGGAATTTAATGAAATTTGGTATCTAGGCATAGTTTGAACTGCAGATTTCAAATATGTTGTCAAATTTGAGTCTTGCTATTGAAAAAAACAAAGTTTGGGTGTGTTTTTATATGTAGATGGCCCCCTAAGCAAATTTTATATACATCATTTAAAAGTAGACTTTATTTCCAATCGTTTGGTACCAGTCACTTCCTTCTACTATAATTTGTTGCAGAGTTAGTGGGGTGTGTTCAGTTTTTTTTTTTCCGCGACTGTACGTTTAGTCGATCACTTTTATATTAAGTGATTGTACTGATCGGTTATAAAAGTCTATAAGATATGCATTGTATTAACTATTTGATATAAGTAAATGGTAGGAAGCAATATGCATTGTATTAGAATTCATTAACTTATTAGTAGAAGTATAAAAAATTAATTATTTTGTGTAAAATCTATAATATATCTAAGTAGATTACCAAAGATGGAAGCACCAGAACTATGAATTAAAAGAAATATCTCTTTTACATAATATTTACTCTTGCTAAGAATCTTTGAAATACTATGTAAGATAAATTTAATTCTTGTTAAATTTAATTCATAATAGGATTTTGTACGATGTTAATGTAAAACTACAATGATATTATTATTTTTTACTATTTATATATATTATTAAATCTAATATAATTAATATGTAAATCAAACTTAATTTTGAATAATAATTATTACAATAGAGGGCAGCACATTACATGTCAAATAAATGTTTAAAATATTTTTAATTTACCTATAGAGAGCGCTTATCGCTTGTTTATTTAAATTTTACTTTTAAGGATTAAAATTAAATGGAAAATTTGTATATTCACAAATATAAATTTGTTTATAGTATATTTATCACAAAAATGGATTTGTGTGTTTTGGATCAATTTGTGTTAAGGTGATATTTCGGAATGTGTTCTCTCAACTTGGCTTTCGAATGGTTTCTCTCAACTTGATAGTGTCATCAAGTATGTGATGTTGTGTGATGTGCGCCATGTGGTCGTGAAGGTGTAAATGGGGACCTTGTGTTGTTTAAGAATTTTGGATGATTATTGTGAGTCAAATATTTTATCTATTCTTTACAAGTTTTTTATTTCCAATTTTATTATTTCCAACTGTTATCTGGCAGTAATTCAGTATAGTATTGTATACAGATTTTTGGATAATTATTGTGTGTAAAATATTTTATCTATTCTTTACAAGTTTTTTATTTCCAATTTTATTATTTCCAATTGTCTTCTGGTAATAATTCAGTATACCTGGATGATAGTACTGATCTTAGCATATATGCCAGTATAATTATGAAATACTGAATTATTTTTTAAAACACGTGTGGGTACATCCAGATTGAAAATTATATCTACACGTGTTTTTTCATATCCAATTTTAATTTAAATCTCTTGTTATCCAATTTGCCATTATATTTAGTTCATATTTCATTTCTTAATACATTTGTATTCACCTGTTATCAACTCCAAATTATTAACATTTTATGGTTCATTATATTTTTTTTTTCTCGCTCTCTCTCTCTCTACTTTTAAATTTTCATCATATTTTCAGTATTTTTGGACAATTACCATTGAAGCACAAGCTATGGTAAAATTATGATTGCACTTGTTAATTTATTAGCTATGTGGTATTCTGTCTACACATTATTATTAATTATCTGTTTGGATATTTAATTTGAAAGTTACAAGAACTTGATATGTTTTTTGAAATTCATAGATATTATAGTTATATATATATATATATATATATATATATATATATATATATATATATATATATATATATATATATATATATATATATATATATATTTTTTTTTTTTTTTTTTTTACGTGACCATGACGTGCTATAAATCCAAAAATTTAGTGGATCAAATAAGTAAAATATCATAACTTGATACTGCGTTTTTAGAATTAAAATAAATATGTGATTGTTATGCCCGAATGGGTATGTCCGAAAATATTGACTCGAAAGAAAAATATTTAAAATATCAAGCACCAGCTACTTTAAATAGTTCTTTGTATCTAGAATTCGAATTCCAAGTTGCCATAATTTTACTGCCGGTACTTTTACTTCAAGTGTCTGATTATCTTCCATTTTTGCTGGTCAAATCCTATCTTAATATGAAAAAATCTCTGATCTAAGATTTAACTGTAGATTGGTATTCATTAAGTTGCGTTTCATTTTGTTCAATTTCTGATAAATTGAATGTAGGCATGCCTAGATTCATGTAATTTGTACAGTTTCACTGTAGTTTGATTTAAAAACTCAATCAATGCCTTGCCATAATTTTTCTGTCGGTGCTTTTACTTCAAATGTCTGATTTTATCTTTCGTTTTTGCTGGTCAAATCCTATCTTAATATGAAAAAATCTCTGATCTAATATTTAACTATAGATTTGTATTCATTAAGTTGCGTTTCATTTTCTTCAATTTCTGATAAATTGAATGTAGACATGCCTAGATTCATGTAATTTGTACAGTTTCACTGTAGTTTGATTTAAAAACTCAATTAATGCCTTGCCATAATTTTTCTGTCGGTGCTTTTACTTCAAATGTCTGATTTTATCTTTCGTTTTTGCTGGTCAAATCCTATCTTAATATGAAAAAATCTCTGATCTAAGATTTAACTATAGATTGGTATTCATTAAGTTGCGTTTCATTTTCTTCATTTTCTGACAAATTGAATTTAGACATGCCTATAGATTCGTGTAATTTGTGCAGTCTCACTGTAGTTTGATTTAGAACCTCAGTCAATGCCGTGCCGAAAATATTTTGCCGCGTGGCACTTTTGCCACGCGTGCCATAGGTTCCCTGTTCCAGCGGATAGTGTAACTCGAGGATCCGTTCCCTAATGTTTTATATTGTATGCATGGTTTTACAACCATAGTTCTTTAAAATATACCTAAAAATCCTGAGTTTCGCGACCCGACTAGTAAATAAATACTTGGGTCTCACAGTGTTAAAGCTAGCCAAAGGTACAGTGAAATTCGCATTGTTATTATTATTTAAATGATAAGGTACAGTTTAATATTTACGGAATAAAAACGATTTTAATACATTGTATAGTAAACAATAAATGAATAAAATGTGTAAAGTTTCGTAAACATTCAAAAATAGTATTCGCCGTTATCACTTTTTAAAGTGAGTAAAATATTAGCAAGAATATATTTTGAAGAAAATGAAATGTCCTACGAAAAAAAAATACTAATAAGTGAACATTCCCTACTAATCTGCCTAAAATTATTGTAAAGAAACTATGCCAATCGATTGGAAATAACATCTATACTATTTAATCGTAATCATTTATGCTATTTAATCGTTATGTAATCGTAAGCATGACTTATTTTTAGGGTCCGACTTCTTATTAAAAGGTTTACTAAATTTTCAATTTTCAATAGCAACACAACAATGCATTTTGACGAAATATTTTGAATTTGCGTGCGTTTGAAATGTACCCTTGAATTACGTCTGAATCCCAGATGCAATATTTCAAATCATTCAGACGAGATGATTTTGAATTAGAAATATTTAAAATTTTGGACTTCAAATGTTAAATTACTTTTGAACATTTTCATTTCAATTTTCGGAAATTATTATCGTATCATGCTGGGTTTTCTTTCTCTCTCTCTCTCTCTCTCTCTCTCTCTCTCTCTCTCTCTCTCTCTCTCTCTTTTTTTTTCTATTTTTAGATACTCAAATATAAATACTTTTTATCTTTAAATATATAGTATGAAACAAGAATTGTGAAATTAATATTTTAAAAAAAAAGTATGAATTATAACCTATAAATATTTTTGTTATATCCAGTTCATAAATGTTTCCTATATGCGTAGCATACAAAATTTTATTTTTTTTTCTCCAAATAGCTTTTTAGTTATGCTTAAAATACTATCAGATTTAAAAGAAATAATTTCTTTTATTTTTCTTACGAATATGATACAAACAAAATCCCATTGTTTTTGCGTGCCAGAAAGTATTAAAAATATTTTTTTTTTATATAATTACTATATTTTGTTTGTTTTCAGTGGAATGAAATTTGCAGTAGATACATAGGGTACATCAGAAAAATGTATACATGCACTGTTTAACGGATCATAACTTTCTAATTTTTCTTTCTTTTCAAAGTATAATTAATTGAAAATGATAAATAGAACAAGATTACTTTTGAAGAAAAGCAAATTAATTTTAAAATAGTATTGTAAGTATGAAAATGTAGCAGAAGTACAACAATTCATAGGATAAAATATAAGTTTGAGACGAATGGACGTTCATAGACAAAGTTCCGGAAACGCAATTGAGCCAGAATGCGCCACAATACCGAATGAAACTTTGTTGAAGTTTGTGAACCAATAGCCCACAGTTATAAGCAGTGTATTGACCAGAACGGTGATAATTTTGAACATGTTCGGTAGGAGGAAAAGTTATACATTTTATGTGGATTATTTTGCAATTTAACTATTAATTATATGTGAATAAAAACTGGACTTATACTCATTCAAAGTGTGTATACATTTTCCTAACGTACTCTGTGTTTTAAATATATTTTGTCAACTAAAAAAGAAAAATACATCCTTTAAGAAGAGTACACAGAAAAAAGAAGTTAAAAATATTAATTCCCTGAGGATATATTTTAAAAATAGGATGCATTCTACGTCCATAGCTTTAACACGAGCAAGGGAAATTTGAAATATCTCCATAAGTGCTTGAAGAGTTGCTTGCTTCGTTAATCGGAGCTTTTGAGTATCACAATATTTAAATATTAAACTTTTCTTTATTTAATGACAGAAATTCTTCGATTGAATAACGTGAGTGTTAGTATTCAGAAATAATAGTATTCTGTCCATATTTTTGTCCCTAATTAGTTTATGAAGGTTTAAAAAAACAGTTAAGTAGTTAAAAAAGATAAAAACTTGTGAAAGTGATTATCATTCAAATAGAAAGTTTTGGACCCTCTCCGAAAAAAACATGGTGATTACACCAATGTAGTTTGTATTTTATCACTGCCTTTTTGCTCGACCTTTCCATTGACTTGTGCCCAGTTCTATCGTCCAACTTGTGCAAATGCACATTTTGAACATTCTTTGGTCTAGTGATGGGCATAACGAATGATTTTGTCATCCGAATGAATCATTAGAGCATGTGCAAAAGCATAGCTGCGAAACTTTGTATTTTTTTTTTTTAATCAATCACCCCAGAAATTTTATAAAGAAAAAAAATGTAAGATATTTTTATGTGGCTTTTAATTAGAACATCCGGTGGTGCAATTTCCACACCAAGCCTTATCTCTCTCTCTCACATTTTTTTCACCCATACTCTTCAAATTTTATGACTTTAAATCATTTTACATAATATGCACACTGTCGAAATTTTTATTATGTGGTTCGATTTTTAAAAAAATGACAGACAAATTGACCTACAACGTCCGTTAGTGTTATTTGGATACCTAGCAGAAAAAATCTGCTTCTCTGACAGATAATGCTAAATTCTCTTTTCTCTAAAGCTGTGAGATTATTATTATTGCACTCAAAAAAAAAAAAAAAAAAAAAAAAAAAAAAAAAAAAATCCGTAACTAGTACAGAAATTGTACTGGTAAAGTGCGCAAAATCTCTTTATAGTGTTAAAAAAAAAAAAAAAAAATTGCAATGCGTTAGCGGAAACGACAAACAAACTAGACTTTAGCACTTTCATATGTCAAGGATATTCTTAAATCTATATTTTTTTCTAATTTCTGACACATTAACGAAATAATTTTATTGAAGAAAACAATTCCGTAAAAATACGGAAATCACACTGGCAATCAAAGGATTTATCCTTTACAGTGCTTACATTCAAACTCCAGTATTGTGTTATAACAAATCTATGGATATAATGAACGACATTTCTTCTTATTATGTTTCTTAGACATAGACATCCTGATAAATCTCCATAAAAGATCTCATGGTAAAGAAAAAAAAACATATACTAACGTCTTTTCTTCTTCTTCTTCTTCTTCATTAGTTTCAAATGATCATAGATTACATGATTTCTTCCCCAAGAATAGTGAGTTTTTGTTGTTCGAAGACATAGAAATGTCGAAACATATTGTCGTATTCATCAGAAAAATATAAAATTTGGAATGCGTCTAAATGAAGGGATGTGAAAGACATTTACCAGGAGAAAAAGTTAATTAATTAAAAAATAACCACCAGAGGGCGTTTTCTGATAAAATTTCGGCAGATATGAAAAATTTTAGCAACTATGTGATGCATCTGCTTGAGCACAATGAAAATGTTCTAAAAAAATGCAAAGAATCTCTTTTCAATTTCATTCCTTTTCCGTTGAAAATGTCGCGCAGTTTACAGCACTATCGTGGTTTATCGTGGTGAAACTTTTTTATCAAAATGGTGATTCCACACCAGAAGCTTTGCGGAGCCTTCGAGCTTTGAAAAATATTCGTAGAGGTGCAATGACTGCAAACGAAACACTGACAGAATTCAAGGACAGTATTTCCCGCCACGCCCTTAACATTTTCAAGAATTTACTTCGTGTGACTGCTAACATGCTATTTTGCGATCTCAAATGGAACTTGGCAATATTGGTCAACACATTGAACAGTATTTGTCTTGATAAACAAATTCTACAGTGTATAAGTTTGTATTTTGTTAAATTATTGAAAAAAAATCAATAATACACCCTCTGGTGGCCATTTTTGAAATTAAATATTTGTTTCTGCTAAATGTCTTTCGCACCCCTTCATTTAGGCGCATACCAAATTTTATACTTTTCTAGTGAATAGTTTCGACAACAGGCTCTCAGTAGGTAAACTTTAATTATGTTACACCCGGTATATTAAAAAGCAATTATCTGATGTATTTAAATGTAAAGAACGATGCTGAGAAACGTGGAAATAATATCTAATGAATTTATAGGTAAGCTAAGTTTTATTGCTTTTCTACTAAAATACTAGTTCACTCTTTATCAAGTAATCATCAAGTTAATCAAATGATCCATTGTTAATAGCAACTGGTAAGCGAAACAAAGACGTGAAAAACATTAAAGTGATTGTTCTAAAGGCCTTTAGTAACGAGAGGGCACTGTCCCGCATCACGGCACGACAGACGACACTAACCAGGCAAATCATCGATGTGCATTTGCACATCGATTCACCAACTAACAAAGCACAAATGGAAAGGTTATCATTTTGCGGTTATTTGATGGTCATAAGGTTTTTTCAAGTATGATAAATGAACATTTTTCTTAAGTATAGTGCTTACTGAGGTATTTAATTCTTGAATGAACAGCAAAGCTTGGTTTAAAATGATCAATCGATGAGTTCGTGGTTCATTTTAAAGAGTGAACAATAATAATTAGTTTTTTATTCTATTATATGCAGGTAGCGTTTTTATAATTTCTAGTAGCGTATTCTTCTATTCAAACTGGGCATGCTATTTTCCACGAGTAAATTTCCAGTAAGTTTTCCTAATAAGTTTTCTAGGAAGATGTTACAATTAAATAAGGCGATGAAAACGTTTCGCAAAAACTAGTGGGAATGAACATGCCCAGGATTAGATAATAGGATACGTGATTGATCTTTTCAGTTTTGATTAGATTGTCAATGATAAAGTCTATTAAATTTTGTTTCACATTATACAGGCAACCAAAAAAAAAAAAAAAAAAAAAAAAAAGTCCCATACATCGAATTATTTCTTCTTTTCATTTATGTTTGTTTAAAAAAAATGATAATAATAATAAAATAATAATAAGCTAAATGGGCCGTCTCCGTATTAAAAAAGTCCTTCCGGTCTGTACCGGGAGGAAAAGGTAGCTTTCATAGTCCATGTTTTTAAAAATTCAACTCATTTTACTCAAACACCCAAAGCTAAAATGCTTGGAACCCGATTATAGTAGAATTTATCCCGGTTTTCGTTAATACTGAATTTGAATGCGAATTTCAGCAAGAGAGTTAAAGCATAACAAAAATCAGATTATTACAAAATGTCACCCACCCTAGAATTTCAAACTGCCATATCTCAGTCATATTTTAAGATAAAGCCAAAACAAAAAATGTTCCGGAATCGTTATATTTCGATCTAACACTTAACGAAAACAACTTTTTCAATTTATAATTTTTTGATGCATCTTTTTGAATTTTTTTAAAAAAATTAAAAAATTCAACTTGCCACCATTTTGAAACAAGATGGCGCATGAAGCTGGTCAAAGAACTCGATCAAGACCTCGGTATGTTCTGTACACATGATCAGTCACATACATATCGGTTCATAAATACGAGCGTTACAGCATAACAAATATCAGATTGTTTCAAAATATCCGCCACCCTAGAAATTCAAACTTCCATATTTCAGTCATTTTTTAAGGTATAGCCAAAACAAAAAATGTTCCAGAATCCTTGTATTACATTCTAACGCTTAACACAAACATTTTTTTTTTTCAATTTATAATTTTTTTGTACATTTTTTTTGTACATTTTTTTTTAATTTTTAAAATTTTAAATTTTTTTAACTGTCGCCCTTTTGAAACAAGATGGCGGATGAAGCTGACCAACGAATTAGGTCGAGACCTTGGTATGTCCTATGCACATACTTAGTCACATCTAAATCGGTTCATAATTAAGAGAGTTACAGCATGACATATGTCAGATATATATACGTGCGTCATAAATTCGTGTAAACTTTAAAAAATCATAATAAAAGAAGTAATGCTCGGAAAATTTTTCGGTTTGCGCGAGTATAATCCGAAGGATTTTGGATTTTTTTGTCCATGTATAATAAAAAATGATTCCAAAAATAACCGATAGAGGGCGCTCACACGTCATACTGCGGCGTTTTATGCAAATCCGGCAAACACAAACAGACAATGAAACAAATCACAATTACATGACACTGTGCATTTATTTTAAGGTAGAAGATGCTCAACATGACCACCACCAGGTATTAGGCAAGTGAAAGTGTCCAACAGGAACGTCTTGACTTCACGTGCAAAGTGGGGCGGTGCCCCATCCTGCCTGAAGGTGACGACAGGTAACGCATGTCTTTCCTGCAATGCAGGCACAACGTCGTCGCGCAAAAGCGTAAGATACCGTTCTGCTGTGACTGTACAGGTTTTCTTGCCGGATTCAGGACAAGGCTCTTCAAAAAAAAGGACCCAGAAGAGCATGCAGTGGCTTGGTCAGGTACTCACGAGGGTCTGACTTCGCCCAGATACGACTGTTTTGCGTATTGACGTCACCATGCAGTGAAAAGTGGTCTTCATCCGTCCACATGACGTTCAGCAACCATTGTGGGTCACGCTCCATTTGTGCCAGCGCTCAAATAGCAAACTTTAGTCTTTTATCTGTATCTGCCGGTAATAAATGGTGAAGTGCCTGTATCTTGTACGGATACAGATCCAAGATTCCGTGCAGAATACGTCGAATCGACGATTCCGGAATCCCCGTTATTCTCCCATCTTCACGAGTACTCCTACTCCCTGTTGATGTCTCGGCTGTCAATTCTTCCATGACACTTTTTACAACATGGACGCGACCCGCGCTCAAGGATGGTCTGCCACTACGTGGATGATCCTCCAAACTTTCCGTTTCCTCAAAACTCCGTACTAAATTGAGTATCCCATTCAATGAAATAGGGCTTTTTTGCGCCTTAAGTCCTTTCTCCGAGCGAAACTTTCGCAATGCAACAGTTGTGCATTCACCATTCTTGTAGAAAAGTTTAACCACCAGCGTTCGATTTGGTAACAATAGAATGCTGCCGAGATCGAATGACGAATCCATTTCCAGCCAGGTGTTTCATTGCGAGCCTGATTTGCATAAAACGCCTCAGTATGACGTGTGATCGCCCTCTATCAGTTACTTTTTGAATCATTTTTTATTATACATAGGAAAAAATCCAAAATCCTTCTGATTATACTCGCGTAAACCGAAAATTTTTTAGAGCATTACTTCTTTTATTATGAATTTTTAAAGTTTGCACGAATTTATGACGCACCGTATATATATATATATATATGTCAACATTTGAACGGAGGGTGGTTTGGGGGTCTGGGGTCTGGGGGTCCTGATCGGTGAAAATATACCAAAAGTTTTTGGAATTGCTTTCCTCCGAACGGCTGCAATGGGTAGCTTTTTGTAATGAAAGTTACCTAATTGTAACAAACTTTCAAATTATCAATACGAACGCCTAATTTTAACATCATATTCTGGGCTCTGGAGAATGTGAAATCCAATGATGGCTAAAAAAATGTTTATGTTTCTATTTATGAACTTTTAATAATCGCGTTATTAATTTATAATTACTATTTTAAAAACAGTTTAAACCAAACTATGTATGTATACACGTTATGTTTGGGCTTTTGCAAAATATGTTATAAAATAAAATGGAATAAAATACACATATTATATTTCAAGTTATGTCTAAATAACGGATGTTTCTGTTTAACATGGATTAATTCATCTCCTCAACTACTTATGTCTCGCTATCTAACCATTCAAATTGATGACAATTTGTTTTTCCGCGGTTTTTGACATTTTAAACTTAAATACGTAATAAAATTATCGTGTTGCTATGGAATTTTTAATAGTTAGGCTCAGTATCAATATATATAGATGACCCCTAACGACAAAATAAATCAATTAAAATTATAGTGAAACGACAATTATCTGGGTTACTGTTTGCTCGGCTCGATCCGGATATGCAGAATACCAGATAATTGGAGAAATCATTAAAAAATAAAAAATAAATAAATAAAAAATTAAGTTATATTGAGAAATAAATATACAACATTACGTGCTTTTTTTCTCTTAAAATTTCTAAAATACAGTGCGTGTAAAAACTTCAAGGACAGCAGAGAATTTTAAAGTTTTTGATAAATTTCAAATCATATTATAAAAGTTTACTATAATGTGTATTATAAAGTTAAAAAGCTTATGAAAACTCCACAAAATTTGTCTGTAAGTATTTTATTAAAATAAAATAATTATACAAAAAAAAATCACTATTTCCGTTTGTGTAAAAACTTTAAGGACAGCAAAATAAAAACAATACAGTAAAAAAGAAACAAATATTTTATATGTTGTGCACCCACCATTGCTTTTAATGACCGAAAATCTTTCATGCGCATTATTAATTTTTGGCACAGTTCGGGACTAGTTTTGTACCATTCATCTTCAATCCTAGATCTGAGTTCTGAATCTGAGGGGAAAAAAAATCTTTCCATTTTTTTAAGCTTATTTCGTTAGATCTATCCGCAATTTTTTTATAGGGTTTAGATCAGGACTTCTCTGTGACCATTGCAAAACTTCAGTATTTTTCTTCTAGAACCAGAGTTTTGTCCTACGGCTTGTGTGGATACGCGCATTATCTTGCTGATAAATCCATTTTTTTCCTTGATATAAGTGTTGCAACAGGTATAAGATGGTCAGAAAGAGTTTTTAGATACGATTTGAATTAACTTTTTCTGAAAAAAATGCGCATGAGCCCACGTCGTTAAACAAAAGACAGCTTCATGTCATAATGTATCCGCCACGTTTGGGGAAAATTTCTTGTTATTTTTTAAAATCATGTCAATAATACTTCCAGCCATCTTAGTTCCAATTGTTTTCATCGGAGAAAATAACCTGTAGCCTTTTGTCGTCCCAAATCATCAACTGTTTTGCACATTGTAAACACTGGGTTTTGTATCTAGTCAGAAAAGAGACTTTGCATAATTTTGGTATGTATTGGAAATTCCCAGATTGAGTAATTGTATTGCAGATTATTTTCTTGAACACGTTAAGCCCAGTCATTCGTAAAATTTCCTTACTTGAGTATTTTCCAGTTCATACTAACTTTAAAAGTCTCCTTTCATCTCTTGGAGACAAGATTTTTGGTATAAACCAATTCACCAACGTTAAATTTATAAATCCCGTAATCCACAAGATATTTTTAATTTAAAAAGTGTTCTTTCAGTTTCTTTTCATATTTTTTCATACTTTTATAGTTTATATCCGAGTAAATACTGATGCATAAGGCTTTATTTATAAATTGTGTAAATAATAAATGTTGCCGTTACTTAAGAAATTATACCTAAGAAATTTACAAATTCGACTTACGTAATATTCAAGTTACATAAAAGTCTATGGAACGCATTACTTTTACGTAAGTTGGGGGATGCGTGTATGTAGTTCTTATAGCTCGTTCGCGGGGACTTTTCGATGACATTTATTGAATAGTTTGGCTTCGAACCTCGTTTCAGCGTCGGAAATATATTATACCCTATGCATAGCTGCCAACTTTTACGCTTTTTTCCTACCACTAAAATTTTATAATAAATTTTACCTTATTGAACCGCTGAAATCATGCGATTCAATTAGGCACAATTTTCTATTAATTTTTAGTGGTATCAAAAAAGCGTAAAAGTTGGCAGTTATGCCTATGGGATATTTTTACACTATGATTTCAACAAATTTTTAACATTTTTGATATAATTGCCTCATACCTATTCAATTACATTTGGTAAGCTAAATTTAAAATTTCCCTGCAAATTACCTTACTTGTCAATTTGCCCTTCTAGCTAACATAGAAGGTGTGAGACCAATTTCCTTAATCTGTATTAAATCTGATATATATACCTTAAAATAAAAAAGCAAAGATATCAATCTGCTCTTCCAACTGTGCTAAGAAAGACTTTTTTTTTTTATTTACTTTGCCTGCTGCATTTGCAATAAAGTAAATTCCAAATGAAGAATTCACATTCTATGTAACAAAAAATATTCCTCTATTTTTCTTTGACAGCAGATTGAATGGAAAATAAAGCAAAGACAATTCAAAGCTTTGCGAAAATTCCACAAATGATAAATGACGAATAAAAAGAAGACGTGATGTTATGTCTCTTCCACAAATCAAATTCACTGGAGCATGAAAACCAAAAAAAAGTGTTTTATTCTGGTAGGAAATATTTCACGAAAAAAAAACAAAAAAACAATCAAAATATTCGGTTTTGAACAATCTACATTGCATTATTACTTACCCATCATACGTAATTTAGGGAAAATCTTGTAATCGTTTTGAAAATCGAAAAAAAAAAAAATGACGGATTTACACGTTTCAGACACTAGAGATTCCGGAAAACATATTTTTAGAAGAAAAAAAATTTGCCCTTCCGTCTGTGTATGTGTGTCTGTGTCTCTCTAAACGCTCTATCTCCCGAACAAATTGAGATAGAGACTTTAAATTTGGTATGTACTTAGTATGTAACAATGGGAAGAAGTTTATTGAATTTCAGTAACCTCGATTATCCGGAATATTTTTTCGGAATCTCGAAGTATTCGTTCTGATAAAAGGTATATAAAAATTTTCGAAATTGTTTATTTTAAGGAGTGAATATAAAAGACAATAAAAATACATAAATTTTTCATAAAGAATGAAGTCGATCGGATAATTAGTTGTCGAGATATTTGTAATCCTATTTTCCACACTCTTCGATTTTTCCTGACCCCGTATTTCATTCAAATTTCAATTCAAAGATATATTTTAATTGGAAATGTGACCCTTAATCCGACGCAGTAAACCGTTAGTTAATATGATTATCAATTTCGGAGTTATAAGGATATTTCTTTTACGCAATTCAGTAGTAGAACATTTAAAGTTTATGACGTCATCAAGCCATGATTTTATTCGAATTGCAATGCATTTTATAAATAGTTTACACATATTTTATTTTCATATTTTATATTATGCATATCTATGATGGGTAAGTATTACGGTGGCCCCCAACGACTAGTTTACTCTCTCTCTCTCTCTCTCTCTCTCTCTCTCTCTCTCTCTCTCTCTAAGATGATAATGGCATCTTGTGCGTTCGAAAAGTTCCGTGAATGGTCTCATAAAACAATGGAAACAAGAGTTACAAACAAAAATACCTTTACTGACATTCAATGTAATCACCATTTTTCGTTAAATGTAATCACTATTTTCCGTTCAATGTAATCACACACTTTTGACGTCAATTGTACAACTGCTGAAAACTGTCAGCAAACGCTCGAAGCACCGTTGTCACACATTTTTAGGTCTCTGCAACGTCTGCAAAGCGTAGGTCTTTCAGGACTCCTTTGAGGCGGGAAAACAAGAAGAAGTCTGAAGGCACCTGATCTGAAGAATATGGAAGGTGCTCAAGAACTGTCGTGAGGCTCATCATCGACACCTTCCTTTCCGTCTCTAAACCACTCAAAAACATACTTTTTACTCACTGCTTCAACCCCGTACACATTCACAAACATTTCATGAGTCTCCGTCGTCGTTTTTCCTTATTTGAAGCAAAATTTTGTGTTCACACGTTGTTTCATTTCGCAATGATACGAGTTCTCACACTGACTGCATTAGATTTGTCGCAGCAAGCAACTCTGCTTAAGTTTAGTGATTTGGACGATAGGGATATTAGTTACCATGTCTATCAATGAGTATGCGTGGGCGCAGCATCCTCACCAGCGCGGTTTTTAAAATATGGGACCATTCACCGAACTTTTCGAACGCACCGTGTATTTAATATTAATTTAACATCCACATACTTGTCTATATTTATTTTAATGATTATTTAATGCCAATTCAATATCAGCATTCATCATTCTATAACTTTCTAATAATATTAATAAATTTGTATTTTATTACTATATATTTTTATTTTTTAACCTTATCCTTCTTTTATCCCAGTGGTTCCCAACGGGGGGCGTACGCCCCACAGGGGGGCAATTTGACTTTTTAGGGGGGCAATTCCAGATTTTTGTGAATTCATACCCTCTGAGTTGTTTTTGTAATAGTAATGCAGTAGACTGAAAATAAAAGTTACACATTCAAATTTTAAAAAAAATGGAAAAAATATTTTTTATTCACTTTTTAAAAAGCCTCCATTCAAAAATTTTAAATACATCTATACCAGAATAATTATAGTAAAAGTTATTTAAGATATTTAGATACTTTGATATATTTAAAAATTCTTTATAATTTTTCTGATTTATAAGTATTTTAGAATGTTAAACAACTTTTTCGACTATTTATTGAATGAGTCGCACTGCAATATGTCACATGGAAATCCATTTTACACATGAAACTATTCAAGAGTATATTTAACAATTACTTGACGACCTTCCTTTACAGAATCTTTTATCACGTTTTATTCTGCTGTATAATTTAATTGCAGAAATTCGGTGATTAAATAAGACAAAAATGTTTTATTCAAAATTACTGATTGGTCTAATCAAGGATTCTGAGTCCTGTATATATCACGCATACGTGGCGACCGTTGCGAAGAGAATAAAAGTGACCCTTTATGTGCCTACGATACTTTAAACTACGAGTAGTATCAGATGATTATAAAAAATATTTGATTCATCCATTACCTTCAGTATGTTTCAGGATCAATGTTAAATTTTTTTACTCTATCAGTTTATTCATTTAAATTTTTATAGGAATTATATTTTTTAGGGGGAAGGGGGGGGGGCATCATCATTTTAGAGATGCTTTGGTGGGGCACGACCAAAAAAGGTTGGGAACCACTGTTTTATCCTCATATCATTTTATTTCTACCTAGATTTTTAGTAATGTAATTAATTTACTTTCTTGTTTTCTTACCCATTTCACTTGCATGTTTATATTTCATAAAATATATGTGACATTGTGAAATATAAGCTACTCCCAGGAATAATATTAGTATCGCACAGAAAAAAATAAAACCCAATTTGGGTCAAAAGATTCTTAGGTATGTGCCCAAATTGGGCCATGCCTGTTTTGGTTACCACTGTGTATCCATTTTGGGCACTGTTAAATACCCATTTTCAAAAAAATAATAATAATAATAATAATATATATATATATTTAGTGCCCTTAAGAATCTGAAAAGTGCCCTCAAGAATCCAAAACGTGACCTCAAGAATCCAAAAAGTGCCCTTAAGAATAAAAAAAGTGCCCTTAAGAATTAAAAAAGTGTCCTTTTTTTCACCAGGAGCATCCTGCCCTTTTTTAAACCTGGGGGAAACTCTGATAACATATATCAATTCAATTGCAATACATGTGTATTTAGCGAGTTAGAGCAGAGACAAACGGCAAACAGACAAACCGAATTCATAAACTCGTTTCAATTATGTTCGGCAGAATTAAAAACGATAACAAAAGTCATTTACTTTCAATCTTTACGTTAGCAAAATAATTTAACTCATTCATGCAAAATTTCGCCTTTTGAGAATATACACCCTTAAAATGTTGAAATTATTTATTTATGTTTGTTTATTTATTTATTTTGCAGTTCTTCTACTCGTTTTCTGGATAATCAGGTAAGTGAACCTTCTATAACTCAAAATTGTGTAAAATATCAGCTATTTTCAATATTCACAGATGGAAATAAAATGCATAAATAGGGGAAAAAATGAATAATTTCTGATATCTTAGGTAAATATCACTCAAATAATTTCAGTATAATATAATATAATATAAATAAGATCATTGCATGACTGGTCAATTCTAAAGGAACGTGTTCAACTCCACTGAACCGAATAATTTAAATTCACTCTCTTTTCTAAAAATATAAAACTAACTCTGAAAACGAAATCTATCTATATATATGTTTTTTTTTTCTTAAAAACTGTAATAACATCTATGGTTTATATCTATTATTTCTGAGACCGTTGGATACAATTTATGAGTTATTTCTTAACGGTTAAATTAACCTTTTTAGTTAGATACAAAATTTTAACATGTGCACATAAGATTAGGTTTAATATATTAAAATATACTTAGGGTAAGTTGAAAAAGACTTTTTATTTCGCCTTTTTTAATTTGTTTGTTTATTATATTCCATTTAAAAGCTCTTATTGTTTTTCAATCTTGATTTATCAACCGATCGGGTAAGGAGACAACACAATTTTAAGCTTAACGCGAGTGTTACCTATAGAAATAGATTGTTCTTTGCTTATAATGATGGATCCCTTGCCCTTGAAAAAGTGATTTGTCATTATAAGCCTCCATTTGTGTTTGTACTCGTATTTTATTTTATTTTTTATTTATTTTTTCATTTGAATGAATAATATTTCGTTTCTTGGGACTACATAATTCGATTTGTGATTTGACTCTGCTGTTTGGTATTGCGGTTTCATTGTGAATGGTCAGTTTCAAGAAACTGACCATACACAATGAAATCACAATACCATATAGCAATGTCAGATTACAAATTAAAATATGTAGTCCTAATAAATGAAATATTATTATTATTTTTTTTTAAGTAGCTTCGGTTACAAAAAGTAAGAAACAACCTGTTGCAGCCGTCCGGAAGAAAGAAATCTCGGTATATTTTCACCGATCGTGACCTCTAGAATCAGATTTAGTAGAAATTTCTACAAAAAAGAATAAAATATTAACATAAAAGTCAGCGCATTAAAAGAGGTTCAGAAACATTTCCAACTTCTCGTTTTCCTTTTTTTTTTATACAACTTAAAGTTATCAATTAAAATTATTTTTAAAATATTAAATTTTTTCGATAATTTTACTACGTGTTATCTTATACTAATATTATAAAGAGGTAACGTTTGTTTTTTTTGTTTGTTTGTAAGGGGTAATCTCTGGAACTACCGAACCGATTTCAAAAGTGTGGGTGGCAAATTGATGGTGACAATCCCTGTTCCAACATAGGCTATATTTAATGTCGTTGTCATTAACCCCAGCGGGGTGACGGAGCTGAAAAACTTTCTAAAATTGCGCTTTTTGTTAAACTGAAGGAGCTAGAAGCTTGAAATTTGCCGTGGTAGTTACTTATATGATATAAATGCTCTCTAAGAACAGTTTCTAAAAAATAATTCAAAATTTAAAAGGGTGAAATGAGGGAAAAGCATCTAGAAACGTTCTAACTTACAATTTCTATGGAATTGTAAAGGATAGAAACTTTAAATTTGACATGAATGCTGCTTTTAAGACGCAAATGCACATACAACACTGTTATTATTATTATTATTATTATTATTATTATTATTCAAAATTTAAAAGGGTCCATTTGAGAAAAACGTTCTAAATTATGATTTTTGTGATGTTGAAAGGACTAGAAATTTGAAATTTGACTGACGGTTACTTTTAAGATGAAAATGCTCCCGAAGAACAGTTTCTAAAAAAATTCGGAATTCAAAAGGGTGAAATGGGGGAAAAACGTTTTAAAAATGTTCAATAAATAATATTTTTTAACATGTTAGAAGTTAGAGCATGGAGAATATTTTCCTAAACATAACTGGTGAGACACGGGGACCGTATAATAATTTAAATTTCACAACTTTTACAAAAATATTTACTATTTTGACGTAAATGGCTTTAAATATGGGACAGGGATAGATTTTACCATGGGTTACATGGGACCGGACGCAGGTTGAGAATTGGAACTTTGAAAGTGTCATTTTCAATTTTGAAAATATGACAAATGCAGAACTCATAGACTTTTCTTAAGCTGTGGTAAAAACCTTTAAACTGAGTCGAAAAAAATCTAGATAAACCAATATTTATTAATAGAAAAAATTATAAAATATTTTAAATTAAACGCAACAGATTAATTCTCCTTGATAATAAATATTCGTTTACATTGATTTTTTTTTAATTCAGTCTCAAAAATTTATGTACAGCCTGATATTATCAGAAGCAAGAAAAAAGTTATTTATAAGAGTAATATTTATTAGAAAGTTAATTGTTGTGCCACATGGATTTGAAATGCTCGACTTCTAAAATATTGGAAATTTTATGATATTACTTAGAACTTATTACAGAATTTGACCCTTTCTAAAACCTCTGAATAGAAATATTTTCTAAATTAAGGATTCTACTATGTAAGTTATCAGTAGCTATCAATTTCTACTACTAGCTATCTATGTATCAGTAGTCATCAATTTCTACTATGTATCAGTAGCTATCAGATCTGTTATTGATTGCATTCTGTAGAAAGAAATCTGTTATTAATTGCATTCTTTAGAAAGAAGCTGTTATTAGTTGTATTCTTAAAAAAAACTAATTAATTTCATTCTTTAGAAAGAAGCTTTTATTAATTATATTCTTTAGAAAAAAAAAAAGAAACCTGTAATTAATTGCATTCTTTAGAAAGTGAAGTATTCAAAGTATTTTTTCCACAATTTCAGATTCTATATCCCTATATCACAAGTCATCAATGGATATCCTAGTTAAGACATGTGAAAAAAGTGCTGCAATCCTGAAGAACGGTTTCCAGAATTTCTAAAATATTGGCAAAGAACTAGTCATTTTTTGAAAAAATTTCACTATATACACCGCTGCGGACAGTCAAACATAAAAGGATATTGCTAAAATATGTGTCAGCTAATTCAGGTTTGTCGAATAGGTTTCAATGCACCAATTCATTGATTTTTGTTAATTATAGAAAGAGATAGTTCATATATTAAAAATATTTCTTTTTTTTTCTTAAGTCATTGTTACAATATATATGCGTAACAAAGCACATAACCATTGATTTGTAATGGCATACAGGCACGTGTTTCCTTTCCCATTTTTAATTTTCATCCAAGATCTAAATGCTAATAGTCCCATTCTATCAAAAATTAAAAATAGAGATACGATTATAGATTCAAAAACACATTTATATCAAATGGAAAATTCCTTTTTTCTATCATTTCCAACAGACAAGGATGAAGGGTGGCTTTTTGACCAGCCTTGACCCTCCATGGGGGCACCCTTTTCTGCAAAATCGATGTTATTCTTCAGACATGCAAAAACCACTAAAAAAAACTCAGACCGCAAGTTGTTAAACATTTAAGATCCTGCACTGACCTGTAATAATCGCATTAAAGGCTTTAATTCTGTTAGCTTTCCACTTCTTCCAGAAATAATTAGTAACGCTTTATGAACAAAAAAAGTAAATACCACTTAATCTTTATCTTTAACCTAAGTCCATGCAGAAGCCTTCTCTGTTAATGGGTAACGGCTCTGGACTTTCTCATGCAGGACTCCCAAACGGTCCATTTTTTTAATTACTTAGTAAAGCACATAAACAATACGTCTGATTACTTTATTACGCGCAATTTAAGAACATATTAATTCAGACACAATTAAATATAATAACCCAACATGAGTGAAAAATTGACCTGGGCCAGAACTCGAACCTGAGACCGCCAGCGTAACGTATTGCTACTCTGACCAGGAAAACGGAATAATTCTGCATAAAAAACCCATTTATATAAATTAAGGGAGGGATTAGCCCCCCGTTCCCCCCTTTATACTTAACCAATCAATCCCGAAAACTAATCAGGGAAGCGCTTTAACACAGTGAACCTATAAACAAAATTTGAAGGAAAACGGAATAATTCTGCATGAAAAACCCATTTATATAAATTAAGGGGGGGATTAGCCCCCCGTTCCCCCCTTTATACTTAACCAATCAATCTCGAAAACTAATCAGGGAAGCGCCTTAACACAGTGAACGTATAAACAAAATTTGAAGGAAAACGGATATTTCTATGAAGAGTTATCGCGTTACGTACATACGTACATACATACAGAACCAGCGGGCACATAAGCTCTCAGGCTTTGATAGCCTGTGAGCTAAAAAGCATATTACATAATAGCTGGCTAACTGGTGTGTCGATCTATGTCTATTTGAGGAGTATGAGTCATATCCGGCGGCTCCTAGCTTCAGTTGAAGTGAAAGTTTCTTTGTGAGAATATGTGTTTTTTTGTTATATTTCAGCTTTGTTATTGTGTTTAAATGTATACTTTGACATGTGTATTGAAATAATTTTACTTTTCATATAATAAAAAATAATTTCAATTGAAAATGGGTTATTTTTAAGCCTTTTTACATCTAATTTATCGAAATATATTAATTGAAATATATTACCTAATATATTCAAAGCTTTCTAAAGCTGAACTAGCGGCCTAATTTTGAATTATAATCGTATTGGTTAGTTTTGAAGGCAAATTAAAAAAAAAATTATTAAAAAAAAATTCGCATATTGTTGCCATTTTTAGATATCAATGTTACAATCTATTAAAAACTCTCAAAAATCTCTTTACTATAGAGACTCAACTTTGCTAAATTACTAAATACAAGTAAATATATATATATATATATATATATATATATATATATATATATATATATTATGTACATTAGCTTATATAAATAATTAAACATTTATGTGTTGTAAAATTAACCACATTTAATGAAACATTACTTGTAAATAAAACAAACCTATCAACAATTACTTTCCTCTTATAAACAGTAAACAATTAAATAAACGTTGTATTATATTTTTATTATATATATATACTAGCGGCCCTCCCTCGCTTTGCTTCGGGTTAACCTTGAAAACCTTCATCTCTTTGTGTTTTCTGTAGACCTTTTTAATGTGTACAATAATTAGTACATTATTTTGATAAATCTTGTAGGGTTCAACCTGCGTTTGCAATGTATAAGCGGAAAAAATGAAATTATTTACGACATCACATTAAAAACCTCAAAAATAACAGTATTTCTCCACTATTTAATGGATATACATATAAACCTTCTTGAATCACTCTATCTATTAAAAAAACCGCATCAAAATCCGTTGCGTAGTTTTAAAGATTTAAGCGTACATAGGGATATAGGGACAGAAAAAGCGACTTTGTTTTATACTATGTAGTGATTTATCTGAAATTACAAAGCAAAACATATGGTTATTATACATATAAACCTTCCTCTTGAATCACTCTATCTATTAAAAAAAACCGCATCAAAATCCGTTGCGTAGTTTTAAAGATTTAAGCGTACATAGGGATATAGGGACAGAAAAAGCGACTTTGTTTTATACTATGTAGTGATTTATCTGAAATTACAAAGCAAAACATATGGTTATTATACATATAAACCTTCCTCTTGAATCACTCTATCTATTAAAAAAAACCGCATCAAAATCCGTTGCGTAGTTTTAAAGATTTAAGCGTACATAGGGATATAGGGACAGAAAAAGCGACTTTGTTTTATACTATGTAGTGATTTATCTGAAATTACAAAGCAAAACATATGGTTATTATACATATAAACCTTCCTCTTGAATCACTCTATCTATTAAAAAAAACCGCATCAAAATCCGTTGCGTAGTTTTAAAGATTTAAGCGTACATAGGGATATAGGGACAGAAAAAGCGACTTTGTTTTATACTATGTAGTGATTTATCTGAAATTACAAAGCAAAACATATGGTTATTATACATATAAACCTTCCTCTTGAATCACTCTATCTATTAAAAAAAACCGCATCAAAATCCGTTGCGTAGTTTTAAAGATTTAAGCGTACATAGGGATATAGGGACAGAAAAAGCGACTTTGTTTTATACTATGTAGTGATATATATATATATATATATATATATATATATATATATATATATATAAATGCATATATTTATGTATGTATAACATTAATTAAGTGAAGTTACTAAGTCAACTGCATTGGTTTTAACTTTAAAACACATTAAAAGTAATTTTGGCCAGCATTTTGCCTCAAATACTGCACTGTGGAGCGGCTGTAAGCTAAAATAAAAAAATAAAAATAAATAAAAAAAAGTTTCAATATCGGTACAGATTCTATTGTTGGAAATTGTACGTTAAACGTAACAAATGATCTGCGTTCGTTTTATAATTAGTTTCACAATGTAAAAAAATCATCCTTATTATTTCAGTGAAATGAATTATATCGTCTGCTATGAGCGAAATGAGCATGCCCCCCCCCCCCCCTGTTTTTTTTTTCCTATTACGTATGCCACGTTTACAAATTCGAAATTTTTTTTCTACACCAGACAGCGCTAGGGAGATTTTGCTTTGCGAATGATTATCTCCATGGTTTAATATTTTTGTGACTCATAATGAACGAATCCCCTGTGTTTATTTACTTTAATGGGTTGAGATATCCGGCTGTTAACCTAATTTCCACTGAAGATATCTCAGAATCTATACATTTTTCAATATAACTCATCTCTCAAGCAAACAATTTTTTTGAACAATCTTTCTAAAAATGTAATTTTTATGCAATTTTATTCGAAAAGAATATTTTTTTTAAAAAATGGCCGCCTGGCATATGAAAAAAGAAGTGGTTTGCCCGTATTTATTTTCCTCAATTACATGACTATATAGATTACGTACGAAAGGATTTAATAGAATAAAGATAAAATTTGAAATGACTCGACAAAATTCCGCAAGGATAATATATATTAAATTTCAAACCATTCTGTTGGGTAGTTTTTGCGCTGTTATATGCTTACGGACGGACGGGCCAGACGACGACTATAGGGGCTACGTATTTATATAATTACGAACGCAAATAAAAAGCATTGACTTTTAAACAATATTTTTACTTTCTTCTATCTATACAAGAAAAAAGTATTGGATTCGTGAAAATTTTCAACTTCCGATGGATTTGTACGTTTTAGAAGGTCTTCAACACGATTTGACTGCTTTTAGAAAGTATCTGTGCGTGACAGTGTCTGTCTAACTGTATGTGTCACAAATTTTGTCGGCGCTCTAACTCACGATCTACTGCGTAGAATATTGTAAAATTCCATATGAAGTTCTATCCATATGTGAACTGGTACTGATTAGTTTTAGGCGAAATCCCCCAAGAGGGAGGTTTTGCAAATCGATTATATGTTCTATTTGTGTGCAGAATCAATAAACAGCTTTGTAACTAATTTTTCAACTGTTTTTTTTCCCCTCTCAGAAGCAGTTTTTCTAACTACCTCCCGAGCCCCTAGGCTTTTGGGGATCTCTTCCCCTCCTTCAAAGCGATATATTTCAGAGTTTTCTGGCACTAAAAATGGAAAGAAGTACTTTTAGTGCAGATAAACATTGAAATTTCCTAAAATTCAAAGTGTCATAAATCTGTAAGCTTTGGTCGTAAAAAATGGATTTTTTTTTTTTAATTATTATTTCCTTCCTAGACGGAGAGCAATATTTTTCGAAATAAAAGTTATTAGGACCAGGAGCCCATATAAAAAATATATTTTCATATTCTAATATATATACAGTGAAACCTCCCTGAAAGACCACCTCTATAAGAAGACCACTTCTCATAAAGACCATTTGTTTATGGTCTATAATTTTTGGCTTTAAGCTCAATGTTAATTTCCCTCCGTTAAAGGACCACTATTTCCCGTCTCCCTCCCTGAAAGACCACTTTTCAACTTTTCAGTCGAAGAGTAAGATTACTTTCCTTTGCATGGAGAAATCTGGAAATTCTACCTCTCTCCAGAAAATACGCTCAGGTGAGTCTACTTCCTTAGACCTGGCGAATCAAAGTCACCCCCCCCTCCCCAGTTTAAAGGGGGAAAAATTAGTTCCCGTGCATTACCGTGTTTAATGTCACTATGGTTATGGAGGAATAATTGGTGTTTATGGGAGAAGGGTTATTGTCCACCTGTAAAGTGTAGGAGTCTTTCAAGAGGGAGAGTAGTGGTGATCCAGATTCCAGTTTATCTCAATTCTGTTGCTTTTCCTGGAAATATTTCCACTTTTTGTTATCACCTCAATTTTGTTTAACAGTGGAAGTTATAACACAGTGGATATTCGCATCGAAGTGCATATCGTGTTTTTTCTTGCTGAGTGCTTAGTATACCAATTTAGATGATGTCTAAGAGAAATGTGTTAACTTTGGAAGACAAAGTGTAAGTTTTATGAGCACACGAGAATGGAACATCGGAGAGGAATTTGACGGCGCAGTTTAATTCCTTGATTTAATGGTTTAATTTAATTGTTTGATTTAATTTAAACAATTTCATGTCAAGAAACACTTGTTGAAATCAATAGGTTGATAGAAAGTTCGATACCTGTTAGAGATGATGCTAACATAAATAATTTGTTTAAACAGATCAAAGAATGTTTAGAAATAAAAATTGTTTATAAGAAGTTGTTAAAATCAAAGCAAATTACAATTAATTCCTTCTTTAAACCTGTATAGACATGAAATATATTAAACTAATTCAATAATAATTTCTTTGTAGTATGTATTTCATGAAACTTTGCTTTCCCCTTCACCTCTATTCAGAGACCACCTCTCTGAAAAACCAATTTTTTATAGTCTAATGGGTGGTCTCCTTAGAGAGGTTTCACTGTATATATATATATATATATATATATATATATATATATATATATACGAAGCCCCTTATAAAACAAACGCTATACTTGATTTGTATGCTTTTTGAAATTGGAAGAATGTTTCTACCATCTGCGCTTTAAAGGTAATCGCCATAGCCTCTATTTTGAATCATCCAGTATAATGCAATTCTGAGAACATTTCTGAATATTTTGCATACATTTTATTTCCAAATGGATTTACAGTAAGTAAATTTACAATTTAATGTATTTTTACATAAACATTTATGTGGAATCTCTAACCTCAAAAAATCTCTCTTATAGTTTAACAATATTTTTTTACTAGAATAAGTGGGCAAGGTCGGTGATCGCCCAGGGCGCTAAAAATTAAGGGGCGAAAAATAGACAAAATGCTTAATTAAAACTTATTAGCTTCTTTAAATTATATTATTTGTAGAGATAACGACAAAATTTCGCCCTAAATGCTGTGGTTACAAAAGGCCGCCTCTGTGTAAATCCATCACAAACTAAGAAGCTGGAAAGTTGCAAGAATCCAATATTTCCTTCGTATCAATATCGAAAAAATTAAAAGTGGAGTAACATTTCGAAAACCATCTATATGTTAAATACCTACAAGATTCCATAAATGAGTGAAACAAATAATATTGCAAATCGTTTCTCTTTTGCATAAAATATTTGCCCGATATGAAGAAAAAACCTGAAAGAAAATCTTAACACCGTGGACCCTACTCAGCCTAATGGGTAATCCGCCTCTGTTTGTGTGATGCTTATATCTCGTCAACGAAATATCAAATTTAGAATTCTCATGATAAGAATGGATTGTAATTCAAAAATCATTGTTACAGATCTCTCATTCTCCAATTAAAGGTGGAAAGGGGGGGGGGATCAAATACAGTTAGTTCCAAGAGAAATCGATTCTCCCAGAAAGCACGTGTTGGTTATTCCACAAAATGTTTTAAGGCATAAGCGCAGACAAGGGGCAACAGGGGAGGGCCTTTGCCTTTCCCTGGATTATGAAATTTAATTTACTAAATTTACCTTTATCTCGAATGATTTTGAAAAAAATAGTAACATTAATTCATTCCTATTAAAATAATTAACTTAAAATTTTAAAGACTTAATATAATTAAACACTGAATTAAAATAATTAAACACTAAGAGAAAGGGGAACTAAGAATTTTTTGTCAGGAAAGGCAGAGTCCCCCCTGAATCTCTCGTGAAAGATAATTTTTAGATTTGTTTTTCTTTTTATGTTCATGTGTTTAAAAATTATCTTAAACAGGGGTTCAAGGTGGTTAGAGCCACCCTCCCCTGATGAAAAAAATCCCTGACGGCTCGGCCTACAGGCACAGGTAGATTTCGAAGACGCAGAACGTGGGGTGCCTGTTTGTCGGGAATTGCGGAAGAAATGACCTTTTTGCGGATGATGCTGCAGTTGGAACCGCCTACTTCGAAACGAAACTTGTTTGCTTTTTTTTTTTTGCTATAAGAGTTGGTCCTATAAAAAACATGTCAATATAAAAGTTTTAGATAATATTAAGAGGATTTATAATATATTTAAGCGGATTTGAAATATTGGGAATTGACGAAGTTATGAATTTTTTTCTTCTAAAACCCTCCTTCCCTCCCCCCCCCCTTAAGGCAATTTTTAATTATATCAAAAATCTATCATACATAAGTTTTTGGCCCTGTTCCTAGAAGTAATAATAACTTTAAACGGATTCGGTACGTATCATAATTAAGAAATTATGGTTTTTTTTTCTGTTTTCACAAAAAGCCCCCCCCCCCCCCCCTTGGTTTGATTTTGCCCATTAACAAACTTGACCGAGATTTTATGTCCCTTGATTTTATGTATCAGTTTCGAAAAGATGCGGGAGTTGGAACCTTCGAAAAATAACTTGTTTGCAGGCGGAGCCGGCAGGGATTTTTTTTGTTTTTAAATTTTTTTTTGCTATAACGGTTGGTCCTATAAAAAACTTGTCAATATAAAAGTTTTAGATAATACTAAGAGGATTAATAATAAATTTACGCGGATTTGATATCTTGTGAATTGACGAAGCTATGATTTTTTTTCTCCTAAAACCCCCCTCCCCCCCCCCTTGGGGCCATTTTTAATTATATCAAAAATCTGTCATACATACATTTTCGGCCCTTTTCCTAGAAGTAATAATAACTTTAAACGGATTCGATACGTATAATAATAAAGAAATTATGAGGATTTTTCTGTTTTCACAAAAAGCCCCCCCCCATTTCCCCCCCCCCCCCTTGGTTCGATTTTGCCCATTAACGAACTTGACCGAGATTTTATGCCCCTTGATTTTATGTATCAGTTTCGAAAAGATGCGGGAGTTGGAACCGCCTACTTCGAAAAATAACTTGTTTGCAGGCGGGGCCGTCAAGGATTTGTTTTGTTTTTAATTTTTTTTTTTTTTGCTATAACGGTTGGTCCTATAAAAAACTTGTCAATATAAAAGTTTTATATAATACTAAGAAGATTAATAATAAATTTACGCGGATTTGATATCTTGTGAATTTACGAAGCTATGATTTTTTTTCTCCTAAAACCCCCCTTTTTTCCCCCCCTTGGGGCCATTTTTAATTATATCAAAAATCTGCCATACATACATTTTCGGCCCTTTTCCTAGAAGTAATAATAACTTTAAACGGATTCGATACGTATAATAATAAAGAAATTATGAGGATTTTTCTGTTTTCACAAAAAGCCCCCCCATTTCCCCCCCCCTTGGTTCGATTTTGCCCATTAACGAACTTGACCGAGATTTTATGACCCTTGATTTTATGTATCAGTTTGGAAGAGATTTATGCAGAATTTTTCCAGTTATCGTGGTCAGAAAAAAGTGACATAGATAGATAGATAGATAGATAGATAGATAAACTTTTGAACTGGGTGTGGTTTTGGGTTCTGGGAGTCATGATCGGCGTAGATCTGCAAAAATTTTTCAAAATTTCCAACTTAGGTGAGAATGTAATAGGTAGTATTTCTTACGAAATCTACCTAAAAATGAGCTGCTTCAATTCTCCAATTTAATATTCAGGGTTTGGTGATATATATCAATGGACATATATCATGGTATATATCATGATATCATAGCTGCCAACTTTTACGCTTTTTTCCTACCACTAAAATTTTATAATAAATTTTACCTTATTGAACCGCTGAAATCATGCGATTCAATTAGGCACAATTTTCTATTAATTTTTAGTGGTATCAAAAAAGCGTAAAAGTTGGCAGCTATGCATGATATATATCCGATATTTATTTTTAAAATATCATGTTATCTGATATTTTCGATATTTTCATATATTTGATATTTATTTTCCAAATGTCATTGTGTATGATATTTTTAGTCAAAACAGGTGTAAATGAATTTTTCATAACTGTTATTAATTGTATGGCTCTTTAGATTGCATTACTTTTGCATCCGGCAATGACTTTTTTAGCCAAATAAAAGAAAAGAAATCTTTACCAGGCTTTACGTTTGAAGCTGAATTTTTAAATGGAGAACCAATATTAACTAACAGCCATTGAAAGATAAACTGTATATTCGGATAATCGGTTTACAGATTTATTAGAAAGATTTTTTTCTGGTATGGTTGTTGTTCAATTTAAACTGCACATCGGGTTAGTGAATGAAAAAGCAGACAAACTTATAGTTATGTTCAAATTTTTCAAAAAAAAAAAATGTATTTAAAATTTTGTTGTATAAAACATAAAATTTTCTTGATACTTAATACTGAAGTTCCTATAGTTTTTTTTTTTTTTTTTTTTTTTTGCTGAATGTAAAAAGCAAATTGTTTCTGTTTTCAATTAGTGTATCTTCAATTTTGGTTATGTAAGAGAAAAAGAAAGAAAAAGTCATTTAGAATAGCTTTGTTTTTGGGTTTTCTTAAAGTCTTCATGTTAGATGCAATATGTTTTAGTTTCTAATTTGTACTATGTCTGAAAATATTTATAATCAGTAGTAAAAATTAACTAATTTGAAAATATCGGATATATATCAAAATATGTAGATATACAGGCAACCCCCGACTTACGTAAATTCGCAGTCACGTAATTACTTTCAAAAATTCCATTTAATAAATCTAAAAAATTTCATTAATGAACATACTTAGCAGGCAAACTTATATTTATGTTCAAATTTTTCAAAAAAAATAAAAAAAGAAAGAAAAGAAAAGAAAAGAAACAGAAAAAAGAAAAATTGTATTTAAAGTTTTGTTGTATAAAATATAACATTTTCTTGATACTTCATACTGAAGTTCCTATAGTTTGTGTTTTGCTGAATGTAAAAAGCAAATTGTTACTGTTTTCAATTAGTGGGTCTTCAGTTTTGGTTATGTAAGAGAAAAAGAAAGAAAAAGTCATTTAGAATAGCGTTGTTTTGGGGGGTTTTTTTGTTTTTGTTTTTTGTTTTTTAAAGTCTTTATGTTAGATGCAATATGTTTTAGTTTCTAATTTGTACTAAGTCTGAAAAAATTTATAATCAGTAATGAATTAACAAGTTTGAAAAGAAAAAAAAATTAAATATAATATATTATATCTTTATGTTAGGTGCAATATGTTTCAGTTTCTAATTTGTACTAAGTCTGAAAATATTTATAATCAGTAGTAAATTAACAAGGTTGAAAAAAAGTATATTTTTTTTAAGTCTTCATGTTAGGTGCAATATGTTTTAGTTTCTAATTTGTACTAAGTCTGAAAATATTCATAATCAGTATCAAAAATTAACTAGTTTGAAAATATCGGATATATATCAAAATATTACATATACAGGCATCCTCTCCCCCGACTTACGTAAATTCGCAGTTACGTAATTAATTTCGAAAATTCCACTTAACAAATCTCGAAATTTTCATTAATGAACATACTTAGTACTAGTGCGTTTGCATACTTTTGATAATTCGTATATAAATAAAATATGCAGATAAAAATCATATATATGATAGGTGTATAGAGAGTTGTATTTTTATACAAACAAACACAAAACTATAATGCGGCAAAAAAAAAAAAAAAAAAAAAAAACTCTGGTTCAGTCGTTATAATTATGTTTGCTGAATGCTATTTATTTGCCTTGTCATCGGAATTCGTGAAGAAGAGGTAAGTCACTCCTCTTTAATTATTTCTAATTTTTATATTCATTTAATGTAGATTCGAGATTCGTTAGGTATAAGCCATTTCACCAATGTTAAATTTATAAATCCCGAAATCCACAAGATATTTTTAATTTGAAAAGTCCTTTTCCAGTTTGTTTTTATATTTTTTCATACTTTTATAGTTTATATCCGAGTAAATACTGTTGCATGATGCTTTATTTATAAAATAATATTATATATATAATAATGATAAAAAATATTGCAGTTTCTAACGAAATTATACTTCAGAATTTTACAAATTCAAGTTACATAAAAAGTCTACGGAACTCATCACTTACCTAAGTCGGAAGATGCCTGTATATCAAAATAACGGATATTTTTTTATATTTTTGAAAACATTATAGTGTTTAATAGCCCTGTTAATATTACCAATTATATTGAAGAGGGCAAACATGAAAAATAATTAATAATTAAATTAGACTTACCCCTTTCTTCAAACTGACAAAAGCCCTTTGGCAAGTAGGAGAAATCATGGATACAGGTCTATCATTCTCCAATTAAAGGGGGCGGAGGGGAATTTTTCAATTACAGCCAAGAGAAATCGATTCTCCAAAAAAGCACGTGGTGAACAAATATAAACACAAACAAGCCGAGCAGTACTTATTTTCACGGCCAAGCTTGGTTCCAACACAAACCGAAACTGGAAGTCCCTTTCCAAACGGAGTTTCGAAATTTTGCGACTAGTCCATCGTGGCCTTAATAAACGACCTCCTTTGGTCCAGTATCCTATATTTGGTTAGGCACGGCTCAGAGAGAAATCTTGGTCTGAGAGAGTAGATATAACTGAGTTTTGCTTGTCTTGCTAGCGCGCAAAAAAAGATGTGGTAGGAAACAGAAGGCGGAGCTATTCGGCCGAGCAAGAAGGTTATTTGCCTCTGGGACTCCATTAGCGGAGCGATGCCTGGAATGTAATGTTGTGTTGGTAAAAAACGCTATTATGTATTGGGATCGTATTCTACTTTGGAGAGATGGTCAGCGCTATAGTTTATTACACAAAACGTTTTAATCGTAACGTTAAAGCTCTTCATCAGTAAAATATCAAATTTCCCTCGCTAATGTAAAACCAATGGGCGTGTGATGTGTTCGTATTTTTAAAATATCTCCTTAGGAAAATAATATTTTTAACTTTTGTTTTCTGTGTACTGTTCTTAAACGATGTGTCTTTCTTTCGTAGTTGTCAAATTATTTTTTAAATATATAGTTAATTTAGAATTTTATGTGTTAAAATCTTAACGAAACTAAGTAAGATTATTAAAGATTCTCTTCAAATAAAATCAAGCATGTATTTAAAAAATATTTTGACATCCTTCAAGAAAAGTACACAGAAAACAAAAGTTTTCAAAATTTTAATTTACTGGGAAGATATTTTATAAATACGAATGCATCGCACGGCCATAGGTTTAACATTAGCGAAGGGAATTTGAAATCTCACTGATGAAGAGCCTTAAGAGCCTACACTAGTCATGCGAAGAACTGCTACTGTTAAGTCTATGGGAAGGTTCTTTACAGATTTCTCGCTCGCATTTTAATATATATATATATTTGCATAGGATAGCTGAGGTCGATCTCTAACGCTGTTAGTTTTTACTTTTTTGATTTTGGTTGCAGTTTTTTTCTTATAAGCGGACATTTTTAATTTTAGAACCGGTTGAAACCTGTTCTGAAAGTGAAAGTACCCTTATATATAAAAAAAAAAACTATAACCAAAATCGAAAAAGTAAAAACTAACAACATTCTTAAGCAAAAAAATCCTTTAAAAATATTAAAATGCGAGCGAGTAATTTGAAAATAACCTTCCCACAGACTTAAAATTAGCTTGAGCGTTTCTTCCCGTGACTAGTGTAGGCTCTGAAGGCTGTTAGTCAGTCAGCTTCCCAATATTAAACCTATGGGTGTTGGATACATTCATATATTTAAAATATCGCCTCGGGAAATTAATTTTTATAACTTCTTTCTTCTGTGTACTCTTCTTAAAGGATGTCTCAAATTATTTCTAAAATATATAATTTTATGTGAAGTATTAAAATCTTACTCAGTTTCGCTAAGATTTTAACACATAAAATTATAAATGATGTATATATTTTAGAAATATTTTGACAAAAAAGAAAGAAAGACGCATCCTTTAAGAAAAATACACAGAAAACAGAAGATAGAAATATTAATTTTCTAAGGAGATATTTTAAATATACGAATGCATCCTACGCTTATAGTTTTAACATTAGTGAGGGGAATTGGGAAGTTCACTAAGAACCTTAACGTTAACACAGGCGCGGCAAGAGGAAGCAAGGAAGGGCCATTGCCTCAATTCTGGAATTTAATAACAGATGTTCTCAAATCCAAAAGAGCTATTTTCTGACGCATTTCTGAATTCATTTTTGTTCGGATACGCATGAAATTGGCAGGTGTTCTTATTCAGAAACTATGTAATTGAAAGACGTTTCCATTTTTGGTAAAGGCAGAAAATCCTTCAAAAAATACTGTCAAAGTCAGCGTTTTGAACCGAATTCCTGACGCGGCAGCCCGGAAAAGGAGAAAAACTTGTCATGTGACAAGAATCACTTATAACACGGAAAGTAATTTATTTATCAAAAAATGGAAAACGTGTTTAGAGTCCAAATCGCTTCAATAGTCAGGCCTGCCAATTTGATTCCTTTACGTTTAAAAATGAATTAGAAAATGTGTCAGAAAATTTTGCGTTGTTGAGCAGGGAATTTGAGAACCACCTACTAAAATTATCTTTTTCTCTGATGATTTAAAAAAAAATTGAATCATTTATTCATTTCTAAATGATTTAAAATAATTTAATACTATTTGATATAGAGTAGCTAAGAAATTCCCCTTAACCCCCACCCCTGAAACATTATGTTTAGTTTTGCTTTTCATTTTGTGGTCATATGTTTAAAATTTATTTTAAAAGAGAAGTTCAGGGATGAAAAGAAGAACTGTTTCAATTCTCCATTTTCAAAATGCTGGTAAAAACTAATTTTTGAATATTTAATATTTTTTAATCGCTAAATTTGTATATTGCTCTTTATGTTGATACATTAAAAAATTGTTTTGCATAGGAAGTTTTGACAATAAATAAATAAAAAAAATGTATCGCGTCGGCAACCACATATATACATCAGTGTGCGTCTGTGTGTGTATCTGCATAGGCAATTTCTCTAATGGTTACATTTCTAATCAAATAATTAAGGCGCTGTGTGCTTTTACTTTTAAGGAGGAAGGTCTCAGTTCCGTAGTCAGCGTACTCGCATTCCACGAACATGACAACATTCGCAGGCTCAACAATTCGAAAAAATATATATTTGTCTATCCTAATCATACCTATAACATTGAATTAAAACTATTTTTATTAATTCTTCTTATAAATTTAATTGATTAAACAGAACTAATGTAACTCGAAACGTGTTTTCCCCAAAATCACATTTTTAAACCAACGGAAACTATTCAGATGATTCACTTAATATTTATCTCCAAATGACTAAAGTTCATTCCTTATAAACTACCATAGGCCCTTTTTTTCCAAGTATTTTACTTCTTCTGATCTTTTTACAAGCATTTATATGCAACTTTTCAAGGGTAAAAATCACCCCCTCCCCTCACACACACTTTTTTTTTTTTTTTTTTTTTTTTTTTTTTTTTTTTTTTTTTGTATTGGCACTATGTTTGCAATATTTTTAATTTTGAAATCTGGCTACTCTACCTTTGTAGGTACTTCAAAAAAAATTATGAATGTTTGAATGAATTTATTCTTCGATGTTCCAGGTCTTTCCATGTCAGCCTAATCAATAAAGTGCCTTTTATAAAATACAATACACATCAGGCTACAAAATAGTGATAATATTCATCAAACAGACAGTGATATATCAGAGATTGAATGGTAACTTAAATGTACTTTAATAACATACGAAAAAGCTCTATGCTTTTATTTATTTTTAATACTTCGAGAAAAAATGCTAAATCTTCCCTCCTTCCTTCTTTTTTGAGTGGGGGAAGTACTCACAGTTCAGTCCCCACCTTAAAGTTAAGTCATTTTGACTACTTCTGACAGACACTACTTACTACTTCTACTTTTGACAGCTCTTTTTTTTTTTTTTTTTTTACTACTACTTTACTACTTAATTTTTCAGTAACCAGTCATTTCGAAACTTTATGAACTTTTGATTTAAGTAGATTAAATTAAAAGTGCATAAAGTTACATGTCTGCGAAGGAAATATTTTACTCAAAAATAAAAATAAAAATAAATTAAATATAAAATTAAAATATACTTTATCAAATAACAAAATTTCTCATCGAATTACAATTTTTTTTAAAAGAGAGAATAAACAGGGAAAAAAAAAAAAAAGAGGAAAAGAAATATTTGCAAGAGTTGTTTTGGAAATACCTGCTTTAGAAATACAGTGAACTCTGTTAAAGTGGACTCCATGTAAGACGGAAAACTGTCCGTTCGAACTGCGGAAAGATTTTAAAGTCGCGTTCGGTCAGAACGAATTTTATAGTAAACTTTATCTTTATCAAAGGCGGAATTTGGTCTATGCCGAAAAATTTTCTCGGTCTCGATCGGTTTTACCTTAGACAGAGTTTATTGTGGCTTACTTTTGTTAGTATGGCAGTTTTAAGGCTCGAAAACTGAAATTTATTTTGGAACCCAAACTTTCGATTAATCTGATGCTTTTACATTTATAGGTTTCAGTTCAGACATTCAGAGGAATGTCTGTCCATTATATATCGATGAAAACAAATCAATAATTATCAATGGCAACATTGAAAGTCGATATCTTAATAGGTGTGAAGATTTAAAGGAAAATCCTCCAAAAAGTGTTAACAAAACACAAAATGGCATTTTTTCCCCCCAAATACTGTACAAATTCTTAATCTAGAATTCTCGGGATCGTTGCAATTTTGGATTATTGAATTTTTTAAACTAGTTTTTAAAATAAATTCAAACAATACAAATATATAACTTTAATTTAAACAGGTTAAATAACGCAAATTCAATTCAATTTAAAATGCTTCGCAATAGTTTAAAATTGTTTGGTGTCGCCATCTAGTACATATTAGCAGAAATAACTACATGATAAATTCCTTTTATCACTCTTATATTACCGAATAAGTAATATAGATGAAATATAGAATTATTTTAAATTTGTATTTTCCGAGTTCATATTACTTAAAAATGAAAAATAAATAACGTAACATTAAAAGTGGGAAAAATGTAGTAAAATTAAATAGATTAAAAAAAAAAATGATCGATTGCTTAAAATAATTTTTGAAGCCAGTATGCATATTTGTAGTGGCGCCATCTATTATAAATTACTGAAAATAAAAGTAAATAAAACAACAAAATGTTCGGAAATGCGTAAATAACAAATGTTTTCCAACTAAAAATATTATACTGTATTTTATTTCAGCAATATCACAATGTTCTACATAGTACAACATGCCTTTTTCGCTGAACTAGGGGAAAAAGTCATGCAAAGATATGGTAAAAAAACTGAAATTACTTTCACAATTTTGCACTCATCTATTTTTACTTTCTTCCATCTTTACAATAAAGTATTGGATACGGGAAAAAAATCAAATTCCGGTTTTCGACGGATTTATACGTTTTAGAAGGTCCTGAACACGATTGGATTGTTTTTAGAAAGTGTATGTATGTGACAAAAATTTTGCGGGCGCTTATCTCAAGAACAAATGCATGAATTTTCATCAAACTTCAGATTCAGTTTGACGTTGACATAAGTTGTTGCTGATTACGTTTTGGTGTAAATCGTCCAACAGGTGGCTCTTCTATGCTGTATTTTTTACGATTTCCGCAATAGCTCTATCTCAAGAACTAACACACGGATTTTCAAACTTCATATTTTGCAATACCTTGACATAAATAGATGCTGATTAGGTTTGGCTAAAAACCATCCTACAGTTGCTGCTTCTATGCTGTGTTTATCCCGATTTCCGCGATGTCTATACCTGAAGGACTAATGCACGAAATTACACCAAATTTCATATTCTGTTAGATCTTGACAGAAATAGATCCTTATTAGGTTTGGGTGTATACATACCTAACAACAGGTGTTGCAGCTACGCTCTGTTTTTCATGTTTTCCGCAATAGCTATATCTCAAGAACTAACACACGGATTTTCAAACTTCATATTTTGCAATACCTTGACATAAATAGATGCTGATTAGGTTTGGCTAAAAACCATCCTACAGATGCTGCTTCTATGCTGTGTTTATCCCGATTTCCGCGATGTCTATACCTGAAGGACTAATGCACGAAATTACACCAAATTTCATATTCTGTTAGATCTTGACAGAAATAGATCCTTATTAGGTTTGGGTGTATACATACCTAACAACAGGTGTTGCAGCTACGCTCTGTTTTTCATGTTTTCCGCAATAGCTATATCTCAAGAACTAACACACGGATTTTCAAACTTCATATTTTGCAATACCTTGACATAAATAGATGCTGATTAGGTTTGGCTAAAAACCATCCTACAGATGCTGCTTCTATGCTGTGTTTATCCCGATTTCCGCGATGTCTATACCTGAAGGACTAATGCACGAAATTACACCAAATTTCATATTCTGTTAGATCTTGACAGAAATAGATCCTTATTAGGTTTGGGCGTATACATACCTAACAACAGGTGTTGCAGCTACGCTCTGTTTTTCATGTTTTCCGCAATAGCTATATCTCAAGAACGAATAGATTGTCATTTAATTTTGCTTGCAGACAATTTGATTTATATAGAAGGAATTTTGGGGATGGCCACAACATACTAGTTTAAATTTTAAAAAATATATTTCTATTATAATATACTGCACATAGAAATATTTTTTTAATGCAGATTATTGTAATAAGCTGTATTTAGGAATTATAAGCTTGTGGTGATAGCAAGCAATATTTTTTGCACTACTTTTGTGTTAATTTCATATGAAAGCATACAGAGGTTCATCATGTGTGTCTGTGACTAAATTTTTTGAAGAAAAATTTTAATTAATCTTTTTATTTTAAGCAATTACTACTTCTTATTTCCTTTCAGTAAGTACTGAAAGAAATCATTAGTCATTCCCGATAATTTTAGTAACTGGCGATAATGATAAAATATAAGTTTTTAACCTTTTACTGCTTCTTGAAACTTCTATCGGAAAAATATTTTCAACATACAATTTTCTTTCTACTTTCTTTCTTTCAACTTTTTCTAAATATAATGTATAGAACCCAGGAACAACATAAAATTTCAATTTCATAACTTTTTGTTAAAAATAACTATTTTAACATACATGGCTTTTAATACGATAAAGAAATGTTTGAAACATTTTTGCAGTAGGAACTCTACCTAACCCCTAAAACTAACGGTTTAAGAATACCTACTAGTAAGTAAACTAGTAAGTGATAAGGGATAATAAATGCAATGCCTGTATACATGTATGCAATCACTAAATTGTTCTAAACGTTTTTCTTTAAAAAGTACATCACAGCAAAATTTTAAATGCTTGAAAAGCTGACATTTCAATGAATGTAATAGCTTTTATTAAAGACCCAGCATTTCTCACTTTTTATTTTGAAAGACTAAACAAGCAAATCAAATAAGAAAATCTTCAGTAAATAATGTTTTTGTTTTTAAATTTAATGTTTACTATGTTAAGACTACAAACTTTAAATGATTGAAATTTTTAACAAGTTGAAAATTGTACGTTACATGTGACAAATGAGGTGCGTTCTTTTTATAACTAGTTTCATAATGTAAAAAAATTATCCTTATTATTTCAGTGAAATGAATTATATCGCCTGCTATGGGCAAAATGAGCCTGCCTTTTTTTTTTCTGATTCTGTATGCCACATTTACAAATGCGAATTTTTTTTTTTCTACACCAGACAGCGCTGCAAAATTCACCATGGAAATATTTCTTTGCGAATGATTACCTCCATGGTTTAATATTTTTGTGACTCATAATAAACAAATCTCCTGTGTTTATTTACTCTAATGGATTGAGATATTCGGCTGTTAACCTAATTTCCACTGAAGTTATCTCAGAATCTATACATTTTTTAATGTAACTCATCTCTCAAGCAAACAATTTTTTTGAACAATCTTTGTAAAAATAACTTTTATGCAATTGTATTCAAAAAATTAATTTTGAATAAAATGGCCTGGCCGCCTGCACTGCAAAAAATAACTGTTGATTTTACAGTATAAAACTGGCACCCCAGCTGCCAGTATTATACCGTAAAATTAACAGTATTAAATAGTAAAATAAGCAGTAATACGCTACCGCGCATGCGCGGCAGCGTATTACTGCTTGCGCGGCAGCGTATTACTGCTTATTTTACTATTTAATACTGTTAATTTTACGGTATAATACTGGCAGCTGGGGTGCCAGTTTTATACTGTAAAATCAACAGTTATTTTTTGCAGTGTGGTATATGAGAAAAGAAGTGGTTTGGCCGTATTTGTTTTCCTCAGTCACATGAACTGCACTTTTATTCTCTAGATTTACGTACGATAGGATTAATAGAATAAAGAAAACTTTTATTAATATTTTTTAAGTTTTCATTTGATTTTCATAAAATTTGAAATCATGACAAAATTCGGCACCGATAATAGATATTAAATTTCAAATCATTCGGTTGGGTAGTTTTTGAGCTGTTATATGTGGACGGACCAGACGACGACTATAAGTTATGTATTTATATAATTATAAACACACCTAAAAACTAACTTACTGCATGCTAGTTGGCATATTTTAGCAAAAGTAGATAGGCAGAATATAGAAGTGTTTTTATGACGACGTTTGGTAATCCACATTCACTACAAACCACATTGTTGTCAATTTAAATGAAATTCCGTTTAAAAAAATTTACTTTTTATTAAATGTAACATATTCTAAACAAAAATGTTTCAATTTGATCTGTTTGAAAATAATGGAAACTACATTAAATCAATGGTTTTTTATCAATTATTTGATACTGAAACAAATACATCTATGTTTCATAAAAACTAATTAGTTTTCAGAAATCAGCGATGAATGAGCATTCGAATTTGTATATTCAAATATGTCAGGATGTCTAGTCCAACTCAGCTACAATTTTCCCTGACTTTCCTAGGTTTTCCATACGAATTTAAAAAAAAAAAAAAAAATTCCAGGTATCAAGATTTTGTGATTTTACATACAAAAATCTAAAAGCTGTAAATTTGAGGAACTTTCACAACTGATTCTGAAGCACAAACTACTAATTTTTTAAACAAAATTGACAAACTGTTTTAAGCACCAAAATATTTATTTCATGGTTAAATAATTGCTTGACTCTCCTATATTTCTTAATGAGAATGTTTTTTTTTACATGCTAAACATTTTACAGATACACACCTTTAGGACCAGGTTCAATCCATTTTGTCCACTCATGATAAAATCCTTTATGACATCAGTCACAGAATGCTTTGAAATATTTTATTAATAATATAAAAAAAACTTTTTATACATAGATAACATAGCTGCTTTGTAACTACCCAAATTTAAGGATTATAAATATTCAATAAATTAAACTAACAAATGATCAGTTCCTAAACAAAACAATCAGACTGGATCACCTAAGCAATCTTACAAAACTGTACAAAGATTCAGTGAAACTGATGACTGAAAATCTCAGAGTTATGAGTAACAAGGACTGAAAAGGGGTAGACATAATTACATAAAAGATTGAAATATTCAAATCTTTATTTTAATTAAATCAAATATTACAAATCCTTAGTTTTATAATCAGAAAAAATTTTATGACTTTTCCGCAGAAATGGTAAATTTCCAGGACTTTCCTTGCCCATAAAAATTTTCTTTACTTTTACAGGTTATCCACGTGGCTAGACACCCTGATATGTATACTTATTTTATTGCTATGTATTATTTGATTATGCTTACATTATTTATTTTTTTTTAATGCTTATTGGAAAACTTATTTGAAATCATTAACTTTGGGTTTTAAAATTTATTCATGCATTAACTCCTTTCCATCTGCAAAAGAAAAACAAAAACAGACAAATGACTATGCAACCCAATGATCCCCGCAACCTTCAGCCAAAACTTTTGTGTATTAGAGTGAGTAAAAAAGACTATATTTTAAGCATAAAGCAGCCATTAAACTTGCCTCCCCTCCCACCCACCCCAAAAAAAAATCATCCCTATTTAATAATACTAAAATGTAAAAATCAGCAGACATGACTTTTGAAGATATTCGACATCAAATAGCATTTTTCAATAAACATATTAATCTTGAATTATAATAAACAAATTGCTCTCTCATGATGATCTTCCGTAGGCTGTCACGTGTGGAAATTTAGTAAAAAATGCCAATTTTAACAGCCTTTTCTGAAAGATCATGTCTTTATCAGAAAATGGAAAACACTATTCGATTTCATAGTTTGAGTAAGAGCACATGCCAATTTTATGCATTTACGAATTTGTTAATGTAACAGAAAGTAGCCAGTTTGGATTTGAGAATCCAAAAGTCTTAAGGCTCTGCATCAGTAAGATTTGAAATTTCCTCCTGCCATGTTAAACCAATGGTCACGGATTTCATTCGTATTTGTCGAAAATCTCATTAGGAAATTAATATTTTTGACTTATTTTTTTAGTATTCTCTTCTTACAGGATGTCTCTTATTTTCTGTGTTGTCAAAATATTTCTAAATTACATATATTTTTTTTTTAATTTAGTGCTAAAGTCTTAAGAAGTCAGCGAGATGTGAATAACACTAAATAACTCCAAAACTATTTGGAGTTTTAAAAACTGGAAAACACTGAAATAAAGTGTATGGTCTCATCTATTCATATAAATTAAAAAAATTGTTAAGTTTATTTAAACTCTAGATTTTAGACAAAAAAGCAGAAAATTGATGAAAATTTCATCCCCCCCACTAAGAATAAATCAAGGCAGGAGGAGCACCACAGTTGACCTTTGACATCACACAGGTCGAAAGTCAAAAGGGTCGGAAGAACGGTGCTATCTTGGAAACGCATGGCGATTCATTCATTCAGTATGCTTCTAATTTTTAATACAGAACAGAGTCTGATATAGTGAAGATTAAATTATTTTGACAAACTAAGAATATATATATATATAAAATTGTGAGGGCTTCATTTAAAACTGATTCATATACAAGTTTAATCTTTATTGTATAGGATTCCCTTCTTTATTAAAAAGTATAAAAAATCTCAACTGAAAACTTTAAAGATCGGCAACATTTTAATTGACGTAATAAATTAAATATCTTTTTAAAATAAAGATAAAAAATACAGAAGGTATCTTGCATAGTAAAAATTATGTTTGAATAAAGAGTTTATCAGATTATAAATTATTTATAATATATTTATAATTATAAATATTTTACAATAATTTAATACAAATTATAATTTATTATATTTATATGTTACTGTGTTTATATGTTATATTATAATTTCTACTTCGCAATTATGACATGATTATTATAATTCTCTGCCACATTGATGTAAAAATCTATGTTATGCTTATATATTCAGTGTCAATTTTCTTGGTATACTGTCGTTTGATGCTGCATCATAAATTTGAAATAGCATATTTAGTTATACACAAATAAAATACGAATGAGGTATCATTCGAAAGGTTTTTGAAGCGGTTTCTGGCATAGTACACTCACATTTCGTTAAAACATGTTTTTTTTTTTTAAATTAAAAATTGCTGTAATTAAAAATTAAATCGGCGTTGTTTTCATAAATTAAATAAAAGGTTTTTCTCAAATTTGTGTTGCTACAAAAATGAAATAACGCATTATACGATGATCAACATGATTATAAAAAAAATAAATAGTACAAAAAAGATAATGTATGATTTCTCAGCACGGATTAACTTCATATTTATGGATAAAAAGCAAAATTGAAATGTTTAGAAGAAAAAGATATCATCAATCAATAGAAACAGTGGTATTTCACATGTAGAATAAAAGGTATGCTTTGTTAGATTAGATTAAATTTTATTTTAAATGCATTCAATTTATTTTTCTTTGTATTAATATTCCTAAATAATAAAATAATGAAAATTTATAACAAGAATATTTTTTAATGAGAAAAGAAAAAATACAATTATGAGTTACAGGCTAGAGTACACAGCGAGTCGGGTTGTGCCCGACATCTGACCTCTGCAAGTCAACCCCAACCCAGCCAAAAAAAAAATAAAAATAAAAAATCCTCAACCCAAAACTCAACACAATTCGACCCGAAACTTACCCGATGCGAAACTGAAGTGAAAGAAACTTAATACACATTGGAATACAGTAATGGAAAAGTAGTCTGAAGTTATGCCTCTAATATCAATATAAACTTATTTGTATAAAAAATAAATATATATACACTCATTAATATTCTACTTAGCATTTTTCATTTGGGAATATCTATATATATATTCTTTAGAAAAATCGGATCAACTAGACTTGAACCCGAAACATTTAAAGTCAACCCCAAACCAATCCGAAACGCCACAAATTAGCATTAATTCGACCCGAACTACATCTGGGGCAAAAACGAAACCTGTCACATATGCTGCCATCAAGTGACATTAGAAAAAATTATATGTTGGATATTACAGTTATAGATTTGTTTCACCAAAAACTGTGGCTTGGCACTTTTTTGCCCCGACCCCCTTTATTTTCACTATAAAGAAATTTACACCCACCCCGTACTTTCAAAAACTTTTTTCTTAAACTAAATATTTTTAAAAAGCCATAATCTTATTTCAAAATTTAATCGCCTACTGGCAGAGTTATAGCAAAAACCCAGATTTTTTTTTTTTTTTTTTTTTTGAAAAGTTAAAATAAACATAAGTTTTTTATTTAATTTGTGTGAAAAGTCTTTTTTTTTTTTTTTTTTTTTTTTAAAGTTAAAAAAATTAATATTTTAAATTTTGTTTTTGTATCTTTTAAAAAAATAACAATTAATAAAAATAAATAATAAATAGTTAATTATATAGTTTTGCTTTATGAGATTTTTGTTATTCAATAGAATTTCATAAAATGTTTTAAATTATTATCCTACAACTAATTAGCAATATTTTACTGTTAAATTATTAAGATAGTTTTTTATTTGATTTGTTAGTTATATATGAATGTGATAAGTAGTAGATTTGTTCATATAAATTAAAGTTTTCCTCATATTCATATTTACTTATATGTAATTGCTATTTATAAATATTTTAACCGTTTAAAAATGTATGCAATACAAGAAAATGTTAAAATAATTAAATTATTACATGCGAAAAGCATTAGATAGAGAAAATTACGTCATATTTTAAAAAGCCCAAGTAATAATATTGCCAAACACTTTCGACTGAATAACATAAACGTTATAATACACGTCACACGTGAATAATAAACGAAGGGGAAAAAAAACAACTTTAAAATAAGTAAATTATTACAAGAGAAATGCATTAAATAAGAAAATTGTCATATTTAAAACGATTTTCTTATAGCGTCTGAAAAGAAAACTTTTCTTCTAGATGTTATTATAAAAGTCCGTAGGCAGCGACATTTTTTACTTTCAATTTTGCTGATTTTTAAATGTGTGATTAAACTTACTTAATCACGAAATAAGGCGTGTCAATATTGTCGTGACCGTAGTGAATGCAGTCTTGAGACCCAAAAAATCTTCAGTTAAATGGAAATGAATGGCAACCCGATTACAGAAGATCACCTCTGGTCATTAAATCTTATGTAATCGGGTAATATTTTTAAAACAACGCAAATTAGTACGTCTTTAGAACCTGTGGGGTCTGGATAGGGGTTTGCAGTTCGTAAGTGGCAAATCTCTCCCCCCCCCCCCCCCCAAAAAAAAAAAAAATCGGTATGTCATTCACAGTTTAAATGAAATTTTGTTTTCTTATTAAGAGTAGTTTTTTAGAATTATTACTTAAAGAGCTTTTTCTTTTCAGTTGTACTAAAACTTAGTAATTTTTTTTTTCTCTAAGTACTGTTGTTTTTCCCCCAAAGTCTTTTCTTTAAATTACATATTATAAATAATTTCTAGCAAATAAATTACGTCAATTACTATATGAATATATTTTTAAATATGTAGATTTTTCTCTAATTTTCCCCACTTGGTTTTGACACATGAAAACATTTCTATCCTTACAAGCATGGGAATTTCGGATATTATTAGGATCCAAATAAACAAATAGTTTTTATTATTGTTTTCCCACTAAAAGTAATCCCTTCTTAAATAAAAGTTGATTGCTAACTTATTGTTTGTTTTTATCTCCTTAAATAAATTTAAATACACTTTTAATGTTTTTTGAAAATACATTATTTGCATTTAAAGAAGAATATATATATATATATATATAAGAAGAAAAATCTTATGCAATTTATTCCCTATTCAGAAAGTCTAAAAAATTCCTTTAAACAGTATAAGAAATTAAAATATCCTTAGTTTAATCCAATATAAATGAAATTATGATTGCTTATTAATTATTTTTATATGCTAACCCATGTACTTCAAAATTGTTTAAACTTACCTTCGGTATGGAATCCATTTAAATATTTCGATACAAATTATGGAGAGTTACAGACATTCTTGAGAAATAAGATAATGAAAATTTATAATGAAACTGGTTTGAATGAGTGTCAATTCAATATGCCATTTATTTATAACTAGGATATTTTTTAACGAGAAAAGAAAAAAAAAAAAAAGGCAAGTAACAGATTTGAAATTTAACAAGACCAGCGAAAGAAATCTGCACAATTATGAGTTTCAGGCAGTGCGAGACAGACAGTATGAGTTACAGTCCAGCGTGGGTCAGGTTGTACTCAACGTCTGCAAGTCGTCACCCCCCCCCTCCCCAAAACAAATAAAATAAATAAATCATCAATTATCCAGAGACAAATTTGGGGGTTCTGGGCACAGATGCGTATGCCCCCCCCCCTTACACCGTTGCTTACAGAGGCCTTGAATAAAAAAAATATATATATAATATCGAAAGCAGTACTTTTTAAGATAACCACTATTAAGTTTAATAATTTCTTTAAAACATCAATTAAAAAAACTAAATTTGATAATCATTAATTTACTTTTAAATAATTATTTGATAATTATAAATTTTTAATTTAATTTTATAATAAACAGTGTGGTGCTGATTATCTTTCTCTATGCAAGTCCATATATCTGGAATGATAAAGTATGCAACAACTAATAATAAATTTACAGCAGTAAAAGGTATATAATTATTTAAAATATTGGCATATCCTATTAATCAAATAACTTTTTTCTTTCAAATACAAGCTTTGACTGAAAAAATAAAAAAAATAAAATAAACTTATACAAGTAACTAGCAGAATCACGTGGCTTTGTCCATGTTAACCAAGAGGGCCTTACAGGTAAAATAAATAAAAATGAAATAATATGACGATCCCGAAAAACAGAGTTCTGTACATTCCTGCACATAAATTGTTAAAAGACAATCAGGATAAAATGAAGTTATTTTGACAAATCATAGCCAATCTTTGACAAACATTTTTTTTCCATTTTAATTTTGTTTTTTGACAGTTAAAACTGTTTTGGCCAATAATTGAAAAATATTCAGTAGCATTTGGGGCCCTTCAAAATCATGGGCCCTGGTCTCGTGCCCCGAATGCCCTGCCGTAAATCAGGCACTGCAATTATCTCGATCAGATAGTGCTGCTATTATTTTTCAAAAAGTTATTCAATTTTTTCAAATTTAAAGTACCATAACTCGGTAAATTTTGATCGTAACATAATGGAATTTTTACTGTTGTACTTGTAAGAGCATTATCCCCCCCCCCCCCTTCCCCACAGTTATACAATACTTTTGTAAGGAAAGTATGAAAAGAAAGTTGCGAAAAGTTACAAATTGTAGGAAAAGGTGTGGTTTTAAAATATTCATTAAAAGATTTTCAACTAAATAGTTTTATCACAAGAATAGTGTTTTTGCTTGATTAAATCATAAAACTTCATAAAACCATTTAATAATATCAGTAAAAAATATCTTAAAAATTTACAATGGTGCATTCTGTTTACAAATTTTAATTACCTTAAAATTTTTTCTTTGATTAGCCCAAAAAGAAAGAGACAGATATATTTTTGTCTATTCAGATGAAATTTCGTTATTTTTTGTCTCTTTCTTTCTTTTAACCGTGATGGTTTTAATCATGGTTTGAAAAACAATTTAAAATACTATTTACAAACATTATGTGAGCTTGTTTTTTAAAAGTAGCAGCGAACTTCGGTTGTGTCCACGAAACTTATAAAATTGAGGCTATAAAAATATAATATTGTGGCTTGGCCATAAAAAGTATGCAGATGATCTCTGCAATAGTATATTTGATTTTTAATAAATCCCGGTTACAAAGACAAGAAATTTGATTTCCAGTATAGTAAACCAACAAAAGTTTGGTACATGGTCTGCCCGTTTTCTGATAGCTTTAATGAATTTTTATTTAATGAAGTTATTTTTAATGAAAGTTTTTATTAATAAAGTTTTGCTCTATTCTAAAAAATATTTCTACAGATCTAATAAAGCATTTTAGTTATAAAATTATCTATAATTAGCGTTATCTGTACCTTTGGAATGCATCTATTATACTTTTGTTTTTACTCAGGACTGGATTTATCTTGCTGATCACATTCAATTTCATAAGAAAAAGTGTATTTTCTTTCATCTATCTTGATAACCCATTCTCTCGTTATTTTTTTCAGTATTATCAGTAAAAGTAATAGTAAAGTAAGTAGAAAAACTGTATATTTTTATATGAAAACCGATTTATATTTTAAAATTTGTTTTTGTTTCAAATTAAGCAGTTTTACATTTAAATTCTTTTAAAATTCTGCTTCTTTAAAGTAAACTGAACAGAGTCTTGAATGAAATATGGAAAAATTATCTGATCTTTTGCAGGCGTGCAGCAATCATTTTCATACGATAGTATGTGTTAAAAACTAAGAAATGAAATTCCTTTGGAATGTGTGGAAGAATTAGTGCATTCTGAAATGCATTACCAATTATTTTAATTACAAAATTGAGAATTAAATTAAGACATTATTCCCCTTCAAAATTATTATATGAACATGAAAAAAAAAAAATACTTATTATCGCGAAAAAAGAAAAAGAGTAATGCGAAAAAAAAAAAAACACAGGGACAATTTGAAAGTCAAGGAGAGGGTGATGTACTGCCCATCTCCTCGATGGACCTTTTCCGTGTATTCTATTTACCGTGACAAAATCCATCCCATATGAGATGAGACTGGACTTCCCCTGCCCTCAATCCCCCTTACTGCGTTGACAGCCGAAGACAGACATGAGCGTGTTTAGAAAGGGGGAATGAAAATGCAGGCGAAGAGCAGAAATCCAGAAAAAAAATTTACTGAAGAAGAGCCTTAAGGGTATTGGTCAGTCCAATTTAAAGTTCCCCATGTTCTCACCACCTATGGTCCTAAAATGAATATTTTTAAAATCAGGAAATTAATATTTTTAACATATTTTTTCTGTGTACTCGTCTTAAAGACCGTCTTTTTCTTTGTTATTTGACAAAATATTTCTAAAATTTATGCTTAATTTTATTTGAAGTGTTAAAATCTAACTCATAGCTCATCAGTTCCGCTAAGTTTTTTAATACATAAAATATTAAACTAAGCATATATTTTTTAAATATTTTTCAACTAAGAAAAACACATCTTTAAGAAGAGTACATAGAAAAAAGTTAAAATTATTAATTTCCTGATGGAGATATTTTAAATATAACAAAATTTAAAAAATTGAATGCATTCCATGCCAATGGATTTAAATATTAGCAAACTTGCCAAGTTTTGAAACCCAAAAATCAGCAGAATTAGAATTATCAGATATTCAGAAATTATTTCAGAAATATCAGATTTTTTTTAAGTAAAACCAATATATTTTTTTTAATGCAAGCATGTTTATTAGTACAAGTTTACTTTTAAATATTGCTTTGTTTTTGATGAAGATTAAATATATCATTTTTACTCAAATAAGAAAAAAAACATACTTCTTAGATGTAGAAAAAACTCAAACATTATATTTAGGTTGTTTAACATGATTTTAAATTAACTACAAATAACTAGGGAATTTTTTTCTTTTATAATTACATAAAAAACAATAGTGAAGACAAATTATTAATAATCAAAATTACAGACTATATTGAAAAAAGTTTAAGAAAATCAGGAGAAATATGCCAAAAATCAGGAAAACGTGAAAACATGAGAAAATCAGGAGTCTCCTGCCAACATCAGCAGACTTGGAAAATCTGCATTAGCAAGGGAATTACAAACCTGCCTGACAAACACCCATAACTGTCCGTATGCCGTAAATGTGCTGTTTTGGGGAGAAATTTAATGCCCATATGCAGCATGTTTGCTTGCTCCATAAAATTTTACCAAATAGGATTTTGTTTTGTTTTGTTTTTAAAAACTTTTATCAGTCAGGCTGCAAATTCACCAAATGTTAATCCTGTGTGCTTTGAATGAATTCGTATTTTCCAAATTTCTCATAAGAAATTTACAACTTTTTTTTTAGGAGGTTTGCTTTAACTAGGTGAAATATCATTTAAGAATATGCCTCCCTGGTGAGAGTTTTGTTTACGAATTACACATTTTTACATTACAAATTACATACACAATTATTTTTAAATTACAAATTACCTTTCATATCTACAAGAGAAAAAATTATGAAGAGTCAACTTTCATGAGATAAAATTTTGTGAAAGTGTGTTTCATTCTGAGTCAGTAATATGTTAAAACTTTGACATAAGATATCCTACACACACAAAAAAAATAGAAATATTGAAATGCAAATGAGAAATCTTTAGGGAATTTCTCCTATTGGTTTAACATTAGCTTGTGAATGTTGTGTAGACTCTTAATTGGTGATAAATGTAGGCTCCTAATAAAAATAAATTAATAACGTGAGTCTTTTTGCATATTTATTTTTTTACTGATTATTAACTTTATTGAAAAGCAAACTCATATGATTCAAAATTTATTTGCACCTATTTACAAAAGAGTACAGATATCCAAATAACATTTTTTTCCCCATTAAATGAACCTTTCTTTTCTTTTTGGCTGTAACTACAATACATTCTTATATTTGTACAAAAAACATTATCCTCTTCAATCAATTATTTCAGCTGAGGAAAGTATATTTTACTAATTACATCCAGTATACATATGAAATATTTTAAAAGCACAGAAACCCTTAGATTGGTGTAGCCATCTATGCCATCAGAATTTTTATTTAATAAAATGAGAAAAAAATAAAAGTAAAAAAATATTATCTAAATTGCCAAAGAAATATTAGAATAATACTTTGAGCAGGATAAATTTATATAATTTATACTAATGAATGTTTACCAAACATTTTCATCACACTTTTTTCTCTCTTTTATCTATTTAAATGGCCTGAAAATGTGTGTAAAAAAAAAAATCTAATGGAGTATTTTTTTTCCTCCAATGATTTTCAAAATGTGTTTGTCATAAAGTAACACTTCTTATCATAAAATATATAAATGATAAAATGAAGCTATACATATATAGTAAAGTCAAGGCACACCGTTAATTACCCATTAGTATTATTCAAGTACTTCTAACAGCTTTTATACCACATAAAATTAAAAATAACAGCATCTGTTTAAACAAAAATCAATGAAAATGAAAAATGAAATAAAAGCTGTAAATATTTTTATAAAGCATTATTAGCTATACTGATATGAATATCAATGAATATTAAGTTATTCTAATGATTAAAGATAAATACAATTTTTTTAAATAAATTCTTTTTCCCCGATGCTGATTAGAAGATTAAAATTTATTCACATTAAAATATTGTATTTCGCATTAAAATATCTTATTGAAACCTTATTTGGTGAATATTTTAAATGCTAATACAATATTATATAAATGATGTATTTTTCTGTGTAACATACAATATTAGAAGATAAATGAAGCAAAAATAAAAAAATGCACTGAAATAATTCTGAAAATTTTGAGTTTATAAATTGTACTTATGTCTGCAAGTATCAAAACAGGATAACTTTTTGATGAATGAGTAAATAATGAGTACTGGTCTTATTTGTTTAGAACTTAACACAAAAAATTAATACTATGTATCATTTACTATAGAATAGAACAACAAAGACAAAGAAAGACAATACTGTCACATTATTAGTATGAATATAGTCAGTTCTTTAGAAGTATTAAATAGTTATTTAGCAGAAGATTTACAGCTATTACACAATAAATTATCAAAATATTTTTTATTTGGTGCAAACCAATTTTGGCTCAATTGCGACATTGCACTAATATATTTATACATAGATATTATACAGGAAGTCATGCAGAATCAACTCAAAGATATATTTCTTTCCAGTAGTAAGATATATTAACATTTCACCACCATCAGTTATCTATTTCTGATATGTTAACACAATACTAATAATTTTGAAACTTATTTTACCAATGTCCTTATTTCACCAGCATTGATGGATTACTATGGTGTCAATGAAAATAGCATTCTTCTAACCTTTCCTTACGTATACTAACCCATGACCAAACAAGTAAACAACATTAACAAATGGTAAATACAACATAATATTTGAAAGTGGGGGGAAGATTTAACTTCAATAAAGAGACACTTAAAATTATAGCTTTTAATAATAACAAATTTAAGGAACATCCTAAAATAATAATTCAAATAACATTGAGATAGTCTGCATAGTAATCCTTCTACATATGAAAAATGTCTGAATATAAAGTGGTTGAACATCTAATGTACTAATAAATTTAAATATCAGAAAATAACAGACGTATACAAGAATTTCAGAATATCTATTTCAAAAGCAGTTCATGGAAAAATATATTACATATATTTTTCCATTCAAAGGATGTTCCCCAATTTCATTTTTCTAGAGTTTATAGAAAAATTAACCAAAAGATTTTAAAAAAAGATTTAATTCACATTATTGAATTTCTAAATTCAGAAAACATTTGCTCTTAGAAATTTCTGGAGATTTTGGTAGACTTTGGAGTAACTAAATTTGGTAGAGACTTTGGTAGATTTTGGAGACTCAACATCACATTCAAAAAGTAACAAAAAGAAAAAAATTTAATTACATTGTGGAATTTCAGTTATGACTTTACAAGATGAGTCAGGTTCAGAAAATTTTAATGTCTTTTGTGATACAAATGTACATGACAGAATGCTTATGACTAAGTTGAAATTCAACTTTCTGATTGGGGTTCTACTTCTTTCTTTTTAGAAGTAACATCCGGATTGACTTCCATAGGAGTAGATTCCTTTTCATTAGTAGCTTCAGAAGTTTCTACTTTTACTTGTTTCTTAGGAGGCTCGTTGGATTCATCTGAAAGAAAAAATACATATATTATATCATACCTGCCAACTTTTAAAAATGGCAAAGTGTAAAATGACGCATGAAGAGTATTTCACACAATTTTTTTTAAAACATAAAACCCATGTAACCCATTTTTAAGTAACAAATACACAGCTTTTTTCAAAAAATTTAAAGTACATAATAGATGAGTAATATTAAATAATACAGTGCTGACCATTATAAAGATAGTTTAATGAGAAAAATATAAAAAACATTACAACACTCATTATGAAACCGATTTTAAAGACATATACACAGCTTTTCAAATCTAATTTTTGCTTTACGTCTGTGCAAATTTATTGAAAACACGACTTCTTACATGCAATACAAATTTAAATAATCTTCCTGATGATTTTTAACAATGAAACCTGAACTCATTCTTTGACAATGCTAAACATTCCCCTCACATTCATCATTTACCGTTACTATAAGCAACTAGAAAGTAATTCATAAATTAAGGGCTGAAAAATGAAACTTGGAAGAAACTTTGCAAGAAAGTGTAAAAATATGTGCCCCAAGTGTAAAAGTGTAAAAAATGCTCCAAAAGTGTAAATTTTACACCTAAAGTGTAAAAGTTGGCAAGTATGTTATATGTACATCAGGCATGAAAGTGCAATTTGGCCAAAAAAGCTGAACTCCGCCTGATACAAAATTATCGCAATATGAAGAAGGATGTGACGCGCATATGAATGTACAACGTAAGTTATTAAAAATAATTATTTCAAAAAAGAGATTAATACATGCATATACAACAAAATAAAAAAATTATAACTTATTACTTTGCATAATATTTTTTACCTTCACAACAAAAGCAAGAACTTGTCTCAGTTTGCCCAAATGTACCTCTCCCTGATAGGGTAACCAGTCTTGAAGGAATGCTACTTGGAGTATTAACGCAGAATAATATTCATTTTACTGTCACACCTGTGCTAATTGATTTGAGTAAAGCAATGACAACTGACAAAAAAGCTTTGTTGCATTTATCTATGGCATGCACAACAGCATCATACAAAATGAGGCTTGGCATGCCAAATCTTTGTTTGATAAAACTGTAAATAACTTAAAAATATATAAATTTTCACTGAACATTGATGAAGCTACCAGTAACAATAAAATGAGAGTTCTGTGTATATTAGCAATTTATTTTTGCCCAAACAGCAAAAAAGTTGTGATTGATCACATAACGTCAATAAGTTTGTTCAGAGTTGCTGCTGAACATCTTTTCACAGAAATTGTTGGATTATTAAAAAAAAATGAAATCCCATTTGAAAATTTGGTTTCCATTTTAATGGATTCACGCAGAGTAATGAGGAGATCTAAGTCTGGCTTGCAGACCAGAATTTGTCTGGAAAAGGCTCCACATTTATTGAGTATTGATGGCGACTTGTGCCATCATATCCATAATGTATCCAAGATATTTTCTAAGCCATTCCATAGATATGTAGAAGATTTTTATAAAGATCTCCACATTGATTTTAACTGGTCAGCTGATCTCCGCGAAAAGCTTCAAGAGATTTCTCTTATATTAAATATAAAGTATGCAGCTATTGAAAACCTTATAAAGCATTGTTGGCTATCTATGTATGATGTAACCCTCAATACACTACAGATTTTTGATTGCTTGACAATATTTTATTATTGTTTTTTGAGTGAGAGGAACAGACATTTTAATTTATGTGTCAACATATGTGACACTATCTGCTTTGCAAACTGTCAAGTACAGACTTTTGAAAAGTGAGAAATCTGCAGTAGAATTTTTTAAATGGCTTAGATGTACCATTCACCCTCAGTCCACCATCTTGTTTTGTTTTCTTTTTTTTTTATTGAACTTTTATTATTAAATATAAATAAATTAGTCAATTAAATTAAATAACGTGCTTATAATAAGTAAATGAGGATGATAATTATTTTGGAAATGAGAAACAAAAATGAGTTTTGATTTAAAAAACAAGATGGCAGACTGAGGGCGAATGGTACATTTGTTCCGTAAGCCATCTTTTCTAAAGAATCTCTCACAGTTACCAATTCCACCAAATCTTCTTCACCATTTTCCCCTTTATCTTGACGATCTTATCCAGCCATGGGAATCTAAATTTATTTTTTTCTTCACTATCTATTTCACGGGTTTTATGCTCGTTTATAACTGTAATTATATTCATTGTCTATAAAAAGAAATAAAATCCTAGTAGCATAGGTTAGTTTAGTAAAAAAACTAAACTAGATATAGGGTGAGCCGGTAAAAACACAAGCACTATAATAAAATCAAATGCACATGTTCGTAGCAAACTACAGTGAGAGCCGATCCCGGACAAAAACAAGCCGCTTAAAGTCAAAGTTGAAGTTATTTTTCTCTAGCAGTCATTTGCTGTTATAAAATATCGTGAATTTAAAACTCCAATAACAGCGACGTCATCAGAAATAACGCCCCACATCCGCTTGAAAAGGGAAATCTTCTTTGCTCCATGGGAGAGAATGACCTACTTTTGCATTGCATATGTCACGGGAGTAGCTCCGCCTCTGGAGAAACCAACGACGGTGAAACACAAATGAGCCGATGAACGCACGAAGGAATGATCGTACCGTATGTGTTATGCATCTTTATAAATCCTTGACTTAAAGCTTTCTTTAAATATAAGTAAAGGTATTTAGTTTTACATTGATGCATTTTGGTTTTTCAACATCTCTTGAATAAACATACTTGCGTATCTGAAACGGCCAGCGCTAACATTCTTGTTCACGATCTTCAATTCAAAATACGTTACTCAGTAACAGTAAGTAACCTGTGATTTCATTATCGCGCTAATCACCGTAGTCTGCTATTCGCAACTTGCGAGTATTCGTAGCCAATGGCGTTTCAGATGCGAATTTGTGTACCTCTAAATGGCAACATGTTTATGCAAAACATTCGCCGATGGTGTGTTTAAAAGGCTGGACTTTCCAGGATGCTTTGCCTTCACTTTTCCTTTCTCCAGCTTGTAATGCTGGTTGTAATATAAAATGTAGCTGCATATTATTTTTCTTCAGTTCGTTTATTTAACAGCGAAGTTATGCTGTCTTACTGTATGTCATCATGTTTATAATAAACTACTATGATTTTAAAGGAGCTGTTACTTTTTAAGTCTTCCACATGTCACATGAAACACAGTTTTTTATTGGTACGGCCAACAAGTGGTAGCAGAGTTGCGCGAAGTCGCTGCGATGTCGTTTTTCTGCTGACGTGTCGCCGATGTTTTTTTCCCCTGGAGTGCGCTTTTAAAGAGACTTTTGCTTTTTTTTTCATGTGTATTAAAGTGTTTTTCCTACTTATTTGACGGAGGCCGTATAGAAAATGGAGTTTCAGAATGTTGCTCTTTTGACCTCGTCAAACTGGGAGACGTGGAAGATAGAAGTAAAAGTTCTGCTAATGCATTATGGTGCTTGGGAATATATCGAGAACGTCAAGAGTGAAAGCGGTGAGACATCGGAAAAAACAGTTCCTGTGACAGAGAAGCTGACATGGAGAGAACAGAGTGAGGTGAACTTAAGAAAAGCCCGGTCCTATACCATTATTTACCAGACCTTGTCATCTGAGTTTAAGCCATTAATTTCGCATACAACGAATGGAGCTGAAGCCTGGAAGATCCTTAAAGAGCATTTTGAACCTACCACAAGAGCTCGTGTTATACAACTGCTAGATGATTTTTTTGGTGTCCGTTATTTTCCTGGAGAAAATTTGGGACTTTTTTTGCGTCGTGTCAAGCAAGCAGCAGAGCGTCTGCGTGATGTAGGACATACCCTTCAGCCCTTGTACATGGGTTACCAGATGATTAGAAGTTTGCCCGAGGAGTTCCAGTCTACAGTCCAAGCGATTTACAGGTGGCCAGATGCAGAGTTTGTACCGGACAAGATTGAGGCTGAATTGCTACTGGAGGAGAATAGATTGAAACTGGCCAAAAAGGACATTTCTAGTTCTAGTGTTGCTTTTTCTGGAGAAGTGGTAAAGTGTAAAACAGGTAAATTTAAGAATTATAATGTTAATCAAAGTAAATTAATAGGTCCTTGTTTTCTTTGTAAATCTTATGGTCATTTAATTGCTAACTGTAAATTGAAATATCAATCTAAAAATTTTCAGTCTAAAAATTTTCAAACTAAGAAATATCAGTCAAATAGTAAATTTAAAGAATCTAGTAACGCAGAGTTAAAATGTAATGTAAAATGTAGTAATGAAAAAAACAATAGTAATGTTAAATGTAGTAATGAAAAAAACAATAGTAGTGTTAAGTGTAGTAATGAAAAAAACAATAGTAATGTTAAATGTAGTAATGAAAAAAGTAATAGTAATGTAAAATGTACCTTCTCTGAACATGAGACTAGTTTAATTGAAGTAGCTCAAAGTAATTTTAAAAGTTCTTAAGTTTAAAATAGTTTAAAAAAATTAAAAAATTCTTTTACAAAAATTCAACAGCTGCTCTTTCACTTGTGGCTTAGTAAAGCTATCTGCAAGATTAAGTTTACTAGGAATATATTTAAGTTTAAACATTTTATCAAAAACAAGATTTCTTAGAAAATGATATTTTATATGAATATGTCAGTTTAACTGAAGCTGCTAAGGAATTAATCTGGATAAAAAATGTCTTACAAAATAAAATACTTAACTTAAATTTGAGAGATTGCACTTTATTCTGTGATAACCAAGCCGCCATAGCCTTTTCTAATTCCCCTTTTGAAAACCAGAAAACAAAACATATTCATATAAAATATCATTTTCTAAGAAATCTTGTTTTTGATAAAATGTTTAAACTTAAATATATTCCTAGTAAACTTAATCTTGCAGATAGCTTTACTAAGCCACAAGTGAAAGAGCAGCTGTTGAATTTTTGTAAAAGAATTTTTGATATTTAAATCTTTATGTGGGGGGTTATAATTTTTCTTACAATGTTGTTCACTCTGGTCAGTGTCCTGCCAATAAAGTCTTATGTGACCTGACATTGATCAGATTGTTAGTTTTTGAATTTTTCAAGTGTAACTTTTTTTGTAAACTTTTTCATGTTTATGCAAATTTTTCATGTTTTTGTAATATTCTAGAGATGATGAAAAAGGAGGCCGATTGTTATGCATCTTTATAAATCCTTGACTTAAAGCTTTCTTTAAATATAAGTAAAGGTATTTAGTTTTACATTGATGCATTTTGGTTTTTCAACATCTCTTGAATAAACATACTTGCGTATCTGAAACGGCCAGCGCTAACGTTCTTGTTCACGATCTTCAATTCAAAATACGTTACTCAGTAACAGTAAGTAACCTGTGATTTCATTATCGCGCTAATCACCGTAGTCTGCTATTCGCAACTTGCGAGTATTCGTAGCCAATGGCGTTTCAGATGCGAATTTGTGTACCTCTAAATGGCAACATGTTTATGCAAAACATTCGCCGATGGTGTGTTTAAAAGGCTGGACTTTCCAGGATGCTTTGCCTTCACTTTTCCTTTCTCCAGCTTGTAATGCTGGTTGTAATATAAAATGTAGCTGCATATTATTTTTCTTCAGTTCGTTTATTTAACAGCGAAGTTATGCTGTCTTATTGTATGTCATCATGTTTATAATAAACTACTATGATTTTAAAGGAGCTGTTACTTTTTAAGTCTTCCACATGTCACATGAAACACAGTTTTTTATTGGTACGGCCAACAGTATGCAGCGGCGTCGCGAGTCTTAGGAAATCATTACCGCGGGCTGCCGACGATAGAGAATTTGCATCGGCATCACCCCCCCCCCCTTCCCAAATTTTCGGTCTCAATTTCTCGACGGATTTGCATCAATCTCAGAAACAGCCAAAAATGCTTTCAAAAAAGCGGATCTCCGTGTTTCCGCGGAAAACTTTCATGCCCGGTACATGCAATAATATCCACTAATTTGCAAAGAGCAATGCATGAAAATAGATATTTTTACTTTATTGCTTAAAGGGACATGGTACCTTTTAAAAACAAAAATATGCTAAATTTTATTTATTTTTTTACTTTTCATAAACAAAACACTTTTGTTCATATTAAAATGTAATGATTACTGCTTGTACAAAATAAGACAAAGTTTGAAATTTTACAGTTAACTTTTACAGAACTTTTACAGTTAAATTAAGCCACCTCCAGTTATCTGCAAGATAACTGTTTAAAGAATTAAAGTAAAACTTATATCAATCAAATTAAAGCTAAATATCAACTTTATACTGTAAAACCTTATACTTTTTTAAACTTATCTACTATTATATTGTTTTAAAATTAGAAAATTCATATCATTTTGAAATTAATGTTTATAATTAAACATGCTGCAAGATAAAATCATTTGGTGCCATCAACAAATCGGAGGTTCCCGGCATAATGATTGTATGTAGAAAGAACATCTATGTATTTAAAACACAAAGCGGATTTTTAAAGACAGATTTTGGCTGATTTGAGCATGTACAATCAGCATTTTAATGTACTTTTCTGTTGCTAAACTAAGAAGGAAATCAGTTTTGAACTGGTTTCATTTCAGAGGAACATTGAGCAAAGTCGCGATGGCCGAGTGGTATAAGTCACCAGAAAGAGAAATTCTTGTTTTCTAAAAGAAACATGAGTTTGAACACCACTCCTGGCATAAGATGTTTCTCTGATATTGTCAGTGTTTGGATAATTCAGTTCAATGTAAATTACATTTTATTTCACAAGTAATTTTTTTTTTCAAAAAGTAAGTTTTTTCATTAACTAATTAAATGTAGTATGAATCACACTTGATTAGAGTTGCCATTTTCAGTAATGCACAATATTTTTTAATGTATCAGAGGTGCCACTAGCAACTATTTTTATATTGTATTAGTACCACAATTTTCAAACTTTAAATTTTCTTTGGAATTAGCGCTACAAACAAAGTAAATAATCACTAGAGGCAACCCTGATTGATATATTAGAAAACTTTGTGCATTACAGAGAATTGCACCTCTGCTTGATTCAAACAGCAGCCAATGTGTTAAAAGTATTTCTACACAAAGCATTAATCAGGGTGTCTATTCCAGATTAGCAATGAATTTCCCTGACATTTCCATACAAATAAAAGAAAAATTCCATGTATCGAGATTACATGTACAGACATAATTATTAGTTTTCTTCATTAGGTGGCCCACCACAAGGATTTGAGTGAAGTTGGCTGTTATAATCATAAGGTAAAGAAAGATTCACTTCACACCAGAATTAGCAGATGATGTCAATATAGCAGGGGTGATTGTCAGTTCATTAAAAAATACCTGAAATTTTAGCAAGAAAACATTTCCATATGGAAAAAGGTGGGAGGGAACATATGAAGTCAAATTATGAAAAATATGAATTTCAGTATAGAAAAACCAGAATTTCTGTACTGAAAATGAAAAGAATACCTGAATTCAGGTACATAACCTGAACACAATCCCCCCTGATATAGGTACATGAACCACTAGCATCCATTAACTTGAGCATGTGGTATCTTCTATAACCTTACCTTCTTTATTACATCCTACTCAATTTTGCCATTGAACATGTTTCAATGTGTTAAAACCCAAAAGTTACAGAACATAATGGGGAGTTATCACAAGATTTAATATAGCACTACTATAAACTATACTTAAATTTTTAAGTAAGTGTGCAAGTAGTGCGGAAAAGTTGAGGCAGAAACAAAAAGAAAGATAGGTATAACTAGATAAGTGGACACAGAAGTCAAAATTGCTTTAAATATCTTTAATTATTACCTTTAAAATATCACATACTTAAAAATCAATTAAAGTAAGAATACTGGAGAATAAAAAATGATACAATAAGAATATTTAAATATCTTAAAAATCAACAACAGTCAGAGATTATCGAATAACATGCAAACATAATTTCCAGAAATTTTTCATAAATTGCAAAAAATTTTAGTCACAAAATATATTTCCCCCCCCCCCCCCGATATGAACTTACATAAGTGTTTCTAAGATAATCAATTGTATCTTCTATAACTTTTCCTTCTTTATTACATCTTACTTCATTTTGCCTTCAAACATGTTTCTATGTGTTAAAACCCAAAAGTTACACAACATAATGGGGAGTTATAACAAGATTTAATGTAGCACTTATAATACAACAATACTTATAATATATAAGTAAAGTCAGCAAACAGTGCATGCAGGCAAAAAAAAAATGGATAGTTAAAAATGAATGCTTTAATTTTATAATATTTTTCATGATAATCACATATATTTTGTTCAAAACGTTAATTTCAATAAATTAAACCACTCATTAGGCAGTTAACTTAAAAAATTTTTGCTTATATCATAAGGGATAATAAATATATAATTAAGGGTTTTGGCTAAGTGATTTGAATTAATAAGAAAATTCTACCTACTGGGTAATTTTATTTTTGATTTTATTGTGCTTTCTTGCTCCTTAAACAAATTTTCATTTAGTTGTTTACTTTTTAAAAGTTTAAATTATAGCCATATATTTATATATATATTTTTTTTTTTTCAGCAATTTTTTTTTTTTAACTTAGAAGGAAATTATTTCAAAAATACATTTTAAGTAATTTTATCTTCCAACATGTTTCTTCATGTTAAAGCCCAAAAGTTACATAACATAATGGGGAGTTATCACAAGATTTTATTTAGCACTAACAATATCAACAACACTTAAATTTATAAAGTAAAGTAAGCAGGCAATGCATAATAAACTTAAATCATTAAAATTACATACATTTTCTAAAAAACACCCATCATTTATAAATAACCTGTCAGCAACACGCTAAAACTTTATGAAACAAAAGATTTCAAGCTCAGTAATTTTTAAGTACATTCTTGAAATGGTTGATTAGCGCACAGATTGTTACAATATTAAATTTTTGAAATTTCAGGCTTTATTTATTTACTTGCTGAATACAGCATAAAATAACCATACAGTGGAACCTAGATAAAACAGAGTGTGGAGGGTGTCCTTTTTAGAAGAGGAGTTCCAGTATTCCATATGCAGTGGGCTGGAGAATCATAATGTTATTCGTAAAACAAGGGTCTGTTTTAGAAAGGTGTCTAAAACAAAGTCTCGCTGTATATTCTTATCAATTTCATACAATTAGCACATTTGCAGCGGCACATGCCATTCAATGCACAAAGTGATACATGCCACTCGGCTTTCATGCACTGATAAAAGCAAAGCGGCATATGCCACCATATTCACTAGATTTTGTTTCTACACATAAAGAGACCGAACTCTCTTCCATTTATTAAAAGTTCTTGTGATGTATAATTGGTAAGTAAAGTAAAAAAAGCTAAAATTAATGTAATGCAGAAGGAAATCCTTTCATTAGTAGAAATTAACATAATCAACTTTTCATTTATGTGTACCTTTACTTGGATTTTACAGTGTAGCATGTATATTTCTGGGGATTTATGAAAATATAAGTGAGCAGGGTGACAGAGCCCCCTATTAAAATATAAAATAATCTCTTTTAACAGAAGTAATGAAAACAAAGTGATAAAGTTTCTCAGTAGATTAAGCAGAATATATTGAGAAGCAATTAAAAAAAATGAAAAAACAAGTTAAAATATAATTTGCTTAGAAAAAAAATTTAATGAGGCTAAAAAAAATGGCAACTTACTAAATAAAAATTAGTTTAAAAGATAATGGTAATACTTCTTTTAAAAATTCATTAACCTTATTTAAAAGAAAGCATAAATCAGCGCCATAACATTCACGTCTTAATTTTTTTTTTTTTTTTAATCTAACAAAAGTTAAAAAAACAGGACCTTTATTAAGAATTTAAAAAAATTTGAATTTACAAAACAGCAAGTAAAGAGAAATAGGCACTTCATTTTTATAGGAGACTTGGCACTACTTTTTAACATGGTGTTGGCCCAGTTTGAAAAGAAAGTTAGACTTGTTGCCAAAAGATAGAAATGGCTATGAAAAAACTGATAAACTATCATGCTTATTTATGTAGATGCATTTTATAAAATTACTTCTGATTACAAGTATTACATTAATTACTTCTGTTTGGATATAATAGATAATTCGCCTTTGAATGTAAATGTATTCTATATATAAACATGTAAATAGTAGAAAATTGCTTCGACATATTAAACAATAAATAACAGAATGCCAGAAAGTATGTATGATTTTTTTCTTTTGCAACCCCCCCCCCCTACACACACACACACACACCAATGCTTCGATAAAAGGATGGTAATAAAAAATAATAGCTTACCCTCTTTCTCATATTCACCATCATCTTCATTCTTTCCTTTTTGGCGATTACCAAATTTTCTTTTCTTATTTAGGAAATTCCTATGACCTGATTCAAAAGAAAAAAATAACTCATTAAGAAAATTAAAATATTTTATAAATATAGGATATAGGAAGGAGAACAAAATATAAATTGTAAGAACTAGTAATTAAAAACTAAATAACAGAAAAAAAATTTAAATTTTTATAACAATTGAAATAAAGATATGGTCTTGAAAGAGCAAAGTAAATTATAATCTTTATAAAAAAATATACAAAATCAGTTTATTAGAATTAATTTATTAGTTCTCAGAGAATGTTAATTTTACCTCTATTGTGAGCTTTGTTCATCCGTTTTCGCTGTGCTCTAAAAATGGCAATGTTTTTCCAATACTCTTTTTCTTCATCTCCTAGAATGTAAATTTAATATTTTTTATACAGTTAATGAAACTTTAAATAGCAAGTTAATTCAGAGATACAAATAATACAACATGGAGAAACATTCATAAAACTACAACAACAGTAAGTAAATCAAACAATTTTGCATTTTCAATTATCATAGCCTTAATCCTCATGATTAATAAAATAATAGCTCTAGAATAATATTCCTCAAATGTAGTATGCATTTTGTTAAAGGTTAAATCCAAATATAGTTCACCGATTTATGAAAATAGGGTAATAAATCTTTCATGCTAAATTTTATTCTGGATAGCTTTTATTTAGATTTTCTCTTGCTTAGAAAATTTAGATTATTAGAATTAGATTTATTTTAACTAAGACAGGTCATTCCATGTCAACTTTGCCTTTGTCCCAGCAATACATCTCCACTACACAAAGTATCAAAAACAGTTTAGATATGGGTAGGCCAAAATATGTTAAAAAAAAAACCTTATGCAAACTTTAATTCTTTTAAAGTCAAACATTTTAAACAACTTCTGTCATATGATTTTCAACTTTTCATAACATTAACACTGATTGTTAAAGAAAGAATAGAAACAAACTCTAAAGGTTTGAGCAGATAAAGCATTCGAAACTTTTAAGATATTATTTTTCAGGGTTGGCAAGTTTCTCCCGAAGAGGAAAACACCGGCTGGAAAAATAGCTTTCTTCCAAGTGGAAGAAATGGAAGAAACTATTTATTATTTAAGAATTTGCCATAGCGTTGCAACTTTGTAAGATACAATAAATGAATTTTTCTTATACATAACCTTAAATAAATTTAATTAGTCCTATAAAAATGGTCATTTTTATCATGACATCATGAGTCATCCTAATCCTATCCTAATCATATTATAAATCTGATTGTGTGCAAATGTTAGGCTGAAGCCAGCGTCAAAATGGAGCATTTAATGATCCTGTATCTTTGCATATAAGGCTGATTATAACTCTCATTTGAACATAGGCTGGTTTTTGTTTATTTTATTCAAATATTTTTCTTAATAATTCAAAATTTCGTTATTTTCATAGAGAATAAATGGGCATTTTTCTGTATAGCATTTTAAAATGGTTAAATTTACTTTACCGTTGCTAATACTTTATCATTGCCAAAACTAATTCAAAACCCGAAAAAATAATTTTTACTCAACAATTTAGTTTCAATTGAAAAATTTTCACAGGAAAAATGAAAATGAAATTAAAAAAATTAAAGAATTAAGAAGAAGATTAAATAATATTATTAGAAATAAAGCGTACTTTTTTAGTTTTTGATAATAATACTAGGTTTCAATATGCGTAACCATAGGAAACAGGCGAATATGACGTTTATCGAAAATAAAGCCGATATGCTTTGATTGGTGAAATAAAATGATCTTGGGTTTTTTCTTCACTTTTTTTCTTTTGTATGGTAACAATACTTGCCGTTTTACCGTCTGCGCACGGGTAATATAATTATACCGTATTTTTTATTTAAATTTTTAAAAAGTAAAAAGAAGTTTCAAAAGAAAATGGTTAGCAAATGTCAATAATATGCTCCGCAAAATTATCCATCTCGTAAATGATGTCATGGATAGCGAGAAATAGTGATTTTTAATTCTTAAAACTAAAAGAAATAACTCGATTACCTAAAAAAAAAAAAAAAAATGACGAATGTTAATAGTTCCATTTTTGTTGATAAAACCTAAAGATTTAATATTATTTCGTTAAAGTAACATAATTTTCCCTATGCCAGTATTGAAATTAATTGCCTGGAAAAGAAAATTAACAAGAATCCCTAATATTAAGGACGGTAAACGTCTGTGTGTGTGTGTGGGATTTTTATTTAAATTGTTACCGCCTTTGTACCCGCAAAGGCTCCTGGACTAATCGACGCACCGACGGCGGACGCGTACCGAAAAATTCGCAAAAAAGGCGCGACGCTCAAGTTTCGATCGGGTCGGGCCTCCGACCCGGACCCGGGGCGTTATTAACCGACGAAACTGTTTTTATTACCGACCGAAACCGAAGTCGGAAGAGAAGTCAAAACAGCGAAAAGTTCGCCTCCGCCGAGGGTTGCCGGTGGAGACGATTCTCAAAAAAGGCAGGGTTGCCAGGAGCAAATTAAGCCCCAAACCGCAGTGCGGGTTTTTAAACCGACCCGGATCTACGGAAGTCGGGGGGTCAGAAATTCGGAAACGGGACAGACAGATTCAGGAGAGCATTTGCTTTCAGAAATTCGAAAAATCATTCCCGTACGACCATTAGAACTTAAAAAATCCTTTAAAAATCGATCAATAAAAAATAATTTTTTAATTCTTTCGGCGTGGCATGTGGAGACCGCAGACTGCCTGGAGCGCAGATGTTTGGAAGGAAGAAAGAGCAAATTCACCTGACAGCTTTCATGTAATGCTCAAGTCCGTTTTCGAAAAACAATGAAAGAATTAATCTCTGGACCCCCAAATCGGCCATCACACGTAAAAAAAAATCCTGATTTCAACAAAAAAAAGATTGTACAATTCGACCAGTAAAATCGGAAGATATGAATTAAAAACCGGTTAATGAAGCAATCTATTTCTAATCATCTGTAACCAATGCAGAAAAACGACACGTGACCGGATATTTTCAGACAAGAGGAATATTTTCAAGAGTAGAGGCGCAAATTTTTTACGGTGGTCACGTGACGTTCAATTGGGTTTTTTTCAGAGGGGTCCCAATCTCTGATTCTAAGAGGTGCAGAAATTCCAAACTTTGACAGGGCGACGCTAAATGGATTCTGCTTTCAGAATATCTAAAAATTATTGTCATATCTTCATTACGAGCCGATATATTATTTTATTGTATAATTAATCATCGTTATTTGTATAATTAAAGCAAAAGAAAGATTTCCATTACAGTGCCGGCTAGATATTACGATTTTAAGAAGTAGGCCGCGTCTAAAAACTGCATTACGAGTATTTTCAGTTTTTGTTTTAGAGTGGCAACCAGATATTATAATAGGAAAAAGCGGGCTTCGCCCGTTAGCGATTTTTTTTTTTTTTTTTTTTTTTTTTTTAGTTTTAAGTTTTTCTACAGCTCACTGTCTTTGAACTAGAACTCAGGTAGTCTACATAAGTTGTTTGAGGAAAAGCAGCAGCCCCCCCCCCCCCCCCCCGCTTTTTTCTTTTAACTGTGGTCCATTTCTATAACTAAGAAACTATGTTACGGATGTCCACCAAACTGATTCCAAACATCATAATTAAAGTAATAAGGACCCCCTATCCAGATATTATGATAGGGAAAAGCGGGCTTCGCCCGTTATCGATTTTTTTTTTTTTTTAAGTTTTAAGTTTTTCTACAGGTCCCTGTCTTTTGACTAGAACTCAGGTAGTCTAAATCAATTCGACTCGACATCGATAGAGCTTACAGATTTTATTTCGTTTTTTCACCACTAGGGGGCGCTTTCCTATCTTCGGTTCTACGGGCATGAAAACGACGGGGTATGGCTCATTCGACTAGACATCGAAAGTCTTAACGATTTCAGTTATGATCATATAAACAGATTGCGCCACCTGGTGGCGGAAGGTGGAACTAACGTATACTGCAGCGCGTGCACAGCACGACTGCTATACGGTGCCGCAGGCAGCGGGGACCCGAGCCGCAGGTTCGTTCAGTTAGAGGTTTATACTATTCCATGTGCAATTTAAGGGATTATCCGGTGCATGCGTAGCACGACCGTCATACGGTGCCGAAGGCAGCGGGGACCAGGGTCGGAACGACTGCTATACGGTGCCGCAGGCAGCGGGGACCCGAGCCGGAGGTTCGTTCAGTTAGAGGTTTATACTATTCTATGTGCAATTTAAGGGATTATCCGGTGCGTGCGCAGCACGACCGGTATACGGTGCCGAAGGCAGCGGGGACCAGGGTCGGAGGTTCGTTCGGTTAGAGGTTTGTACAATTCAATGTGCTAATTAAGGGATTACCCGGTGCGTGCGTAGCACGACTGGTATACGGTGCCGAAGGCAGCGGGGACCAGGGCCGGAGGTTCGTTCGGTTAGAGGTTTGTACAATTCAATGTGCTAATTAAGGGATTACCCGGTGCGTGCGTAGCACGACCGGTATACGGTGCCGAAGGCAGCGGGGACCCGGGTCGGCGGTTCGTCCGGTTTGAGGTTTTACAAGATTCGAGATTTTCTACAATTCGAGGCACCGATGTAAATTAGGGGCCCGCTGGCAGGCGAAGCCAGCTAGTTATGTCATTAAAAAGGGATTTTTCTGGGGGGAAAAGGAGACGTCATATTTGAAATAAAACAAGAATTTTCCAATATGTTTTAAAATGAGTGTGAATCAATTCCTTACATTAATAATACAAGGATCAATAAGTATAGAAAGTAGATGAGTTTCACACCATATTTATAACGAAAAATTTAAATGTTTTGTTATCTATACTGATTATTAAGCATGAGTATCTGTTATTTCGTTCCGCATGAGTATCCGAGTTTTCTGCTAAAAATCACATCATAATTTTAAGAAAAGGAAAAAGAACACGAATCTATTATATTAAAATCTGACCGTGTGTTTGCAATTTGCAACTACTCCTAGACTATCGAACGCAACGCGATTTACTACCGGTTTAGTGAATACCGGTTATAATTGATCCGAGGATGTCACACAAACTCTCGGAATTAAAAAAATTAAATTAAATGCCATTTTTTTTAATGAAGTTTCTCTAAAAACAGAAAGTAACTTACTCCATATTTGTGTATAAAAAAGGAGAAATAAAACAGATCAGTATATTTTTTACACCATTTTCTCATTAAAACTGAAAAACAGAATTTACTTTCACTTTGAATAGATGGTGAAAACAAAATCTTGATTTCAGTAAATTATCTGAAAAATACATACATATTTTCACATATTCAACCTTCATGAATCAATTTATTCTGGAGAACAAAAATTGCCTGCCAATATACTGTCATTTAGAAAACAAGATTTGCTTCAGCTATACATTAAACCAAGGAGGCAGAATTGAATTTAAAGAAAAAGCATATACAATTTCTAATTAATGTTTTTTTATTTTTTATTTATTTATTTTTTTTTTAAGGATGGCTGTTAAAACGTTTCACAAAGGCGTTAAAAGTAAAATTGTTTATCAGGTAAAATTGACATGTTTTTACCCAATTCGTCTATTTCCACGATTTTATTTGGCCCTCCTTTTTGCATTGGTTGCAATTTCATTTTCGCGATTATTTGGCACAAAATTTCACCTTTTTAAGACTGAGTTATGTCAAGGCCCCTATAATAATAACTACCGTATTGTCTCCTATGAAATGTGATAAATAGTTAATTATAAACATTTTTAATTATTGGGAGTAAAATATTTTGCTTAGTTAATGTATTTATTCTTCTTTTAATGTTGCGTGAACGAAGTCACGGGTAACAGCTAGTAATATTATAAATCTGATTGTGTGCAAATGTTAAGCTGAAGCCAGCGTCAAAATGAAGCATTTAATTATCCTGTATCTTTGCATATAAGTTGATTATAACCCTCATACCTCATATGAACATAGGCTGGTTTTTGTTTATTTTATTTCAATATTTTTCTTAATAATTCAAAATTTCATTATTTTCATAGAGAATAAATGGACATTTTTTCGTATATTTTAAAATGGTTGGTTGGTTTGGTTAGTTTGGCCCAAAGGGCCCGGTTTTGCAGCTTTTTTTTTTAAATGGTTAAATTTATTTTACCGTTGCTAATACTTTATTGTTGCCAATATGAAATAAAACCCCTGAGTAATAATTTTTAATCAACAATTTATTTTCACGTGCAGAATGAAAAGGAAATGAATTATTTAAGAGTTAAACAGAATATGAAATGATGTCATATTAGAAATAAAATGTGAGTTTTCAAATATTTGATAATAATACTAAGTGCATAAATAGAGTAAGTATGGAAAACAAGCGAATATGATGTCATATATAGAAAAATAAAACAGATTTGTTTTGATGTTAAAATAAAATGATCTTGGGTTATCAAATTATTTGTGATTAATTTCTCTTATTTTTTTTCTTTTTCACGTGAAAGGAATTATTTTAAATATGTAAGTAATATATGTATTTTAAATGTATGTGTTGTAAATTAAAGTTCTGTGTTTTAAATGAAATGAGTGAAAGAATTATATTTTTAATGAATTCAGTACAAATGATGGGATAGGTTGGCGATTTATTGTCTGCACACGGCTAACATAAAGTTAGCATATTTTTAATTTAAATTTTAAAAAGTTTAAAAAAAAAGTAAAAAAAAAAAATATTGGATGGCAAATGTCAATGATATGCATCGCAAAATTATCCGTATCGAAAATTAGAAAATCTTAATAAAAATAACTATGTAATTTAAAAGAAAGTTGCTTTTCTCATAAAAGCTAAAGATTTAATATGATTATGTCGAAGTAACAGCATTTTTCCTCTATCATTTTCCCACAATCGAAACACATTTGTAAATCATCGTTTCGAACCGGAATTTAATATTACATTACTTTTAGTTTTAAAATAGGAAAAACTTTGTTGTCATTTTTAAATATAGCTTTTTTTAAAGTTGTTTCACAATAGATTTTTGTAAAGTCTTGTAGGATAAGAAAAATTGCATATATTTTAAAGCAATGTTTAAGTAAAATTACAATATTTTTTAAACTTAAAAAACAACGTTATCGAAAAGAAAATCGATTTTACCAACAAATTCACGTAATGCAAAAGCAAAGAAGAAATCAAAAAGTAATGAATATTTTCTTCCAGCCGAATTGTGTAAACTTGAACAAGCCGATCGTGCCAATTCATAACATTATAAACGTGAAAGCGCATTCCATATTGTAGAATTTTTTTTACATATATGTAGAAAATTTCCGAGAATAGGAAGGTTAGGGGTCTAAAATTAGGTCCATAGTCAATTTGCCTTTTTTTTTTTTATCAAGTGAAATTTGGCACAAAATTAAATACATTGTTGTAACCAGATTTGTTTTTTGCGTGGTAAACACTTAATGGTATTTTAGATGATCATTTCCCCGCTCACCTTTGATGCAAACTATGACTGTAAAACATATTTTAAAATATTAGCCGATAATTTTCTATTTTTTATTGCTTCATGATGTAAATAGACATCCTGTTTCATACTTTAAACCTGAATCGGTCATGCCATTGTCGTTCAATTTTTATTCCTAATCCTAATCGTATCCTATCCTAATCCTGATAACTTTAAAGAATATTCTTTGACACGAATATGTTAATTAAATCAATACCCATAAATGGAATGAATAGAAAATAGAATAAATAGAAATGGCAAAATAAAATAACAAGAAAGTACATTTATTCGACACCTAACCCTAGAGAAAGCGTAAAAAATTTCAAGCGCATGAAATAAATTAAAATAATCGTATATATACTAACAAAAATATGTAAATTTAGATCATCAGATTTGTGTCGTCGGTATTTATTTGCTCATAGTGTTCTTGACGCGATAGAGAAAATATCGAGGTTAAATTGGGCAGAATTTAACCCCTTGAGGGGCACCGGTATATAATATATACCACTTTTTAATATATAACTTTGGCACCAATATTATTAAATAAAGATATTTAGTATAATTTTTTGCAGATTGAAAAGGTAAAAATTCATTATTTAAAATTACTGGTGTCAAAACATCGCAAAATTTAGCATTTTTAGATCACGTGCTTGCCCTTCAAGGGGTTTAAATTACTTTCCAGCAACCTTTATTTACATTTTAGAATCGCATCAGATTGTTATATCTTTGTGAAATAGCTATCAATGTATAAAATCCACAAGCAGTTTGTTCACCATTTACACCACTTAGCGTGAAGCACTTAATTTAATATATACATAAACAAGATAATGTAGTAAGAAGTATGTAACATATGTCTATGAAAATAAACAATATAATAATGTCCATTTAACAATGCACACATATACAAATTGTACACCAAATACCACCTAAAATGCACTGTTGTATAGAAGAATTCTGCCAGTGTTGTTTTTCGTTTTACGAAGAGGAATTCCTCGATTTTCACGATTTTACTTGGTCCTCCTTTTTTCATTAGTTGCCGTTTCATTTTCGTGATTGTATATATTATTTGGCATGAAATTTCACTTTTTTAAGACTGGGTTATGTCAAGACCCCTATAGCAAAGGAATACCGTATGGTCTCTTATAAACTGTGATAAAGCTTTGGTTAATTATATATGTTGTTAATTATCAAGTGAAATGTTTTGCTAAATTAATGCATTTATTCTTTTTTTAATGTTACGTGAACGAAGTCACGTGTAACAGCTAGTTTTATCATATTAATCATGAGTTATATATGCTAAATTAATAATTACATCAGTTATTTAGCCAAGGTCACACACAGGGTTGTAAAAAACCCAGGTTAAAAAAAAAAAAAAACAGCCTGTGCGGTTACCTGGGCAGCTTCCCACTACAACCATATAGGTTGTACAAAACCTGGGTTTAAAAAAAAAGGCAGCCTGGGCAGCTACTCACTACATCCCTGGCTCACACACCTGTCTAAAGCTTTTTAATCATTGGGTTCCTGAAGAAAAAAATTTTTATCCAAAAATTAAAAAAATTAAAATTATCCATTTCAGGTTAACCAGCATGTTTTTTTATTATTTGAGGCTGTTCTCAAATCTAGAGGAACTTTCTGACACATTTCTGATTTAATTTCTGTTCGGAAACTCATGAAGTTGGCAGGTGTTCTTCTTCAGAAACTATGTAATCGAATGGCATTTTCCATTTTTTGGTAATGGCAGATCTTTCAGAAAATACTGTCAAAGTTGGCGTTTTGAACCGAATTTAAAGACGCGACACAGCGGGATAGCAGAAAAACCAGTCGCCGAAACTCAGTTAAATAAAAGACTGTGCTTTTAATTTACATTCATCTTATTAGGGAACTAACTAATATACAATAATTACTGTATTAAAAAATGTCTTTATAATCCTCAATTTCCTTACTACAGGCAACATGATGTAACAAAACAAAAGTTCCTTAGCAGTAGTATGCTACAATCGGTTTCACAACTTTGAATGAATGAATTGCAATAGATGAAAAAGTTCTTAGTATTTCGACATACCCATAGCGTTCATTTTTAGAATTTTAGTCGTAAAATCAGCATTGAGATATGCATGCTAGAATAAATAACTACAAAGTTGTTTATTTAATGTGTTGCACAATGAAGTTTTTAAAATAATGTATTTTTATATGAAGAGGAAAAAAAAATTGTTTTAACTTGAATAGTTGCTTCATCGATCTTAATTTGATTTCATTATAAGATTGTGACGCATGCGAATAGCAGTGATTGCATGCATTTCCCAGAGCAGCTGATAAGTTTTTGGAATACATTTGACTTTCCCCTGAAATTTTACAATCAAAATTTCCCCTAAGATTTCCCAGAATCCCAAGAACCCTGTTAAAATTCATTTGCCTTAATTGATACTTAAAAAATTCTTTAAAACTGCCTTAAAACAAATTATTAAAAAAATAAAATTGATTGGATACTTACTTTATACTATATTTAGTAAACTACTTATTAGGGATGAACCGGATATGGATTTTGCCGGATATCGGATTTCGGATATCCGAAGCTCTTTGCCTTCCGGATATCGGATATCCGGCCGGATATCCGATCGGATATCCGGCACTAGATATGCTGTTTTTAGTTATGGTGTATGCTTACTTATTTCTTTATATAATGCCATCTCAGAACAATAAATTACAAACATGTTTCACACATCATTAAAAAATTTTAAATATATTGAAATATAATTTACAAAAACTATATCTTTAAATATATGTATATTAATAATGTTGCTTATAAAATGTAATTTAAACATTAAAATATTCTATTTATTTGTTTGTACAATGCTGTCAGAAGTAAACAAATTTTAACCATAACACATTTATTAATATACCTATAATTGTAGAGTATTTTCACAAATAAATAAATTTTTTTTAAAGCATAAAATATCTACTAATATGGTTGAAGAGTTATTTTCTTCAAATATACGTTTAGTTGATGCTTTTTTTCTGTTTTAATTATTTAATACTGTTTTACTTTAAGTCACATTTAGTTTTATTTTAAGTTAAATTACTTTTAGAGATTTATACGTAAAAAGAAAATTACTTTTAATTTAAAATATTTATAATGAAGTTATATATTCCCTTGTAGTTTTATACAGGAATGAAACATAATTTCAGGTTATGCATTAAAATTCCTTTATTAAAAACTAGCTAACCCACCCAGCGTTGCCCGGGCCCATGATAATAACCTTAAACAGAACTCAAGTTTGAATGATTTTTTTTAAAGAAGCTGCACCAAGGGCCCAAGGGGCACACAATAAGTTCAAGGGGCCCTGGGTTCTAACTGGAATGTTGAAATGGGGAATAACTAAATGAGAAAAGGCCCCAAAAACAAAGAAGATCGAATTCAAAGGAGGCAAGTTATTAACAATTTAGGGAACAAAAACTTCAAGGCCCCCCCTCCCCCATACCGGGATACAGCAGGCCAGGGTCTTAACTAAGAAATTGGGGAATAACTAAATGGAGAAAGCACCCCAAAAACGAAAAAGATCGCATAAAAAGGGGGCAAGTTATTAACAATTAAAGGCACAAAAACGTAAAGGGACTCATGTCACAAAAAATTAAGTCTGATCCTCAGGTGCATCAGGACCTGCCGTAGACTATCCCCACCCAAATTTTCAGACTCCTATGTGCGGTAGATTTTAGTAGCTGTCACACACACACAGAGCAAAACTTTCTTTTATTAGTATACTAGCTGACCCACCCGGCGTTGTCCGAGCCCGTGTAATAAACTCGAATCTTTAAAAAAATGAAACTCTGGCCAAGGTCTCCGATGGCTTCGACACCATATACCGGGCATGCTCGCACGCTCTGGAAAATCTTTTATTTCCCCCTTCCACCGCCAGGGGAGCAACCTCTTTCGGAAAGAACCTCTGAGACAGGTCAACGTTGCCTACGGTACTGTATAGTAGGCGTGCAACAGAATCGAGCTGGTTTCGAGAAGATGGAACATTATAAGCCGAGTTATTGAAATAAGGCACAGTTAGAGAAAATAATCATGAGTGAGGTGCCAGGTGAAGGGGATGTTCAAGTGTCCTTCAGAAAACGACTAATTAGGAGGACTACGATGCATCTTTAAAAAATCGTTCGTTTGCTTAAGCTAGGAACTTAATTACAAATTTGCCTTAAACTATTATTCGGAAATAGTGGTAACCGCTACTCAAATTTACTTTAATGTTATAGAAGGTGACTATTAAGTTAATTATAATGTTTGGAATCAGTTGCGTTGAAATCGGAAAAATAGTTGCGGAGATACGGAAAGGGGGCATAGTTAGAGAAAAAAACTTTGAAGGAGGGGATGTTCAAGTGCCCTTAAGAAAATGACTAATTAGGAGGACCACTATGCATCTTTAAAAATTCGTTCGTTTGGTTAAGCTGGAAACTTAATTACAAATTTGGCTTAAACTATTATTTGGAAATAGTGGTAGCCTCTACTCATAAATTTAGTTTAATGGTATAAAGGGTGACTATTAAGTTAATTATAATGTTTGGAATCACTTGCGTTCAAATCGGAAAGATAGTTGCTGAGATACAGAAACGGGGAATAATTAGAGAAAAAACCTTGAAGGAGGGATCGAAGGGGAGGGGATGTTCAAGTGCCGTTCAGCAAATGACTAATTAGGACAACCACTATGCATCTTTAAAAATTCGTTCGTTTGGTTAAGCTAGTAACTTAATTAGAAATTTGGCTTAAACTATTATTCAGAAATAGTGGTAACTGCTACTCGTAAATTTAGTTTAATGTTATAAATGGTGACTATTAAGTTAATTATTATGTTTGGAATCACTTGCGTTGAAATCGGAAAAATAGTTGCTGAGATATGGAAACGGGGAATAGTTAGAGAAAACTTTGAAGGAACGCCCCGGAGGGGGGGTGGGGGGTGGCGGATGTTCAAGTGACCTTCAGCAAATAACTAATTAGGAGGATCACTATACATCTTTAAAGATTGATTCATTTGGTTAAGCTAGGAACTTAATTTGAAATTTGGCTTACACTGTTATTCGGAAATACTGGTAATTACTTTTTAGAAATACACCTTGAAGGAATGAATGCTGATTTTTACGATAATTTAGTAAAAATGGAACTAAATGGAAAAGTTCGGAATATTATTACTGAGATATTACAGAGAAACTGAGATTTAAAATAGTGGTATTCTGTATAAAAAACAACAATTAAATGCTACAGGTGAAGCTAAAAAAATGTTAAAATTGCTAAATGTAATTAGACCCTTACCCCTCACCATTCCCGCAAATATATAACAAATACGTAATCTGTTAAATAAAGTTTTCTGTATTAATAGTCTCTATCATAATGATATATGTCCTGTTTTAAAAAAAACTTAAACCCAGATAATTACAATGAAGAAAACCGTGCCTACAAATGTCTTAAACAGGTAGCGTTTGTGTAATTTGCCGTGAGTAGATGGCGCTACATTAGCTTGGCTATATGCAGGTAACTGCAATCCATGTTGGCACTATTTCGTTATAAGTCCTTATCTATGCATCGTTACTCTGATTTATTTAATGTGTTCTGAGAAGATATTCTACACAACCAACCAACCGAAGAAAAAAAGCGTATTTTTAATGAGAGTTCTTCGTGCATTTTACCCCTTTCAGGGGCAAGCACTTGTGCTTGTTGAATTCCCACCGGAATTTAGGAAATAATTTAGTTCAAAATAAGAATAAGCAATTTTTCAACTTTTTCTCGTCAAAGTTAAAAAAGTAAAATTTAATTAAAAGTTTCTGGTTTCAATCGGATTCAAATTAGGTGGTATATAATATATACCACCGCCCCTCAAAGGGTTAATTAATATTTCAGAAAGTAATTAAAATATTAAAATTCTGACATTCAGGTACACCAGGAGAGGGTTTGGACTACCTAAATCTAAATTACCAGCCTTCTAGGTGGGCTAGATTTTCCTAGCCATCGCCAACACACACACACAGAGCGAAACTTTCTTTTATTAGTATAGATAATAAGTACAAAGTTTTTTTAACATACAAGTTAAAAAACAAAAATAAAAATAGGTCTGTTTAATTGTTTAACTTAGTAAGTAAGAAAATTAATAAAGTCATACTTTAATAAACAACTTCATATTTTATTTTACAATCTGACAGTAAAGGAACAATTTTCTAAAAGATGTAAACGTAAATTCTTAAATTTATTATAAAGAGTTCAAATGTCTATATTAGGAAAGCTGACTATTCTTTAAACTTTTGAGAGTTAGAACCTTTTACTTGTGGATAAGGAACGTACTATTATATTTCATATTTTGCATTATAAACAAAAGTCACTTTTATCAAGGATGTTTGAATACAATTTGCAATCATGTCCTATGCATATTATTGATAGAACTTATGTAATAGAGAACCGGATATCCGGCAGAGAAGTCGGATATCCGATGATTGTGATTCGGATATCCGATGATATTTCGGATATTGAAAAATCAGCCGGATATGCCGGATATCGGATATTTACCGGATATCCGTTGCATCCCTACTACTTATAGGTACAGTAAAATAAAGCTAACTGCTTACACAACTATTAATTTGCAGTAAACAGCTTTAAAGTAAAAGATAAATAAATAAAAAATTGATTATAACATAATTTGATTTAAGCAACTGTATTGTCAGATTTAGTCTTCAGAAAATGCCAAATTGCTTTAAAAAAACAAGAGAACATTGATATTTCATTATTTGATTTGCTATAGTTATTAAAATGTTAAATGCATTGTCAAACTGCATCCATTTTTAGATTATAAAATTTTATTTTTCATTAATATTTCCTGATTTTTCATTAAATGAAGACCCAAGGGGAAAATCTCACTAAACTCTTGCAGGAAAAATCAACCAAGTTCTAGAGAAATAACTAGTGCTAAAATGATTATATTTAGCAGTCATACCTTCAATTAAAGAGATTGTAGCCTCACTGGAACCAATTTTTACTGTTTCACCATCAGCAAGAACTTTCTCAAGGACAGATTTGGCTTGACCTTCATCAAATCTAAGTACAGCCTAAAATAAAAATAAATCAATCGTACATAGTATCTAAAACTTCAATTTCTTTAAAACATTCAAAAAGATTAACAAATATCAATTTAACATATATCAGGGATGCCACTCAGAAAATAATAAAAAGGAGGAAATTATGTGTAAAAGTAAAATTTTCGACATTTTTCGCATTATTTATTCATGAATTTTGTGAACTATATTGTAATGAATATAAATTAAATACATTAACAAATTTCTCATGCTAAAATATTTTATAGTATTTTCTGCAATAAAAATATTGCATTCATTTTCATTTTCATGACTACCTGTCGACATGTACAGTTTTATATACAGATTAACATTCTTTCATCCAAATGTAGAGTTTGGTTTCCTCTATTCTAATCAGGAACAAATAATGTTATTTATTAAATAGTTAACAATCTAATTTTTACTTTTGATAAAATGATTACAAGAGGTTATGGTTTTAATTTAGAAATTAGTCGGATAAAAATTAAGTCATTATGACACAACTGGTACAAAATGTTTCTCTTTTATGAATGAAAATACACATATTTTTAAATTATGATATCATTTACACCTATAAAGATATTTATTTCAAAAGTCGAAAAAATTACATTTTAATTCAATTGCAACACTTTCTTTTTTCGGGGCCTTAATCTCAGTACCAAAAATGCATGCATGAAAATAACATTTTATGAAAATCATACTAGATTGTTTCAAATTCATAAATTAAAATGTGTGCTTTGTTTTCATCGAGACATTTTCATCTGAGATCAGGACCCATGAATGAAAAAATGTATTTTTTGTTAAGCATAATGTCATTTTCACAAAAAGAAAACACTTCACGGCAACGTATGAGAATATAATATTGATACATTAAAGTAAATATGAATACTTTCATAAAATTCATCAGCTTCATTGCTTGTGTAGAAACATACAAGTGATAGATATTAAATTTGTATATTTCAAGAACCTTTTTAAAGTTTTCTAATAGAAATCAATTATTGGTAACAATTTTCACTTCAAGTTCATAGTATTAAGCAACTATGCATGCAGAGCCACAGGCTTTGCTCATTATAATATAGAGTCATTAATATATTTTATATTGCATACACAAATTATAGAATATATAGAATATATGATAATACATTAAATATAACATTATTGCCGAAACGTCAGTTGAGGCTCACTGTGGAGACCCGAAAAGTTTTTGGTTTCTGTCTGTCTGTCTGTTCCGCGATAACTGCCGTAAAAATGATCCGATTAGTTTGATTTTTGGTAGGTATATTGGTGAGATACCCGGAATTAGCTGTATAGTTTTTAGTTACATTTGGTTCATTCATTCGGAAAATATAGAACATTTCTTTTTTGATCATAATGCTTTCCTATGGGATTTCAGACGATTTTGAAATTTTTCAGTCGTTGAAAATAAAATGTCGCATTTGATTAATGTATTTAAACGGTAAGTTATGAAGGCTAAAATTTATCAAGTCAGGTGTTAAATTATTCAAATTAATTTGAAATTTTGTTTATACATTCGTCAGATTTTTTAAATTATGTGTATAATTTTTGGTGCAATTTTATACATCTGTTCTAATAATATAATACTTTTATTTTATCATTTTTTGCAAATATTAAAATGCATTCATTTTTATTTTCCTTTTCAATTTAACCGTAACCTAGCAACCATGTTTAAAGAATATCAAAATGATAAAATTCAAGTAACTCAGACGGTTTTGCTACAATATTTTATTCGCAAAATAAAATATTGGGTGATTTTATATTTTATTGAAATAAATGAGAATTTATTTTGGTACAAGTTACGTTTTAACTACTATAGAATGATAGCCGAAACATTTTTATATGAGATATTATTAATTTTCTGGAAGAGATGCGGATTTTTCGTGGTTGAAAATTAGTATTATTTTAAAAATATAATGTAATATCTCATACAACGAGGTAGTTAATCTAAAGAAATTAGCGTAGTAAAACGAATCCATACAGCCTGAAATAGCACAATTATTGGTAACTGAGATCATAAAAAGTTATCACAAAAAATACTTTATAGCGCCAAATCAAGATTGCTATTTAGTGAATTAGCAGTGGGCACGATTATGAAGGATTACACAATAAAAGTTTTCAGGTTTAAAAGTTTCCAAATAAGCCTATTTTGGGGAGATTTTAGTATGCTATTGCCATCGAATTAAATCAGGATGTACTAAGGTCAAATAAATATTGTACAATGGCCATCAAAACTGTTTTTCCGAAACAAAAATTGTAATAATACTAGATTTCTGAAATAGATAAGTGAATATATAGTAGATTCAGTTTACATTTCCATAAGTTGATTTTGTACACGAGATATTATTCAACTTATCTATCAGATGCGAGTGCTTCGTGGTTGGAAGGTAAGTAAATATTGCTATTTAGGTATTACATGAAATTATTTTCGAAATTTTTGCTTTTCATAATAAAACCAATGTGTAGAACGAAATCCAATATGTACTAGAATCATTCACACAAACAATAGGAAACCACGAATATAAATTTAATAAGATTACGGGGGGTTCAGGGGGGCAGAGCCCCCCTGAAGAAATGTATTTTTTTTACAAAAAAAATAAAATAAGAAGTTCATAAGAATGTCAGAATATTATTGCATAAACCGTGTTTAATTTAATGTTCCTAATTTCTGAAACCTTCGAATTATTTTATATGCGTATAAATATACATGTAATAATTTAAAAAATTTAATTTGCGTATTATAAGATGTTAAATATTATGAGAAATGAGATTAAAAAAAATTGACTTTCATATAGCTGACGTTGAGGCTCCTGATCTGTAGATTTACTAGTTAGTAGCAAAATGATAAAATTTAACATTAAAAATACAAAGACTTACAGCAGGTTTTCCTTTAGAGTAGTCAATATACTGCACAGTTCCCAGAGATTCAAAAACTTCTAAGATCTGCTCTCGCATAGTATCCTCTTTCAAATTTACAATTTTTAAGAGGCATCCAGGTACCATCTCTATTTCAGCAGTCTAGAGATTTAAATAAGCCAAAAAATTAAGGAAAAATTCATCAAAAACTAAGTTACATATTTTATATTCATATACTCGCCAACATCTACGGGATATTAGTACTTTTTACAATCAAAAGTCAAAAACTATGAAGAGTTTGAAATTACATAATCCATCCCCCCCACCACCACCACTAATTTTTGTATTATTTGGCAGATCAGTTTCCTTGTAATATACCTGCTCATTGGGGAAGATCATGCTTACACATTAAAAATACAACACTGTTACTGATCCTCCATAGAATCCTCGCTGAGTTAACAAGCATAACATATCAACCTCATTATGAAATGAAAATTTTATTTTAGAGGCATTGCAACAAGCATTGAAAACTGCAAAAGAAAGTGCATGCTATAAAGAATTAAATTTGGATAAAATTAATTTGAAATGTAAAATCATGCTATATTTAAGCAGCATAGGGAGTTTAATATTTCTGATTATTTAGAAAATATAGATATTTGTACATTGCAAACAATTTTCAGAAATTTTAAACATTGTAGCTGCTATCCATATTTTTTAAAATGGTGAGTTTTTTGCACATATTAATGAGTATATATCTATGCTTGTTTATGTCACATTCCTATAAAAGGTTTTTTATTAGATTTGAATACATCAATTCATGCATAGTTTTGGCAATTCCATTTGTATTTAGGATTGGTATCAAAAAACCCATAACGAAAGAATTGGGATTTGGGGTAAGACAAGACAATCTAGAAATGTTCCCTGGATATAACTTTCAACCATTTATTCCTTAAGTCCAATTTTAAGGAAATTCATGAAAAGAAACAAAAAAACTCCATTTTTTTCCCCCCAGTGAATCAGAAGCACAGTATAGAACACTGCAAAAAACCCTTTTCACTTAAAAAAAAAAATCAATTTTATTTAAGTTATACCTAAAAAAAAAACAGCTCAATGCAAAAATATGGAAATTCCCCATCATTCACAGTGGGTAAAAAAAAAAAAATCAATTTTATTTAAGCTATACCTAAAAAAACAGCTCAATGCAAAAATACGGAAAGCGAAAACCTGATTCCACGAGAACAAAGGCATTTGGAGTTTTGTTACAGCCGCATAAGGTGAATCAAATAATAAAACACATGGATAAAACAGGGCTGTATAAAAGAATTTATAAGCATTGCTGTCTACAGCCATGAACTGCTTAAACTGTGATTTAAACAATGTTATATATTTCCCAACTGAACTATATTTCAGTATATTAAAAGATGTCTGTAGAATATAAATAAAAATTCATATACAGAGCTGCACAAAAGAAATTGGATACAATGCCATATATGAATGATAATTGCTCAAAGTACATTTTTAGTTATGTTATGCATTTTCTAGCTGAATTTGAACTTTAGGAAACAAATCTGTATATTATATAGGGGGCTACATAAAAAAAAATATATATACCGTATATTATATATTGTATGGTATGTAAAAAATGTATCAATCACTTACATGGCTGTACAAGAGAATTCAAATACTTTAACCTTAATGATTGTGTGTCGTAATTGCTGAAATAAAGTTTTCTACTGTGTTACGCATTTTCTAAATTATCTTTTTTATTAACATATTTTCACTGTATTAAAAAAAGAAGGTTCATTACAATATTCTTGGAAGTGTTAGAAAGTGTTTCATAACTTAAGTATGACATTTATCTTTTTTTTTTTTTTTTGGTTAAAGTTTTTAATCTTTTAATTATTTTTTTTTTGCAATTATGGTTATGGGAATAATATGGCCCATTATGTGTGACACCTGTTTGCTGTAGTATCTGGGAACTAGACGTATTGTCTCAAAGAATCCTAAGGTATGCTGCAAAGAGCTGTTAAGTATGCATGAAGTCAATTTCATGATAGAAAATTAAAAACAATTACAAACACTAGAGTCGTTTTTTTTTTCTTTCTCTGAAAACATAACATATTCAGGGATCTGTTTAGGAAAATTTTGGGTCCTGAAAAGGAACCTTCACAAAAGTTTTCATCTTAAAACATGACCCTTCACAAAAATTCTCTACCTTAAAAATAGGTCTTTTACAAAACTTTTCTAAACTGAACCTTTCACAAATGTAATCATTTAAAAGTAAAATCTGATCTTTTTTTTATATATATATATATATATATACATTAAGGACAGATATACAGGAACCTAAACATAACGATATTTTCAAATTCACATAATTATGACTATAATTTTTACAAATGTAAAAATACTTCACTATTTCACAAAAACAGGACGCTGTGAGAAAAATCTGAACAGATCCCTGATATCAGAAGGGCTCTGCCACCTGTGTGAAGAGGATTTAACTTCACATATTCCACTTTCATAAAATTCATTCCCCCAACCCCTTACTTTTTCTAAATTTTCTTTCTTTAAAATTATTTCATTTTTCGTGTTACAAAATCTAGCTATTCCCCGTATTTCTCTTTTATTAAGCTTTATTTAATTCATTCAGAATCTTTTCCTCACCGCATAAATCATTCAGTTACAAAAAAAAAAGAAAAATAATTTATTCCCATTGCAACTCGCTCCTTTCGATCGGCATTCAAACTTTACTCCGATTTTTACACCTACACTTTTCTTTTTCAAGGTTTCATTTCTTCTAACTTATTTCATTATTTTCTCAATTGTCCAGATGCCTTTTCATATAATATCTGTAACGTACCAATTCTATTTTTAACGCCAGTTCTAATTTTGTTTAAGCCAACCCCATCAGAAATGCACCATGCAGTTCCGCTGGTTTACCAAAATTCCATATCTCCACTGCGGCGCTTAAATTTTCCTTCATCTCTCTCCCATAGGATTATCATTAACAGACAATCATCACCTGTCTCGTGTCACATTGTTCTCGCCAAAACAGTACGTTATTTAGCTAATTGGCGTATGTACTTATCGCCATGCCTTCACTGTAATCACAAAAATAAATTGTGTAATACCACTCACTCTATCTCTCGCGCACTGCTTTTGTTCATCATGTGAGAAAATTAAGCCTTCTCCTCATATTGCAATATTTATAGGCTGGCGACTTGTGTAACAGAACCTGGTCTCAACTGCATTATAATAAACCACATTCATATGTGAATACGATGTCTTAGTCCTTTCAACATTCTGGGAGTCCTTATTTTACTACAGAACTGATTTTTGGATACCTACAAACTACATATTTGACCATGGCTAAACAATCTCCGTCACACCCTGAACCCCTTGTTGGTTCATTAATTTTATTATCACCTTAAAACTCTCTAAAACAAAATATTGCTTCTGTGATGATGCTATTAATATTTAGATTCTACAATTAATTATTCTGATATTTATTAATTTTGGATAATCTGTAACTGTTAATTCATTTGAAAATGACTATTGGAATCCCTCATTATTTTTGTCGAAAATAAACCCCATACTTTGTTTTCTAATTTTAAAAAAAATAAAATAGATAAAAGAAGATTTTAAACAAATTACTTTTTTGCACTCTTCTTCTTCTTTGGCCTTTTCTTGTTCCTTCTTTAGCATTTTTTTCTCTCTTTCACTGGAAAAAAAAAAGAAGAAATTACCTATAAGCTTAACCCTGACTTATAATGAACAAATCTCATGGTTCTTCTCAAACATTGTTACATTTTTGCCTCTCATGATCAGTTTATTTGGACTCAGGGGGTGCAGCAAATATTAAAAATTTTTTAGGGAGGAATTTCAGGGAACAGATAATGAAATTTTATGGATATTTTAGGGCTAATTTACGTCCACCATCCCCGATGATTTTTCAATACGCTTGTATTATAATACAAATAATTTAATTTAAGAAACACAGCAAATAAATTCTTAGAAAATTCTTGATTAAAATTTTTTGTCATGTTCATAATTTTAAAGTAAACATTTAAATGTTCTAAAAATGCCTCAAATACAGAGCAAATAATAATAACAACAATAAAGAAATGGTGTTACCTTAATTTTCTATATCTAACAGCTTTATAAGATGTTTCTTTAATAAATCTTATATGATTTCTTGCAATCTTGTTCAGTATTTTCACAGAAAACTTTTTTTAAATACTTGAATTTTGTATATTTGAATGAAAAACCAAATTATTTAAATTTGGCTGAGGCTAAATGTATTCCTTGCTAAATTTTTAACATCTCAAAGGCATAGTTAAATGAAATACAGAGAATATTCAATTGTTTAAGGGGGAAAAAAACAGACAATGAAATATCTATAATAGGCTGTATTGTACCATATACAGGGATGAGATTGACAAAAAAGCAAAAAAGCTGAAAACTGCGCGAACGACGTTTGAGCAATAAGTTATGAATTTCAAGCGCAACAAATATTATAATTGCTATTTAAAAAAAAAAAAATATATATATATATATATATAAATAATAATATATATATATAAATAATAATAATATATATATATATATATATATATATCAATTTAGCTTTGAGTAAATTAAAAAGAAATTATTTACTTACTCTAATAAAAAGTCTATTTTACCAAGATACAGCACATTAATAAAACCGTTCAATAGCATGAACATTTTTTTCATTGAAATTTTAAAAAATTATAAGACACTTTTCTTGAAAGAGCAAATCAAGTACATGCTAATAATTGCAACCACCTCAAATAAATGATAGAACAGAGTTCCCACCCTTTTTAAAAATAAAAATAAGCTTTTAAGGAATTAAAGAGATTTTTTAAGGACATTATCAGTGGCACCAACTAGTCAGTGCCATGGTTATTCCAGATTCCAGGTCATTTTTACCAGTCAGCTGGATCTAGTTTTTGGATTTTTACTTTCTTCTATCTTTACAAGAAGAAAGTATTGGATTCATGAAAATTTTCGACTTCCGGTTTTCGACGGATTTATACGTTTTAGAAGGTCCTGAACACAATTTGACTATTTTTAAAAAATGTCTGTCTGTGACTCTGTCTGTATGTGACAAAAATTTTGTGGGCGCTCTATCTCAAGAACTAATGCTCGGAATTTAATAAAACTTTAGATTCAGTTAGTCCCTGATATAAATTGGTGCTGATTAGTTTTTGGTAAAAATCGCCCGGCAGGTGGCGATGCTATGCAGCATTTTTTGCGATTTCCGCAATAGCTCTATCTCAAGAACTAATGGTCGGAATTTAATAAAACTTTAGATTCAGTTAGTCCCTGATATAAATTGGTGCTGATTAGGTTTTGGTAAAAATCGCCCGGCAGGTGGCGCTGTTATGCAGCATTTTTCGCGATTTCCGCAATAGCTCTATCTCAAGAACTAATGCTCAGAATTTAATAAAACTTTAGATTCAGTTAGTCCCTGATATAAACTGGTGCTGATTAGTTTTTGGTAAAAATTGCCCAGCAGGTGGCGCTGCTATGCAGTATTTTGCAGGATTTACACGATTTTAGCGATAGTTATATCTCAAGAAATATTGCACGGAATTTAATAAAACTTGAGTTTCAGTTAGACCTTTTCGATAAATTGGTGCTGATTCTTTTTAGTGTATGCGAAACCTTTGTGAGATAGAAGAAAGTTTTGGGATTGACACATCCGACTAGTTTGAATAGATTTTTAAAAATTTAACTTGTTTTTGCATTCCTTAGCGTATTTTCTACATTACTAAAAGAAATTTGGTTTCAATATTTTAACCCAATGCAGTAAATTCTGACGAAATTTACGTTTTTATGGTGATCTTTTGGTGAAATTTGTGTTTTTATGGCGATCTTTTGGCTAAATTCGCACTTTTACGGCAGTCTTTTGACTAAATTTGCATTTTTATGGCAGTCTTTTGGCTAAATTCGCATTTTTATGGCAATCTCTTGGCTAAATTTGCATTTTTATGGTGATCTCTTGGCTAAATTTGAATTTTTACGACGATCTTTTGTCTAAATTCGCATTTTTTACAGCAATCTTTTGTCTAAATTCGCGTTCTTACGGCGATCTTTTGTCTCAATTCGCATTTTTAAGCGACTTTTTGGCTAAAATCGCGTTTTTACAACGATCTTTTGGCTAAATTCTCATTTTCACGACGATCTTTTGTCTAAATTTGCGTTTTTACGGCAATCTTTTGTCTAAATTTGCGTTTTTACGGCGATCTTTTGTCTAAATTTGCGTTTTTACGGCGATCTTTTGTCTAAATTTGCGTTTTTACGGCGATCTTTTGTCTAAATTTGCGTTTTTACGGCGATCTTTTGTCTAAATTCGCGTTTCTTACGGCGATCTTTTGTCTAAATTCGTGTTCTTTTCAGCAAGTTTTTGGCTAAATTCGCGTTCTTACGAGGATCTTTTGTCTAAATTCGCGTTTTTACAGCGATCTTTTGTTTAAATTCGCGTTTTTACGGCAATCTTTAATGTGGAAGTTTAACTTCCCCATATTTGTTGTTTTTCCTTTTAGGTCTCATGCCACTGAGATATTCTACTTTAAGTGCTTCTATCCTGATCATACATGCCATGATACGTGTAAACAAAAACACAATGATACGTGTAAACAAAAACACGTTTTTCTTGCTCCTAGGTATGCATTGCCTCATTGCCAGGTGCTGTTTCCTGATTGGATGCCATGACTGTGCATGTGTTGAATAACTAGCTTAAATATCACTGCATGACTTGTCTGCTCTCTTCTCTTTTTGCTTATGTGGCAGCTGCATATGGTATGATGTTTTGTTTTAGTTATTTTTAAATGTCTGTGCAAGTATGCCAGACTGTTTGTTGTTAATTCTTATAATGTTAAAGTATGTTTAATAAATGTTATTTATTAATTTAAGCCATCCTCTTATTCAGAGTCAGTTTACTTTTACTTTACCATTTGAGCGCGGTGGATTAACCACCCAAATTCTTTAAGACGGGTTATGGGCCAAATGAAGTCTAAATTTAAAGAGTTTGTCCATTTTTGGTAATGTTTAAATGTAATTTTTTACTCTGAGGTGTTGGTGTGAATTTATCATAATGAGGTCATCTTTAATGGCAAAGATGGGGGGGGCTCTTGGAGCTACAGTATTGATTAAAGACCAGAATTATTTGGATAATTGTGGCTGATGTTTTGACAAGCAAGGCAGACAGCTAATTTGTTTTTATCTGCACCCTTTCCTTGTGAATGAACTTCAAGGCTGCTCCTTCCTGGTTTCTGACTAAGATAAACTTGTGTGGACTCTGGAACTCTAGTGTTTTCTTTCCCCCATGACTGATAAGGAGTTACATTACCAGAATGTTGAATGTTGTTTACTTTGTGAACAGCTGTTAACTTGGAATGGAGTAAAGTTACTGGTTCTTTTAGTGAAGTTATTATGGATTGATAAAACTTCTGCTGTTTGTTTTATTGGTGAAGTGTTTTTGCTTGTTAGTGGTTTTTCATCTCATTTTGGAAAGTTATTTTTTCTGAGTAACATTGTTATCAAATAAATAATTTATTGATTTAAAGTTTTTTAACATTAATAGTATACTGTGATATGTTATTTGTTTTGAATTAATTGTTAAAATTTGTTTTTTTAGAATTTTAAAATTTTAAATAGATTTAAAGAAGAAAAAAAAAAAAGAAAGATTTGTTAAAGTTGTTAATTGAAAGTTTTTAATTAAAGATTTTTATATTGAAATGGTTTGAATATAGAATTGTATTTTTAATAAAACAGTGAATAATTAATATAATATGGATAATTAATAGTTAATTTAAATTTGAATAGTTAATGATTAAATTTGAGAAATTAATGGTTGATTAAATTTGAGTAATTAATGGTTGATTAAATTTGAGTAATTAATGGTTGATTAAATTTGAGTAATTAATGGTTGATTAAATTTGAGTAATTAATGAATTTTTTTTTTGTACTTCATTTATTTTGTATATTTAATGTATGTATTGTTGTTAAATGGTTCTTTTTGAAGGGTTAGTAGGTTTTAATATTGTTGAATGGTTTATTAATATTGTATTGAGATATGCATATTTAATTATCCCCATGAGCTTATAGGATGGAGTTTTCTATCCAAAAACTTAACAGTAGCAATTATGCTACTTGGGCAGAGGAAATACAGGTGTATATGATGGATCGTGGAGTTTGGCAATTTGTAGAAAAACCAGACCTTGAAACACCTAAAGATTTAACTGGAAAGGAACTTCGTGACTTTGAATTGTGTAGGGATAGGGCATATACCTCAATTTATTTAAATATTGAGAAACCATATCGTAGTATAATAAGTGACACTAAAAAATGCTGGGGATGCATGGAGGAAATTAAAGGAGCGTTACCAGCCAACGTCTCGCAGTAGGATTGTGAGTTTATTGGACAAATTTTTCTCATTGAGGTTTGGCACAGGGGATGACATTAGTATTTATGCAGCTAACCTTAAAAAGGTAGTTAATGAATTGGCAGACGCAAAACATGTAATGGAAGAAATGTACCAGTCTTTTCAACTTATCCGGTTTTTGCCACCCAAATTTTCAGGAATCGTTCAGTCAATTTATAGATGGGATGATAAAACATTTACTTTTGACAATGTATTAAAAGAGTTGTTGGTTGAGGAGGATAGGTTAAGACAGTGTAACAGTGACCTTGAACGTGTAGATGCATCTGCTTATAAAGTCAAAATTAATAAACAAGGAAATAGGAATAATAGCAATTTTAAATCTAATAAACAGAAAGACATTAAGTGTTTCCATTGTTCTAAATTAGGCCATTTTGCTTCTAATTGCCCAGAAAAGAAGCCAAGTTCTGGTAAATTTCAGGTTAAGAAGTTTAAACCAAAGGGAAATTTTAACCGAGACAATTCAAGTTATATTGTAGAGGCTAACTACAGTCAAGGTAGTAATGGTCCTGATGATTTGTCTTGGGTTGTGGATTCTGCTGCTTCTTCTCATTTTTGCCGCAATAAAAATTTGTTGAGCTCAGGCCAGTAGTAGATACAACAGTATCAGTCGCTATCGGTGAAGAGTCTTGCTCAATTGAGGGAATTGGTAAAGTGGAATTTTTGGTAAATATAAAAGGTACCCAGAAGAAAATAACATTGAACAATGTTCTTTATTCACCTAGATTGAGGAGAAATTTATTTGCAGGATGTGCCATAGATAAAAAAGGAGGGAAATTTGTTGGCAAGAATGGAAAGATTTTTGTGTATAATAATAAAGGAAAATTGGACTTCTTTGCAAAAAGAGAAAATGGTTTATATTTTCTTAGACCAAAATACCCCGGTATTATCAGAGAGCATGTAAATCTAACTCAGTCTAAGGAATCAAATCTTGAGATTTGGCATAAGAAATATTGTCATATCAACACAAATTATATAGTTGATACCAGTAAAAATAATGTAGTTCGTGAGTTACCTAAGCTGAAAAATCAGGAATTAAATTGTGAACCTTGTCGTTTGGCAAAGACACGAAGAGTAAGTTTTAAGCCATTGCCGGGAAACAGAACACGTAGGCCTCTTGAACTTGTTTTTACAGATGTGTGTGGCCCAATGCCAGTGCCTTCAATTGGAGGGTCACGGTACTTTGTCTCTTTCATAGACGATTTTTCTAAAAGGGCTGCTGTTTTCCCAATTAAACATAAAGATGAGGTCTTTGATACTTTTGTTCGGTTTAAAAACAGAGCAGAAAGGTACATTGGAAAGAAAATTAAGGCCATAAAATCAGATAATGGAAAGGAATACTGTAATTACAAATTTAAACAACTTACTGAAAAAGAGGGAATAGATCATCAGAAGACAAACCGGTACATGCCGGAACAAAACGGGGTTGTTGAGAGATTTAATAGCACTATAAATAATGGGATTCGAACAATGTTGAAGGATAGTGGTTTAGAAGAAAAATTTTGGGCTGAGGCAGCTGTCTATTTCACGTATGTTTGGAATAGAGTTGTCCACCAAGGCCAATTAAAGACACCATTTGAATTATACGGTGGGAGACGTCCTTCTGTGAGTCATTTAAAACCCTTCGGATGCACTGCATTTATAGGGATCCCCAAGCAACTACGAAAAAAATTTGATATGCGTGCAACTAAAAGGTATCATGGTTGGCTATGCAGGACAGACAAAGGGATACAGAATTTATAATCCTGAAAGGGGTGTTGTCGAGGAAACTTTAAATGTGAATTTCAATGAGAAAGAAATGTACAGTGGTCGCATCCTGGGCACCATGGACTGTAATTCTGAGAATGGGAAAGTTTTGTCAGGAGTTGAAAATCGTTATATTGATAATGAAGAATCTGATTCTGAATCTAAATTTGATCAGATTATACCACAAAACTCTATAAAGTTACAAAGCACTCCCAAAAAGGAAGTTGAAATAAATTCCGAAACTGAAGAGTCAGGAGATGAACACCCAGACCAGGATGTGAATGAAACTGGAAAAACCCCTTGTGAAGCTATTAAGTGGGTCCGAGAAGCCATTATGAGAAAAGATAAGTCACGTAGTGATATATATTATGGTGTAGAGGGTTCCAATACTAAACTTCGATCTTATAGAGATGTTGAGAATTACTGTAAAGCCAGAAATATTGATTATCGAAAGGAATTTTTTAGTTTTAGAAACAAAGATGATTATTCTGGTTTAGAACCACGTCCCAAAACTGAACACTATGAAGCTAACATAACGGAAGTAGAAATACCATCTTCTTATTTTGAAGCTATGCGTTCTCCTTTTAGAAAAGAATGGTCTAAGGCGATGGATGATGAAATAACAACCATGAAGGAAAGGCAAGTATGGGAACTTGTCCCCAAACCTAAAGAAGAGAAAGTTTTAGGTAACCACTGGGTATATTCCATTAAACGTAATGAGAAAGGTGAGATTGCTCGTTATAGAGCTAGGCTTGTAGCACAAGGCTTTAAGCAGGAAAAAGGCATATCTTACGAGGAAGTATATAGCCCAGTAGTTGATTTTTCTCTTATTAGATTATTTTTCAGTATACTAGTCTGTTTTTTCCGTTGAATTCATCGTCAAATTGACATAAACTGTGCATATTTATATGCGAATTTATCTGAAAGAGTCTTTATGAGTCAGCCTTTGGGCTATGTCAGTGAGAAGTCTGAGTATGTTTGTCGCCTGAAAAAGGCAATTTACGGCCTTAAAGAAAGTGGTCGTGAATGGTATTTCGAGCTTCGTAATGCACTTGAGGGATTAAATTTTAAGAAATTAAAATGGGCAAATTGCATTTTTATATTTAAAAGAAAGGTTCTATTATTGTTGTATATGGACGATATTATCATTTTTTGACAAACAGAAACATTGGTTTCTGAAGTCATAGATCTCTTAAAATCTAAGTTTGATCTTAAATTGTTAGGACGCACTAAGAAACTCCTAGGTGTAGAGTTTGAAGAGAGGGACTGTAAACTTTTCATTCATCAAAAGAGTTACATTGAAAAGGTTTACAATATATTTAAAGAGTATAAACCTCCAATTACATATCTCCCAATTTCTAAAGGAGTTGTGCATTCAAAGTTAGATTGTCCAAAAGATGATATAGAACTAAATGAAATGCAAGATATTCCATATCGCAGCCTTGTTGGATGTCACCCTTTTATAGCTAACAGGACTAGACCTGACATTTGTTTTGCAATAAACCTTTTCTCACAATTTCAGGAAAACCCTGGGCCTACTCATTGGAACGGGTTAGTTAAGCTACTTGGTTATTTGTATACAACCAGAGAAAAAAAGCTTGACTGATCTAAGATTGATAACCTTAGTGTCACATGTTATAGTGATGCAGATTATGCCACTAATCGTGATGACAGGAAGAGTATGGGGGGTTTTGTGTTGTTTATTGGTCAGTCGCCTGTTTCTTGGAAGACTTTCAAACAAAAGTCTGTTGCCCTTTCCACAATGGAAGCTGAGTTTACTGCACTTACTGAGGCTGCAAAGGAAATCACTTGGGTTAGACATATACTTCTAGAGTGTTTTGAAATGGGGTTATTTGGGAATGAAATAACACAATATGAACTTTGTTGTGATAATAAATCTGCTATTGACTTTTGCAAGTCACCGATTGAAAATGCTAGATCAAAGCATATTGACGTCAAATTGCATTTTCTAAGAGATTTGGTGTCTGAAAAGCTATTTAATTTGTCTTATGTAAGAAGTACAGATAATCTTGCAGATATTTTCACAAAAGCTCTAGTTAAAATGTCTGTTAATGATTTCATATTTTGAGAATAATCTCTCTTACATGTAATCTCTTAATGCTTTTATGCCGCTTATTAAAAGGATTTTTTTTTTTAATGAAATGTTTTATGTATCCTTAAATGGGATTGATGTAAGCAGTCTTGGCTTTTGGATCAGGAGCGGATTTGGAGGTTTTTTTGTTGCAAGTTTTTTTAAATTTAAGAGTCCTTTTGCAATTTTGTAATGCTTCTTTCTTAATGGAAAATTTATTATTAGATATTAAGGGGGGCATGTCTTGTTAAGACATTTGTGTTTTTTTTTTGGGATCTCAGTGATCGCGAGAGGGGGGCCTTATGTTGTGAAAACCTTAATGTGGAAGTTTAACTTCCCCATATTTGTTGTTTTTCCTTTTAGGTCTCGCGCCACTGAGATATTCTACTTTAAGTGCTTCTATCGCGATCCTACATACGACGATACGCGATCTCTTAGTGTAAACAAAAACACGTTTTTCTTGCTCCTACGTATGCATTGCGTCATTGCCAGGTGCCGTTTCCTGATTGGATGCCATGACTGCGCATGTGTTGAATAACTAGCTTAAATATCACTGCATGACTTGTCTGCTCTCTTCTCTTTTTGCTTATGTGGCAGCTGCATATCATACGATGTTTTGTTTTAGTTAATTTTAAATGTCTGTGCAAGTATGCCAGACTGTTTGTTGTTAATTCTTATAATGTTAAAGTATGTTTAATAAATGTTATTTATTAATTTAAGCCATCCTCTTATTCAGAGTCAGTTTACTTTTACTTTACCATTTGAGCGCGGTGGATTAACCACCCAAATTCTTTAAGAGCTTTTTTTTTCAGCGACTTTTTGGCTAAATTCGCGCTTTTACGACAATCTTTTGGCTAAATTCGCATTTTTTCAGCGACTTTTTGGCTAAATTCGCATTGTTTCAGCGATCCTTTGTCGAAAATTGTGTTTTTTCAGCGAACGTTTGGCTAAATTCGCGTTTCTTTAGCAATCTTTTGGCGATTTTCACACAATCCTTTGACGAAATTCGCGATCTTTTGAGTTTTTCACATGATTTTTTGACAGAATTCGTGTTTTTCAGCGATCTATTGATGAAATTTTGGGGGCTTTTTTCGCGATCTTTCAGCAAATTTCGCATTTTTTTCGGAAAATCTGAAAATGACGAAAAAGCGGAAAACCGCAGAAGAATCTCATGCCTGCATATAAAATTAAATTCAAAATTTTAATTTGTTTCACATTTAATTCTCTTCATCAAAAGTTGGGCTTTCTCGATTTCAATTACTTAGAGGATAAATGTATTCCTTGTTAAATATTTAGCATCTCAAAGGCATATTTAAATGAAACACGAAGAATATTCAGTTGTTTAAAAATAAGTAAAATGCTGTATTATATCGTAGAAAATAAACTTTGATTTTATTTAGTTTAGCATTTAATTTTCTTCTTTAAAATCTATGCTTTCTCCATTTCAATCTCTGAGCTTTTCTTCTTTTTCTTTCTATTTTTCCATGTATACTGCTGATAAACTTTATGTGAATTTTTAATATCATTTAACAAGGAAGTTGAAATAGGTATTTTACTCACACCTCCATAATTTTTAACAGCATCTTTTACAAATCTCATTGAAACCACTTTTTAGCATACAATTGTTTATAGAAAATCCCCTCTTAGGATCAGTATTACCATGAGGTAAAACAAGTGCAGTTTTAATTAAACTTAAAAGTTATTTTTTAACCTTCGTTATTTGTTGAGAATTGATTTGATCACATGATGTCTGTGGGCGGAGTTATAACTCGCTCATGCCATTACATAATAACCCAAACCCAGTGGCAGAAAGTTCTGTAGCTGTCTGCGACAAACTTTTAAAATTTCATAATCTGTCTGCAAATTTTGTGTGTAATTTTAATGAATGAATAATACACTAAACTAGAAATTTTTCATCTTTTTATTTAAAACAGGGTAAGCTTGATGCCTACTCATTAATTTTGCTTATAACTTTTGATGTTAGATATCGTTTCATCATCTCACTTTTTGTGGGATTTCTAAAAGGGGAAGGATACGCTTAGGGGGGGGGGGGAGAAATTTACTTCCCCTGATGCAGCTACAGAAATTCCTTCTGGAGAAAATATCTTAAAGTCCTGCATTAGGTGCAGATCAGGTTAACATTGTTTTCAGTTCAAGCTGAGTTTAGATTCCTGCAGGTTGGATTCCGGTTAACTCATTTTTTTAAAAGCTGGTTCTGTATATTGTTTCAGATTAAAAAAATTATGTATTAAATATGGATGTTTGTCTGTGTGTGATGTTTTCCGAAGAGACCGCTAAGTGCAGAGCTGCAAGATTTGGCAGGAAGAGTCTGAAGTTATGCACCTCAAAGCCCATTTTTGGACTAGTTTTCTTATTTTTTTTTTTTTTTTTTTTTTTTTGCAGCGAATTTTCTACATTAGTAAAAGGAACTGGGTTTCAATATTTTAGCAGTCTTTTTATGCAGTAAATTTTGACGATACTCACGATTTTTTTTTTCCAAAATCGTTTGATGAAAATCACGTTTTTTTTTTTTTTTTTTTTTACCGCGATCCTTTGACGAAAAGCGCGTGTTTTTACCGCGATCTTTCGACGAAAAGCGCGCTTTTTTACCGCAATCCTTTGCCGAAATTCGCGTGTTTTTACCGCAATCCTTTACCGAAATTCGTGTGTTTTTACCGCGGCCCTTTGACGAAAATCGCGTGTTTTTAACGCGATCTTTTGACGAAAAGCGCGTGTTTTTACCGCGATCTTTCGACGAAAAGCGCGCGTTTTTACCGCGATCCTTTGCCGAAATTCGCGTGTTTTTACCGCGATCCTTTACCGAAATTCGTGTGTTTTTACCGGAGTCCTTTGACGAAAATTGAGTGTTTTTACCGCAATCCTTTACCGAAATTCGTGTGTTTTTACCGCGATCCTTTGACGAAAATCGCACGTTTTTAACGCGATCTTTTGACGAAAAGCACGTGTTTTACCGCGATCTTTCGACGAAAAGCGCACGTTTTTACCGCAATCCTTTGCCGAAATTCGCATGTTTTTACCGCAATCCTTTGCCGAAATTCGTGTGTTTTTACCGCGATCCTTTGACGAAAATCGCGTGTTTTTAACGTGATCTTTTGACGAAAAGTGCGTGTTTTTACCGCGATCTTTCGACGAAAAGCGCGCGTTTTTACCGCGATCCTTTGCCGAAATGCGCGTGTTTTTACCGCGATCCTTTGTCGAAATTCATGTGTTTTACCGCGATCCTTTGACGTAATTCGTGTGTTTTTACAGCGATCTTTTGACATAATTCACGTGTTTTTACCGCGATCTGACAAAATTATGTGTTTTTACCGCGTTCCTTTGCCGAAATTTGTGTGTTTTTACCGCGATCCTTTGCCGAAAATCGCGTGTTTTAACGCGAACTTTTGACGAATTTCGCCTGTTTTGGCCGCGATCTTTTGAAGAAATTCCGTGTTTTTACCGCGATCCTTTGCCGAAATCCACAAGTTGCAGACAGTTTTTAAAATTAATTTCATTAGTGCAGACAAAAATTGTCTGCAAGAGATTTTCTTTGTCCGCGACTACGTCGCTGTGTCGCGGTGTTTCTGCCACTGGGAACCCAAACTGACTAGAAAAACTTTTGTATTCATGGAATAAATCTCTCGAACATGGAGCATTTTCTCGATGTGCTGCACTGGAAACTTTATTCAGTTCATTTAATTATTAATATTTAATTGTTATGTTTAAGTTTTGGTTAATAAAAAGAAGAAAAGGCATTCAAGACTTTTATACTGAATTCAACAACATGGCACCAGAACTCTTGAAATTTTATTTTTATTTATCTAGTTTCGATTACACTTTACATTCATTTTTATTGTTGTTTACCACTTACTTTTGAACAACCAATGAAAATGTCTTACAAGTATCAGCTTTGGCGATCACAACAAAAAGCAAAACTAACTTTGTTTATCAGTCATTTGTAAACGGAAATAGTTATCAGAAGCAAATTTTAGGGAAACAAGAAAAATTTTAGTAGAATGTTAGGGCTATAAGAAAATTTCAGGAATTGTAGGAATTATAAGTTGAATACGATTCCCTGTGGACATGACGATTTCATTGAGTGTGTTATGATACATTCCCTTTCTACTTTTAAATTCAATATTTTTCAATAATTTATTTATTTAAATTAAATATATAATCATAATTAATCATTATTTAAAAGTTTTCATAATATTAATCAACATTTAAATTAATTATTTAACAGTTATTATTTAAACAGTCATTATTTTCTATCTTTTTAAAATTAATCTTTTTAACTTTTCTTCTAAGATATTTTATTATTAATTAATATTAAATTCTATAATCAAATCACTTTTTAAAATCAATAATCATTTTTAAATTAAATTATAATCATGCATTTAAGTCTCTGGATAAAAGAATAAAAGTTTTCCGTTTGTTGACATCCATTCTGTGAAGTATCGTGTATTTTCTTCTAAGTTAATAAATATATTTTCTACCTTTTTAATATTAATATTTTTTGTTTTAAACCTTATTCAAAAGATTAAACAAAATTCTTTATGCAGTCTGCCAAAATTCTAGTAAAATTCAACTTAAATCTTGGCAGATATAAATTTTTAAAAAATTTTTTAAATCCCAATGTTTACATCGATTATTTTCAGAATGACGCCTGGCCATTTTGAATCGTATCTTACTGCGTTGAAGAAACAACAACTTAGCGTGCAATCGTCACCCATGTTGGTTTAGGGATCGTTCAAGTAGGCATTCAAGGTTAAAGGATGCATTTTTCAGTGGGGAAAAGGGGATTTGAAATTCTCTCTAGAACATTCGAAGGCGATCGTACTTAATTTCTACCGCTTGTTGATAGGGCAGAGTTGTTTTCAGTTCGCTCGAATCGTTTGCATGTAGAGTTGAGTTGTCGCTGGAATACTCATACTGGAATTTTCTCGGCGGCGGTTGAAAGTTAAGCAGTTAATTTTGAAGAGGATGAATTTTTCGCCTTTCCTGATTGGATCGTTTGGCTTAGAGCGTCTGTTAGAAAATTGAGTTTGAATTCAAAGATTCAGTCTGTGATTTTTACTCGTGCATGTAGCGTGCAAGAAAGTAAAAAAAAAAAAGCCGTGTCAGGCCGTAAGGCCAGACACAATGTCAAAATTTTTGGTAGAGTTCAGTAAGTCTACTGGCATCTGAACATGTTTAAGTTCCAGTTATTTCATTTGGTATTAGCTCCAGTTTCTTTTCCTCAACTCAACGAAAAATACCTCATGGATCAATGATCTCTGAGAATTATGCAATCGTGTGAGAAAATTTCTTCAGATTCAATCTTCTTACGACAGCATGGATCAAAGATCTCTACGAATTTTATGATCGTGTGAGAAAATTTCATCGTCACCGGCATTTCAAGAAATAGTTAAGTTCTAGATTTTCTAACAATATTCAATCTTCTTACGGCAGCATGGATCAAACGAATTTTCCTTTTTGTGTAAGAGGATTTCATCGTCGTCTGTAATAAGTTCCAGATATTCCATCAAGATTAATTTTTTGTCTACTACAACCTCTAATCCGTAATCCAGTAAGATTTATTATCTTCCTGAACAATTAAATGACAATTTAAAACAACTATATCGATTTCTTTTCCTATGAACATTCCCCTCAAGTAATTCGTAAATTGAACTATAATCTCAATAAAATGAACTATCATTTAGGTTTTTAAAGATATAAAAGAATTGAACTGGAATCAATTATTGAAATAATCTATACTCACATAATTATTTTATACCAGCTGGGAAGACCGAGCTAAGCTCGGTTAAAAATAGCCAAACTTTAATCTTTTCGTAGACTTCCAAGTCTTTTGCAGATCGCAAGATAGCCAAATATCGTCAAATTTAGCGACATTCTTTAATTTGGTGCCAAGCATGCGATTTGGCATTAGTAAAATTAAAAGTAGATTTTCCCGCCAACGTTTCGTCAAATTTGGAAAAATGTCGCCAACTTTACGACTTTGCTTACTGCCAACTGTTCAACAACTTAATAACTGTTTCAACCTTCATACTCATTGAAATACATTGACACGTAATGGCCCCAAAATGGTCCACTAATCGAATTTTCTCGAACATGTGACCTAGCCCAATGGTTTTCTGGTGCCCCAAAACGGCAGGATACAAAATTTCGTCAAAATTGTTTGAACCGTTTTATTAGATAGACTGACCCTTGATGACCCACTAATCGAATTTTCTCGAACACGTCCCTAGCGCAATCATTTTCTGATGCCAAAAAACGGTATGATACAAAATTTTGTCAAAATCGTTAGAGCCGTTTTAAAAATAAAATTTGCATAACCACACACAAGATTTTCTCGTATTAGAATATATGATATATGAAGTGGCTACTGATATGAACGATAAAGTATGTTGTGTTCGATATAATAAAATCTGTTCATTTGCTAAGATTTCTGTCAACTTTATTATCTGGGTGAGTCATATCTTTTCTATTTCTTTTTTCAGATGGTTTTATTCAAACGTATATTTCAGACTGATAAAATTAATAATCAACTTAATGTAAACTCTAAATTATATTTTAACTAAATAACTTAAAGTAAATTTAAACTTTAAAATTATTCTTAACAATTAATTTTTGTTAGTACTAAGTTCTACATTGCAGTATAATGCTAACTACTATATGTGATTATCCTGTATTGACGAATTGGGGTAGGATTTAAAGTAAACATTTATTCTATTTTTATGGCTTATTTTAGGCATTTTTAATGCTTATTTTCTTGCGCCGATCCGTCACTACAGAGTGGAAGAAGGATAACATTCCCAGATTGTTACTCTTCTTTTAGTCAAGATAGTGCTGCATTGCACATCATATTTGAACTACTAATAAGTGCAACCCCCCTTATCAAGTAAAGAGGATTTAAAACAATCAGATACTCATTTTGAAGAATTGGTGGTCATGGTACTTCAACAAAAGTTCCAAAGACATAACAAAGAAAAACAGGACATTCAGCATTAGCAAGTCACCTTGTTGGTCATGGTATTTCAACAAAAGTTCCAAAGACATAACAAAGAAAAACAGGACATTCAACATTAGCAAGTCACCTACACTACGAGATGAAGGGTTGCGTCAAGTCTGTGGCATTTATTGATGGTCTGAACCATGGAACTTTCAAATTATTGAAGAAACAAGATCATGTGGAGCTTCCCACAGCTTCAGCATAAAAAGCAAATAATTGTCATAATAGCGAGAAAGTTCCAATGTAAGTTTTAAAAAAATTGCAGGACATCTCCAAAATTATGACTATATTATATATATACCTAAATAAGTTCATTTTATGGCCAAATACTTCAGTATACCATGACCAACACTGGAGATAGTGATGAGCAAAAAACTGTAAAAATATCCACTTTTTAATACTTGAATAGTAATAATAATAATTATTATTATTACCTACAATTGTTAATTCTAAACTTATTGTATATATTATTTAATTTTTAATTGTAAATATATTTAATTTTTAATTGTTTAATAAAGATGTAATGCGATAAAAATGCTTTTATTTGCTCTTTACTTGTTCTCAAAAATTTCAGTGGAAAAAGGATAATATTCCATGATTTTTAATTAATAGTAACTAATAAATTAATTTTTCTTTGAAATTTATAACATGAACCCTCATCAACTAGACCTACAATCGAATAATGCTGAATATTTCTCTAAAATAGACAGTTTTCTTCTTTACATACATGTTTTGGGGTTTCCTTAACATTTACATCAGCTAGAATGTTATCCTGTTTCCACTCATCCGTTCATTTATTTTCTTTATTTAGATATTTTTTTGGTTACTATAAAAAAAAACTAAAATTTTGTTACAATTATAACATTAAAGGAATGCAAATACGAAAAAACGAACCAAACAAACATTTCTAAAAACATTGAAAAACTACTTACGCCTTTATTTTATCAAATTTTTCGTCTTTCCTTTTCATATAATCAGTTCTAAAAGAAAAAAATCCTTTTTACACAACAAACAATATATAAAATTAAAGTTTACATTAGCAAAATTTTTTTTTTAAGTTTATCTTATACTGTACATACCAGAAAACAAGAAAAAAGTGTGATAAATTTAAAAGTGTAATAAGAAAATATTAAAAAGATGTTTATCTACAAGTAAATGTTTTATATTTATCAATCGATAAGCTCAGATGCATATTAAAACTTTTTGAAGAAAATTAACAATAACAAAATTTATTGTAATAACATTATGGACTGAACAAGCAGTAAAATAGCCTGAGTCGGCCATTTTTTCTCACAAATTATTTTTCCATATAAAACTGAATAAAATTTACCTTTTTGGTGAAAAAAAAAAAAAAAACCTTTTGAAAGATGAGTAAAAAAAATCATATATTGCAGATATCTTCAGTTGAAATTCAGCTAACCACAACAACCTTGTAAACAAGTAAATAAGCAACTGATTCATTCACTCTGTGAAATTATAACTGCTATGCATTAAGATTGAAAATCACTAATAATGTATCCAAGTATGTTATGAAAATTAGGTGTTAGAATTGAAAACTTTAAAATCGGTTCACCTTTCAATATGAAGACAGACCCACAAACATTTTTATAATATAAACTTAAGGCATTTTTCCATTTGAATATAATTTTTCTGTTGGACAATTTATCACAAAAAAAAAAAAAAAAAAAAAAAAAAAAAAGATTAATTGTGGGGAGGGTTTTTTTGGGAGGAGAGGAGGGGAGGGGATGACCATAGTTTCGTTGCAAAATAATTCAAATGGTTAAATGTCCTAATTCCATTATCAGTCAATTTTTAAAACAATTTTTTCACAGGATTCTACAAATAAGAAATAACACCCCCACCTTCCACACATTATTTAACATTATGAATTTAGAAAATTAACTGTCACCAGTTAAAATTTGTTGGTTGCAAGTGGCAAACGCTGTCAAGCCTCCTTCCTCTCACAGTCAAGAGATAATTTGGCAAAAAAAAAAAAAAATGCTCTCAGAAATTTTTTTAATTAAAAAAAGAAAATTACTGTTGTGCCTTTTTTGTCATTTTTTAACAAGTTTATGCTGGGATATTCACAAAAAAATTCTTAGAAAATGCCCACACTTTAAAAAATCAGGTCCTTTTTAAGAAAAAGACAGAATTTAATGTATTTTATACAACATATACTTCTTTTGCGATCTTTCAACAAAAAAATTATGCATTCTGAAGGACCCATAAGAATTATATTAATGCATTCCTTTCATTTTTTGTTTAAATGATGCACTATAGCACATCCCCGGCATCACTGAAATTAGCTGAATATCACTGGAACACACCTTACTAGAAACAATGGACATAATTTTTTTTAGATAAAAACATCTAAGAAATTTAGAAACATGCATAAAAAATTCAAATTTTGTCCCTCATCAAACTATAGAAAAATTCAAAAGTGATTAGCAATTGAACTTAATCCTATTTTGGGCAAAAGACATTTTGTGCAAATATATATAGTGTCCAATAAGTCTGTTCATAATTTAAAAATTCATAAAAAATTAACAAATTGTCATATTGAAATTAGTCCAGATTTTTAAAATTCATAATATTTTCACAAATTATCATATTTGAGTGCATTTTCCACCTTTAAGATTTTTCAGAGACTCAAAATCTCTATAAAAATCTTATCAGAATGAAGATAGATTTTTTTGTTATCAAAAAATAGTTCAAAAGAAATTAACTTCTTTTTGCTACCAAATATTGGACTCTTTAAGCAAGTCTTATATGGTCCAAACTGCACTGTTACAATAATGTCAATTTTGTTTAAAAAAATTTTAATGTGAACGATCTTGTGAAACACACTATACATAAAATTGTATTAACTTGAGCAACTATGAGCAATTTATGAGCAACTGTTAGTAAAAATTCAAAATATCACTTAAAAAATAAAACAATTAAAATCACTTTACTTACCTCCATTCTTTTAAGAGATCAGTACCATTGTACTTGATTCCTTTAGTTTCTAAGAACTTTTCAGCATCTTCATGGGTTTCAAATGTAACAAAAACAGAACCCTTAAAAATTAAAATTGCAATTAAGCTATAAAATCTTATCTCCATATACAAAAACTTATCAAACATCTAAAATTGACCCATTAATAGTAAGAATTCCTTTTAAATGCAAAATTAATATGAAAACATCAGTGGCAGCTCAGGGGGTAGGCACTGCGGAACTGCAACACATCATATTTTTATTTAATTTTATCAATAACATTCAACAGAATTTTTTCTCTGCAATTTTGCTTTTGTATTTATACAATCCTTAAGTTTAATGTCAATAGCTTTCTTGTAGTTCATGAAAAATTACAAAAGTCTTTGTATAGAAATGTGCACTTTACAGTTCCAGCAACAAAATGTTTGGCTTCTGTGTGTACATGCACATATCAAGATCAATGGCTGCCTTTTATCAGGCAGAGGGAGGCACTATGGATTTCATAGTTTCAACACAATTTATCTGCCAGAACCATGGAAAAATTTATTTTATTATGAGAATTTTCAAGGCATATTACAGTATTTATTTAGAGCAGATTAATAAAATTTTGCACATTTCTTTACAAAAGTATGTTTTTTTTTTCTTTAAAAAAAAAAAAAAAAAAAAAAAAAAAAAAAAAAAAAATTTAGTTTTGAAAGGACTATGTTAGATAGAGCAAAGACATATTGAATGAGATGTAAAAATATTTATAGTGTTTACATATTGCATTAATTATTAATGTTTAAAACTAGTTACAAAACTTTTAAATTTCTTGAAAATTTTTAGCATTTATGTTGAGATTTAACTAACCAGAGCTTATATATATTTTTAAATTTTCAAGCGAGCATAAAGACTAGAGGTTTCCTAAAGACTCCCTAATGATATTTTGGAAGATATTTTTTATATGTAATAGTTATAAATAAAATGGGATCCAGCAAATAATAGATTTCTGATAAACGTAAACATAAAAAACTGTGAAACAGTGGAGAGTACAAAAAGTTGTGTTGTGATAAGCAAGAACACAGTATTCTCATCCCGAAGATGTTAAAACTTACAGCATTAAAGCACAGGCAAATCCATGGAAATTTTTTATTGCACGCAGTTTACGAAGAAGCAAAAGGGTTAGCCTTCCTTAACGCAATAAAATAATTAGAACCTCTTTGCTTGGAGGTCAGAGATGAACTGTCCTTTTTCATTAAGTTACATTGCCAACCCAAAAATGCTGAATCAAGCCAATGGCGTGGAGTTATTCACAACCGTTTGGGAGAGTGCAATGCTAATTTTAAACAGTAGACATACCAAGGGATTCCATAATTGGCAGGATAGCCAAAATAAGTAAAATGGCACGGCAACCCAGCCACCATCTAAAAAATGCATGGGAAATGCAGTTTTGATAGCAGCGAACTAACTGTATATACAATTATTAATAAGTCCGAAAATAGCAGATGGAAATTTAGATAGATATACATTTGTTATATTCTGAACAAAGGGTAAGGGATAGTTGAAATATCTGCTTCCACATGTAAAAACCACAAAGAGAAGATTGGAAGTGTATATAATCTGAATAATAGAGTAAGATATCTTTAATGGTTATTAAATTAACATTATGATGAAAGGAAAGCTTTTTGAATAAAGTATTTAATGCACATACGAAGAATTAATGTAGAAAATAATATAGCCCATGATATTTTAATATTTAAGAAGGGAAAAATTAGTACTACTCTATTATCCCGTCGACCACTTTTCAAACAAAAAAACTATCACCAAATTGTAAGATTAAACGCCAAAAATGCAGTCCCATTTACTTGATGTTAGAAGCATTATACATGTTTGTTATGTCATCAAGTGGTTTTTAATTCTACATTTGCGTGTATTTTTCATTATGTTTTACTGATTTATTAGTTATTTCATGAAATAAAATAACAATTGTGTCCTTAAATTCTTATATTTTATTTATCTATTTATTTTGATATTCGAATGGCAACGTTTTCCCGTTTATTTGGCATTACAGATTGGCGATAATTGTTTGTTATGAAAAGTGGTCGACGGGATAATAGAGTAGTACCGAAAAATTTAAATTTTGAATAAAATAATCTTAAGAATATATGAGCAACGCCATATATTTTTTATTGAATTTTTCTAGAATTCTAGTTAATTTCGTCGAACAGATGCGGAAAAATCACGAATTTCATCACTTTGTCTCAAGAAACAAAAAACATGAATTTCATTAATTTGCCGGCGGAGACCATAGATGGCAAAATCAGAAATTCCGGAGTTGCGAATTTCTTCATATGAAAAAAAGCAAATAGATCAAAGTATTCTTAAGATAGGGATGCACAACTTGTGGCCCGCAGAGCCCCTAAATGCCCACATCTCCAGAAATTATGAATTTTGCCAATTAGTCACAGGCAAATTTTGTCATAAAAATCAGGAATTTCATCCATCGAGTGTGTAAAAATTTCAAAGGGGCCAATTGGGTGCATAAATTGCCAATTGGGTGCATAAAAATTGAAAAATTAGTCAATCGGGTGCATAAAAATCATGAATTTTGTCGAACGGGTGCGGAAAAATCACTCACTTTGTCTCGAGAAACAAAAAACATGTATTTCATTAATTTGTTGGCAGAATCATACATGGCAAAATTAGATATTTTGAAGTTGCGAATTTATTCATATGAAAAAAATCACGATTTTGTCAATAACTGGAAAAAAAAAAATGTGCAAATATCGCCAATCGTTCATGGGGAAAAAATTGCGAATTTCATGCATCAGTCACAGAAAAAAATTGAAAAATAAATCCATCGGTTGCAGAGAAAATTGCAAATTTTGTCAATCACGTGCGAGAAAATCACGAATTTTGACAATCGAGGGGAAAATATCGTGAATTTCATCAATGGTCATTTGAAAAATTACAAATTTTCTCAATCCATCAAGAAAAAATATCGCAAAATCTGTGAACCTGTCATTGATAAATATCTCAAATTTCGTGAAATCATGTGCATTTTCGCAAAATTAGTCATTGAAGAGAAAATAAATGTGATATTTGTCAATCGGTCATGGGGAAATAATAGCATAATTAATCAATCATGCTTTGCTATTTAAAAACAAATTTTCATGTTTTGGAAATGAAGTTATTCTTCATAAAAATTAGCATAATTATCAATAATATTGAGGGGAAAAATAGCATAATTAGTCAATAATTTATTATTTAAAAGCAAATTTTCATATTTGGGAAATGAAGTTATTCTTCATAAAAATTTGTATAATCAGGGCTAGCACTAGGATTTTTCAAAATTTTAGGGGCATTTGCAATATTTTTAACATTACAAGTATGTAATAACAGTATTTTCATGCTAGTCAGGCATATGCAGGGCTGCCACTGCCTAATGGCATCAAAAATAGTTGCTTTAGTAGCCTACTAGGAAAAAAATAGTAGCCAAAATAGTAGCATTTGTACAAAAATAGTAGCCAAAATAGTTGCATTATAACTTAAGAAAAGAGGGGCAAGAATCCTTATTTGCCATAAAAATAACATAATAAAAATCCACATCTTTCTCTACAGTTACCATCCAAATTTGATAACTTTTTGTATTTTAATTATAAAATCACACACACACAAAAACGGAAAGAGAAAAGAAACTTTTTAAATTATTTAAATTATCACCTGAAATATAGGATCAGAATGCAATTTGGTTTTCCCAAACTAAATTTAATATATGCTTAGCTTGTACTTGAGCATTACTGTGATGTAACTGAAAACGATAAAACTTTTATTGCATGTTATTAGCTGCAATTTTAATTCCATTTTGTAAACAAAATAAAACTGAAGCAAAAAATCTGCCAATAAAAAGTGACTTTATCAAAAAAGGATGCATTTGATAAAGAAAATATGTGTACATAACTAATCTGTTCTTTAGAAGAAATTTATGTAAAATAAAATAGCAAAATCGGCATGAATAAAGTCTGATTTTATAGACACCAATGGGCCAAATAAAGCTATCTAAATCAGTGTTGGGCACGCTCACGAAAAAAATGAACAGTTCAAACTCAAGTTCAATTTCTTAAAAACGAGCAAAGTTCACGTTCAAACTCAAAATTTTCAAACGAACTCGCTCAACTCAAACTCATCTATGAAAGTGAATGAAGTTCGCTAAAAACTCTTTTTTTTTTTTTTTTTTTTTTTTTTAAATATATATTAGAATTTTATTGTCCAAATTTACATAATTTTGTGAACTAATCTTTTGGTTAATCGATGTAAGGGTCTTCATGGTCCCGGCCCAATTTTTCTCCCTGACACTCGGTCCGAGCTTGGTTTGGGGATTACTTTTTACTTGAGGTTCGGAGCCAGATGGGCCGGGACTAAATTTATTTTCCGGGCGACGTCGGGGCTGGACTGCAGTCTTCTTGAGGTATGAACATGCAGAAATTTTCAGTCCCAGCTCATATGAAAATCATTGGCCCTTCTAGTAAAAATATCAGTAAAATTTGGCCCGGCTCAATTTTTTTTCTTCAAAAAATGCACGTATTTTTAAATCGCTATTATTCCACAATTAAAAGTGGTATATATATATATTTATTATTATTTTTTTTAAGATGGGTAGATAAATTTCTAGGAAATAAAATTAAAATACGGTAAAACCTGAGAAAAAGAACCTGCCTATGACGGAACCCCGTGTTTAACAAAATAAAACAAAACGTTGATCTATGTAAAATGAGGATAACAGTACTTGTGAAAAGAATGTAATGCATTTACAACAGACGATGAACTTGATCATAGGGGAACCAGCCCATGACGGATTTTTCTTCTTTCCTATGCAATTCCGCCTTAGAAAATTTTATTGTATAGAATTTTTATTTTTAAATCTCCAAGCCATAGAATGGGAATTAACAATATTAATGGTAACTGTGCTAGTTACATATAATCAGATGCATTTAAGAAATAAATACCTCAGAACCCGTTTTTTAAATGAAGAATATAAACATGATATAAAAGGTAAAATCAGTATTTTTAGTTAGGACTTCTCGTACAAGACACTTTTAACCTTATAGGCGTAAAAATCTATGTTCAGCCAGGTCGAGCTTAGTCGGGAATAGCTGAGCCAATTAATGTTTTGTGCAGACTGGACCGAAGTTTTAATTTTTGTACCTGAATTGATCAATAATTTTTTTTCAACGGGCCGAGTTGTGTTCGGAGCACTTCTGGCCAAACTTGGAACTCTTCTACTGGGCCAAAAGAAAAATTGTCTACGGATTGTCTTGGTCGCGCTCGGCCTGAAAATTTCGTCCCGTGCATATCCCTAATTCAATGTATTTTTATGCGTCGCATCTGCTTGATAATTTGGCGTGTTTTTTTCTTTAAAAATTTTAATTTTTATGAAATAATTGTATATAAAACGAAAGAAAAATAAAGTTTAAATCTAACGAACATGAAAGATATATTTTCAATCGTTCAATGGTACTAAAAATTTATTTTTATTATTTTGTTTTTTTTATACTTTTTCATTTATTCAAAAAAGTGATTGTGAATTAGAATTATATCATTAGTTTTCATTGATTATTTTACATATATAAGTAAGTATAGACACCGTCTCGGAAAGAATATATCTGTATCTTGAAATTAAATTAAATTTTATTCGTCTCTAACTTATTAAAAAAAGGGTAAACTTTATTCATCCTAAGTAACTTAAAATGATTAAACACACAGAGAAAGAATAACAAAAATGCTTTTGTCAGGATATCTGTGTTTCTCCTACGCTTAATCCCCAGAAAAGAAAATTTATTTTTATTTATTATATTTATTTTTATATTCATGCGTTTCAAATTTATGTTATACGGTAAGACGCATTAAAAAAATTAGCTGTTTCATTTTCCGATTTTGAAATACACTGGTAGAAACTTATTTTTCAATATTCAATATTTATTAAATGTTAAAATCTCTGAAATGCTCTAGTGCAGGGGTTCTCAATCTATGGTACGCGTACCAGTACTGGTACGTGAAGCTCTGGCTACTGGTACGCAGAAGTCCAATGCTGGTACGTGAAATAAAATACAAAATGCAGCATATTATTATGGAATCAAAAAGGCTTGTCTTTATTTACTTGGAAGTTTTCAAAAAAATTTCGAATGCGATTTAGGATCTGTAAACGCTTTTTCTATTTTTTTGTTACGAGAAATGTTTGGTATAGCAGACTTAATTCGCACACACTGCTTATGACAGAATCAGTTTTTCTGAATTAAAAACACAATTATTAGATTTATATGCATAAAAATTGAATTTTTTTAATAAAGACCTAATTTTAAAATTAATATATGAATGAAGTATTTTTAATTAGCGGAAGAACTGCTTTTAAACATGCTTTATAAATTGAATTATCTGAAGGAAAAATCTGAATGCTTGGAAGTAGGAGGAGCTATTGTGAGTAGGAGGAGTTAAAACAAAATAACATTCCAAGTGTAATTTATAACCCATTGTTCTTTTTGTACTAGAAGAGCTTCTAAGAGGTGTTGAAATGAAAGTCTTATTTCAAACATAATTTATAAATTAATTCATTGTGTTGATTGAAATATTTTTCTTCTCTTGTACAAAAAGTGTTATAGTTTCCCCCCTATTTCATGGAAATCAGTTTTTAAGAGAATAAGGTTATTTAAAATGGTCAAGAGAGTAAGGTTATTTAAATCAAACAAAAACTGTGCATGGTCATATGCAGTGCGGATTTGAGATAGAATCAACATATGTATTGAGCTGGTATATTCATAAATGTGTGAAGAAACTTGCAAGTGCTTGCCTACTGAGCGACATTACTGTCACATTTAAAGCTATCCAAATTATTAATACGGTTGTATCGAGCCTATGTTACATGCGCTAACTAAGCTTTGGATAAGAAATTTGTTTCTCATTTGAGAACCCTGCCACTGTATCTCACGAGAGAGGAAAGAAGTGAATTTATTCAGCTCTCCTCTCCTGTGATTGAGTCCACATTCAAAAGAATGAATGTAACAGAATTTTCGCTGACGAGAATATCAGAATACCGTCTAATATCGTCACAGTCTGTTTATGTTTAGCACAACATACCTCTGTGAATGTGCTTTCCCCCCCCCCCTTTGTTATATGAAAAACAAATACAGGAATAAACTAAACACCGAATCTGACTTATGACTAAAACTTCCTAATATTGAGCCAGGCATGAGGAAGTTGTGCTTGATAAAACACGCCCACCCTTTTCATTAGCCTTCTATAACAGTATATGAATCAGTGTGAGCCAATATGTACTTAAGTATTAAAGTTTTTTTTACTATACCAAAATACTGTATTTTGATAATTGTGCATTATTAAAAATTAAATAAATTTTATAAATGCATTGTTAAAATTTAATGGTGATACTACTTTTTACTTGAATGTTATTATAAAGCAGTCAATTTAGTAATGTAGTCATTTATTTTAAATACAGTAAAACCTGCTATGACGGAAACACAAAAACGCGGAGAGATATTGCGTTTTAGACAGGTTTTTATTAGCTTTACGTTTGTTACCTGGTGGTACGTGGAAGTATGAACTTCGAATTTGCGGTACGTTGGTCTGAAAATTTGAGAACCCCTGCTCTAGTGGGTTTATATGTTTAAAACAAAACTGCCTTGTAAGAGAAGTTCTAAAATAATTCCTAGTTTAGTTTATTTCATGTTTATGTTCTCTGTTTAAAAAAAAAAAAATCCCTGACGGCTCGGCCTACAGGCACAGGTAGATTTCGAAGACCGAAACCGTGGGGCACCTGTTTATTGGGAATTGCAAAAGAAAGACCTATTTGCCATGATGTGGCAGTTGGGACCATCCACTTTAAAATATACCTCTGCCTGTAGGCGGAGCCAGCAGGGATTTTTTTTATCGTAAGAGTTAGTCTTATAAAAAACTTGTCAGTATAAAAGTTGTAGATAATATTAAGAATATTTATAATAATTATTTAAGATTTGATATCTTGGAAATTGACGAAGTTATGAATTTTTTTCTTCTGAAACCCCTATTCCCCCCCCCCCTCCTTGGGGGCATTTTTAATGAAATCAAAAATGTGTCATATATAAATTTTTGGCCCTTTTCCTAGAAGTAATAATAACTTTAAACGGATTCGACATGTATAAAAATTAAGAAGTTATGTGTTTTTTTTTTCTGTTTTCACGTCTGCTTGTAGGCGGAGCCAGCAGGGATTTTTTTTTTCCGTAAGAGTTAGTCCTATAAAAAACTTGTCAATATAAAAGTTGTAGATCATTTTATGGAGATTTACAATAAATTTAAGCGGATTTGATATCTTGGGAATTGACGAAGTTATGAATTTTTTTTTCTTCTAACCCCCCCCTCCCCCTTCGGGTCATTTTTAATGATATCAAAAATCTGTCATACATAAAATTTCGGCCATTTTCCTAGAAGTAATAATAACTTTAAACGGATTTGATACGTTTCATAATTATGAAATTATGGGGTTTTTTCTGTTTTCACAAAAAGCCCCCCCCCCCCCCCCCTCTGATTCGATTTTGCCCATTAACGAACTTGACCGAGATTTTATGCCCCTTGATTTTATGTATCAGTTTGGAAGAGTTGTATGTACAACACCGTCATACACAGTGTGCACAGAATTATTGCAGTTATCGTGTCCATAAAAAGGTGACATACATAGATAGATATAAATAGATAAAGTTTTAAACTGTGGGTGGTTTTGGGTTCTGGGAGTCATAATCAGTGTAGATCCGGAAAAATTTTTCAAAAATTCTAACTTAGGGGAGAATGTAATATTTATAATTATTATAGTATTTCTTATGAAATCTACCTAAAACTAGCCTGGACTGCGGATTACAGCAAACACATTTATTCGAAAATTCTTGTTCCTTTTCCGCTGATTTTTTTTTTGTACGAGCGCTGATAAAAATTGTATGTCTGAAATAAAAAACGGCCCTTTTCTTTTTGCATATGAATCAATAAAATTTGCACGTGTTTTTTGTAAATTTATTTGTTTTAAAACTGGCTCTGATGGTGCCGAAAGATGTCAACAGTTTAATAAAACTTACTTAACTGTTTATAAAGTTTTTATTTTATAACTTTTAGTAGTTAAGTATTTTTTTTTTTTAGTTATTGTGAAGCTTTAATGAATTATTGAAAACACTTTTTATTTTGCATTTACCCACATTCTTTTGGAAAATAAAATTTATAATTAAATGCACTATCTAATATAGTTTCACTACAATTAAAGACAAACTTCTTAATAACTCGATAAAAATAAGAAAGTTCTTTGATGTTTCTTTTGATAAAAAAGGTTCTCGATTTCTTCTTGCTCTTCTATGTAAGATTGTGCACGCTGTTTCTAACTTACATTGAAAAACAGACAATATTTTACTCCTGTCAAGTAGAATACTTAGAAGTCTAGAGTCAAAGCCTGATTAAAAGATAAAAGTTTAAGAGAAACCTTATGACCTTCAGTTTCTAAATGGTCACGGGTAGTGTCCTAAATTGACGTATCTCTGGCCAAGGGGTGCAAATATATCCTCAGGGAAGTGATACAATGGGCTTGAGATAAGACCTTTCTTCTAGTCCTGGGTAGCGGTACTGACTATTATCCCGCTCTTCTCAGAACTTTAGGAAGGTACCTGTTGATTTTATAACACTGAATTTGACCGTGCCTTTGTGTAAAGGAAAAGTCTTTTTTAAGAATGCGATAATTTTCCAAATTAAGTGAATCTGAATTAATTTTTGTAATTTAAACTCAAATTCATGAGCAAAATGTATTTTGCGTTTAAAATTCCGACTTTTTTGAAGAACGGAGAAATGGGGACGAAAAGATAATTTTGTCCCCCTACATAAGAGGGGCTGAAAACACATCTCGAAATCTATTATGGCTTTATGAAAAGACTATAAGTCTTTATAATAAGAAGAGATACAGATATTTTCTAAAAATATACACATGAGTTCGGATGATTTTTTTAAAATTTGCTTTTTTTGCCCCTCGAAGCAGGAGCATAAAATCCATCACGGCTTTCGGGATAAAACTTTACAAAATACAAATTTTCAATATATAATGCCAGTGCAAAGTTTTATAAAGATAATTCACAGAACAAGATATTTAACATTTAAGACAAGATTTCGTCATAGACAGGTTGCTTTTCACAGGTTTTATTGTACTTTAATTTTTTTTCCCTCGAAATGTATGTACTATTTTCCCAAAAGAATTTTAATTGTAGAATAACGGCGATTTAAAAATACATTCATTTTTTACAAAAATTGCTTGGTCGGGCCTCATTTTACTGATGCAATGATTTTCATACGATCTGTGTCCGAACGGGGGCTGAAAATTTTGTCCCATGCAGACATCTAGGAAGAATGAAGTACAGGCCCGGCTAGACCTTGAAAAATAGTCTTGCTCGGCCCACCTGAGCCTGCAGAAAAAGTAAATCCCGGTCCCGGTCCAGAAAAAGTAATGACAAGACTGACCCGCCCTGGTCTCATGTAAGCTTCTAAAAAGCATTTGAAAGGACAAAATATCTTCTTAACGGCGCAAAAAATTTTAAAGAAATTTACGAAAAAAATTGAATGAGTTTCAGTTGTAATTTTTACTCAAACTCGCGGATATTTTTAGTTTAATTCCACTTACCACTGATTTTTCAAAAAGTCCCAACACTGGTATATACACAATACACAGTACTAAAGCCAACTTTCAGAGCCAGTTTTCATACAAATCATTGTTTTGTAGAAATTCATTCAAGCCGAACTTTTAGCTGTTATACCGGGCCGGGTCTGGCCAATAATTTTTTCTCTACTGGCCGGGCCGGGTTGGGGACGAACTTTTAATTTTTATACCGGGCCGAATTTTTCTTCTATGGAGATGGCCGGGCCCATGCGTTGAAATTTCGGCCTGTGCAGACCTCTACCATAGACTGCATAGTACAGGGACCTCCATTCCAAATTACTGTTTCTACCCTATTTCTTTCTATATATCTTATTGTAAACTATATTGATTTTTTAATGGATCTCTATTTGTATGTAAATATCTGAGTTATTATTACCATTAATCTCTTACACGGCTTAGAGACTTAAAAATCTGAAACCTTCTAAGACTGAATCAGATAGGAGAAAAAAAAATCGTTATAGTTTTGTTCCTTTTTTACGAGATCTGTCGTCTCTTGCAAAGTATTATTTATTTTCAAACGTTAAGATTGTTATATTCATTTTGCACCAATCAAGAATTTTTTCCGTTTAAAACAGGATTTTGTCATAACAGATTCAACAGTGCCGTATATCCCCCCCCCCCCTCTAGAAATGTATATGTATTATTCTTTAAAGGGAATTTTAATTGTAGAATAATGGTAATTTAAATATATATGTATTTTTGGCAAAATTGTTGATCCAAGGAGGTTGTTCGTTAAACAGATTTTTGCACGAATCAGACACGGACGGGTCAATGATTTTCATACAAGCAGATTTGTTGTGACCATGCCAGAAAATTTCGGTCGGTGCACACATCTAGGAAGAATAAAGCACAGTCTCAGAAATAAGCCCGGTTCGGCCCGGCCCGAGCCTTCTGAGAAAACAAGACTCGGGCACGACCCAGAAAAACTGATGATCAGAATCGACCTGTCCCGAGTCCGTGTAAGGCCTCTAAATGGCATTTGAATGGGAAAAACATGTTCTTAACGGCTGGAAAAAATTTAAATAAATTATGAAAAAAATGAGTTTGAGTTGTAAATTTCGTTCAAACTCACAGATTTTTTGAGCTTTCGTTCAGCTCACGTTTGTTTATCAAAAAGTGAGTCAAGTTCAACTCACGTTGACAGAAAGTGAACTAAGTTCGCGAGTTTTCGTTCAATGAGCGCGCTGATACCCAACACTGATCTAAATAAGTAAGAAAGGCAATATTTTAAATGTTTTCCTCAATATTTTAAATCTGTTATTAAATTGAAAAATTGCGAAAGAAAACAAGATTTTCTTATTTCTAAGTAGGATTTATTTCAGCTCGTTTATTAATTAAAATTTTTGGTATGAAACATTTATAAAAGGTTAGAAACAAATACGATTCATGCTGCTCACCCCCTAACTCACCGTCAACCTCAACTGGCGAGTTACGCTGTAACTCTCGGTTGACCCTGAAATCAAATTCTCCGCTAACTCAACTAGCCGAAAATGGAGGAGAAAACGAAACATAAGTTCAGTAACTGAACTAACCTATTCGTCTACAGTTATTAGACACGCGCATGTGCAATTGAAGCAAAGATGGCGGTTGCGTTGACAAGTGTTTTGACGTTTATTTAGTTTTCAATGCTATTTGTGATGCAGAAAGCAAACGAAATGTTAATTTAAAAAAATAATAATAATGTGAAAGAATGTGTTACTTTTAATTATTAGCCCTTTTAGGATATTTTAACTCTGTAAAGTCAAGATTATAGTGAAAGTTTTCAAGACGTAAAATATCTACTGAGAATATTTGGTAGCGCCATCTAACGAATGTAAAATCAAATGTTCTTACACTCAAGTATTGCATATAAGATTCAAATCTTTTTTTTTTTTTTTTTTTTTTTTTTTTTTTTTTAAGAATAAAAAACAGCAGTTTTTCTTAAATTTCAGATTTATTCCTACACTTTATGTTTGTTTAAAGAATAAAATTATAGAAGACGGAATTTTGCGTTAAAATATCGTTATAATATATAAAAATGTTTATCCGTTTGTAATAGATAAATAATTTGAACTAATATGTACTTGTTAGTTAAAAATAATTATTTTTGTTTGAAAGAAACATTTTTAAGAGGATTATTTGAAAATTTTCGCAGTTCACGAGAATTTTTTCAAACAGCTTTTTAAAATATATATATATATTAATTATAATAATTTACACATAAAAAAAACCCCACCTTTTTGGGTCTCGTATAAGGGATAAATGCTACCAAGCATGCAATTTCATCCAAGATAATTTAATTGAATCTGTAATCAATTATTTTAGTTAAATAAAAAACATACATTAGAAATATATGAAAATATCTTTTTATATAATATTTTTGCAAAATAAATAAATCTAGCTCCCTATTTGCTTTTATTCCACTTATTAGTGTTAGCCTGGTCATAAAATTGTTTATTAAACGTAGATAATATATATATATATTTTCTTTAATCAAAAAACTTTAAAAAAAAATACTATAAAATTTTGTAAAAATGAGCATTTTATGACTGTGACAATATTTCTAAACCACCAAATCAAAATGTTAATTCAAAATTTATTTGTAAATTTATTTATCAAAAAGTAAACACTCCAATTATGCTCTTTCAATATTCTGTTTTGTTCCGTTATTGAAAACTGAATCAAGGGAGGACAGAACCCATAAAGACTATTGCTACGTCATGTGATCCCTTTGGCCAATGAGATATACACATTTCAACCTGCCGTCGAGTAACCCAGAGTCGAATAACCATGTCCCTGAAGTTAACGAAGAATTCGGAAATATCAACCGGCAGTTAGATTCGCAAACCTCGGGTTACTCAACTGAGAGTTGATCGGGAAGTTGAAGGTTGGTGGTGAATTGACCGGTTAGTGTGTTAAATCTACAGTTAATCGTTTGTGGTTCATATGGCAGTTAAAGGGTTAAATACCTTTAAAAACGATCAAAAATTGGACAAATATACTGTAAAGCATAAGGCTTATGGGTAGTAGCCAAACCAAAAAGCAGTAATTAGTTTTCCTACTGAAATTTGAATGATTGATATATTTGAACTATATTTAGATTGAAAAAGTAACTTTTTTTAAAAATTTCAATTGGAAGTTTACATATTTTAAAAATTGAATAAAAAACAAATTTATACGGAAATATTAGGTTGGAATATTAGGTTAAAAAATTTGTAATTCTGAGACTGGTGAATTATATTTTTTATTTTTTACAAAAATAGTAGCTGTAATTGGAAAATAGTCTCCCTTTTTCTGGTTTTCTCCCAAAATAGTTGCTTTTGAAGGTTTTTGGGCTAAAATAGTAGCCATAGTTGCCTGATGCTGAAAATAGTCGCTTTTAGTAACATTTTAGTTGCAAATGGCAGCCCTGCATATGTGGTACACTGCCAAAGAATATTCCCATCATTCCAATGATTTCAGCCTTTGTTGCATGTGCTTGTGTTGTTTGTTGCGAATGAGGGCATTTAAATTTGCACAATAACCGGCTTCATATTACAAACCGTTTTGACAGCTTATGCTTACTGCAATTATATTAATTAGAATTTTGAATTCCTGGATCATTGAGCCTAACCAGAATGAATGCTTTCTTTCTCTCTCTTTTGGATGTTCTCGGTGAACCTAGAGAACAAGAGGCAGGGGTGATTATGAGAAAAAAAAATTCTGAAGCTAACAGAAAAACTTCTGAAAGGTTTTTTTCACACTTCTTTGTCGAAATTTGCATTTTTTACGTGTTTTTTTGACAAAACATGCATTTTCTCACGAATCTTTCATGAAATTTGCCTTATTTACACGATGTATTGACAAAATTCCATGTTTTTTCATGATCTTTTGATGAAATTAGTGTTATTTTTAGTGATCTTTTGATGGAATTCACATTTTTTTGAGAACTTTTGTCGGAATTCGTGTTTCTTTTGCAACCTTTTGACGGAATTCGAGTTTTTCCGCAATCTTTTGACGAGATTCGCGTTTTTCCGCAATCTTTTGACGAAATTTGTATTTTTGTGCGATCATTTGACGAAATTCACCTAATATGCACGATTGATTGACAAAATTTCGCGATCCTTCAACGAAATTGGCGTTTTTTTCCCCACAATTTTTTGATGAAATTCATGTTTTTCCCGCGATTCTTAGACGAAATTATCTTTTTTCCTTGATTTTTGGATGAAATTGGAGGTTGTTTTTCATGATTTTTTTTTTAAATCGAAATTCACGTTTATTCCGCGATCTTTTTAAGAAATTCTAGTTTTTTTTTCCTGATATGTTTTAAAAAATTTACGATCCTTTGAAGAAATTAGTGTTTGTTGTGATCCTTAGATGAACTTTAAGTTTTTTTTTTCAGGATTGTTTGTCGAAATTAGCTTTTTTCCCTCACGATATCCTTGGATGAAATTTGCGTTTTTCCCCTAGCTATTCTTTGTTGAAATTTGCTTTTTTCTGCAATCTTTTGACGAAATTTGCGTTTTTTCCCCCCAATCTTTTGACAAAATTTGCGTTGTTTTAGCGATCTCTTGACGAAATTTGCATTCTTTTAGCGATCTTTTGACGAAATTTGCATTATTTTAGCAATATTTTGATAAAATACGTGTCTTTTTCGGTGAAATTTTGTCAATCTCGAATTTTTAGGAACAAGCAGAACATTTTAGGGGATAAAATAATAGTTAGGAAATTTAGGAGTTTTAGGGGGAACGCGAGCCCTGTATAATTATCAATAATGTTCAGTTTTTTAGAAATTTTGCACACCTTTTCTCATTAACAAATTTCCATTTATAAAGAAAGAACAGTTAGTCTTCATAAAGATTTGTATGGTTATTCATATAGATATGTAGAACTGAGACCTGTATGCAACTATTTTTTTTATAAAGAAAATTCGCCATTTTTCAAGAAGTTTTTTTTTTTTTTTTTTTTTTTGTATAATATATATATATATAATATATTCAGATTTTTAAAAGAAATATGTACACTCTTTGTGCACTCCTATCTTAAGATATACATACATTTTAACATCTGAATTAAATTAACATTTAAACTAATTATGAGCAGGGGTCGATCCAGGAGAAATTTGGAGCCTGTTTCGGGCCCCTTCACAAAAATGAATTTAATAAAATGGGTCCCTTCACAAAAATGAATTTGATAAAATGGGCCCCTTCACAAAAATGAATTTGATAAAATGGATCCCTTCACAAAAATCAATTTAATAAAATGGGCTAACCTTCACTAAATTCCTTTTACTAAAATAGGGCTTTTCACAAAATTCTATCCCGTAAAAATTGCCCTAATGTCAAAATGCCCTATTCATGCAAAACACATTTACGTTACAATTATACGAAGAAACATCTAAATGCATTTTAAAGAAAAAAAAAACAGGAAAATTCTTTGAGCACAACTAGATCAATGTAAAATATGTAAGATAAAATAAAAGTAAGAAATGATAGAAGATAAAATGAAAGAATGCAGATAAAATAAAAGAGATGAATGAAGTAAAAATATAATAATAATAAAAGTAATAATGTAATGAAAATAAAAGTAATAATGTAAGATAAAATGAGTAAGTAAAAAAACTTTTTTTACTGTGTGCCCCGTTAGTAATCAGGCCCTGTCCGATCCAAGGTCCTTTTTTTATCATTTGAAAAAAAAAAATAGATCAGCAAAAATATTGCCACCCAAAAGGTAAAACTATCTTTTTTTTCCTGGTTTTATTACAAAATAAATTAGGGCCTCAGAACCTTTCTTGTGCCAGTTCCTCTTCAAAGAGAAAAAAATCTGTCTTGTCCATTGGATAATTTCGAAATTACAAATCATAAAGTACAATAAAAAATGTATTTAATATAAATTAAATTATTATACACGTTAAATTGGTTACACCAATTTTATCTTTCGATTAGATGTGGATTTGACTCAAAAACACTCGTAGACCAGTTGAAATAAAATGCTAAAACTGCTGTTTTCCTTGTAAATGCGACAGCTTGCTTTTCTAGTTAAGTTTCGTTTTTAGACCTGTTTCTTTTATTACGAGAACGGAAACAGAAAGTTGCCAAGAAAGGGATTACCGCCAGAAAGCGGCACCCTTTTGTCTTTTTTTGGCGATGAAGGGTGAAAGATATTTTCTTCAAGTCTCTCGGAAGAAAAGAAAGGAGTCCGCTGTCCATTTATATTTGTAGTCAATGATCCTAACCCGTATTTACAGCAGGATTCGAAGAAAACCACGGAAAACGGTTAGGTTGACGGGAGCGACAGGGGTTTGAACCCAGCACCTCCTGTCTACCAGCTTAGAGAGCAGAACCTCTCAGCCACTAGTGGGGCTGGACTAGTATGGAATTTATTTTGCCATTTTTAAATGCACTCCCATTATGCAGCTTAAAAGTCAAATCTCCATAGATCTTCCAGTCTCACCTATTTATGACAAAACTAAATTAACCAGTGTTGTATGACTCCGTTCAGTGATTACAAGAATGTATACATAGGTGAAAATGGAAGATCTATGGAATTTCGACTCGTAATGAATTCGATTCTTTGATTCGACTATCTCAAAAGGTTCTATGGAATCTCTTGGGAGAATGGGGATGATCAACAGGTGGTGGTGGTATGCCCACCAGCGATAAAACACACAGGACTCTCCTGGTTGTGCTCGTTAAAAGTTCTTCAGAACTTGGGAATGGCAGTTGACATGCCTGACAGGCTCAGCTCAGTTTTATACCTGTATTTGTGTTAGAACAATAATGAACGTATGCACCAAACCATGCTCACTAAAATGTATCAACTAGCTGTGAAAATACAAGAACTACGAAATATTTTAAACACTGATACACACCATACACTTTTAATTTTTAAACAAACAATAAATTAATTTTAAGGTGCCGGCCACAGGTGATAAATCACCAAATAATCTTTATGGTTTAAACTTAAACAACTTTTTACATTTACAAAAACAATGCAGTTAATTATGTGTCAAACCACTCTCGTCACAATAGGCCTCCTATCTGCGAAACTTCAACCAAAAAATTTAATCACTAAAAAGTAGAGAATATAAATAGAAGTGTGATAAATTTGACAAAAATAATGTTATAATATAATCAAATTATTTTAATTGTTAAAGTCATACAATTTCATGTAGAATTAATTTTAGACTTAATTCACAATATAAATTTATTAACATTTTATAACTAATATCTATATATATATTACGCTATCATACGCGGCACAGAAATCATGATTATTTGTTAATTGTTTAATGGCAACGCCCAAATGAAATGCATCTCATTGGTTATTCTGTAAAAGTCCTTTGGCAGGATTTAGACTAAGGTAAATCGAGTTTATTTACATTTTGCTTTTTTGCTGCAATTATTATAGAGCTTCAAACTATAATTAGAAATGCCCATAAAAGATCTTGGCGAATGCTTGAAAGTGAAGAAGCCGAATTAAGAAGAGAAAATTTAAACAGATTGGATCGAGAATGCCATCAAACACAGAGCATAAGCGATCGCCAAAATAGGCTTAATAAACCGTTGCATACACGAACGCATTGCTTATTAAATCCAAATTACTGATTTAAATGTTCCTGAGCATAATTATGGGCCTTCGAGTGAAACGTGCAATTACTGCCAAGCACTGTATTGGAAATGCAAATTAAACAACAGCAAGAAGTTTACAAAATGTTGTCATGACGGTAAAGTAATTTTGTCTCCCTTATCAGAAACTCCTGATTTGATAAAAGACTTGTGTTCAACCATAAGACCTTCCTTGACCCACGGGTGCAAGAAGTCTATTGAAGCCAAGACTGAAAAATTTTCTGAATATTAGGAATAACCAAATGAAAGTAGGCCAGGAGATTTCTATGTCTTGCATTATGGCTAAAAATTTATATCTAACAATAAATGAAAGTGATTAAGTTATTAACTTGATAGTAAAATTGCTATTATTTAAGTACATAAAGTAAAATTTACTATCAGTCAAAAATCTCTTCAAGACTGAAATCAGTCATGAGACTGAAGGTCTTGCACCCATGCCCTGACCGTTTCATCATTTAAAAGTGTAATAATTTTCCCTGACCATTTCATTTTTTAAACATAACTGCTTATACTTTTAAAATTTTAGCTCTTATTTAATTTTTTTACAAGTTTTTAGAATAAATAAATATTATTCAGTCTTTTTTTATAAAGTCCACTTCACTGTTATATTTTTCAATGATAGACTACCCGGGCAACGCCGGACGGGTCAGCTAGTATAGCTTTTAATAGAACAATCATTTATAAGCCTTTTGGAGACATCCGGTTATTCCAGGAAACATCAGCTCTATAAGTATAGCGTATGATGATACTCAGGTAATAAAGAAATACACATCTGATATTGTCCACAGTAAAAAAAACTACCCAATTTTTCTGCATGCAGACTTGTTTTTAAGATAATTTACAATTCAGCATAATAAAATTGCACAAAGACAACATCAGACATCTTACTTTGAAAGGCTTGTTGGTCTGACGATTAAATTTTCTCATGAAGATGTTTTCAACTTTGTAATCTTTAAAAAACTCTAGTAACTCATCAAGAGTGTTAGTCCTTTTGAAACCTTTCTGCAAGAAAAAAGTAATGCAAGGCAATTAAAAAAAATATATACATATGAAAAATTACTTAAGATTTGGGGAGAGATTTAATATAATGGAGGGGGAGGGGGATTTAATAAAAAAGACAGTTTTAAAGAAGAGCACACTTGTGTCCTCTGTTCAAAAAAACATACTTTGAACTGGTTCTCTTTTATCAATAGTACTCGTACACAGAAACATACTGGTTTGATCCTATCTTTAAATGATAGTGGCTTAGTCAAATTTTTAAGGTTTGTGATATTAGTGGGTTCTTACACACAATGCAAAGTATAGTTTGGTCTTCCTTCGCCTTAGGAGAAAATTTAACATAAGACTACATGGGAACTAGGATAATTGGTTAACAGATATTTTTGTCCTAAAGACTACACAGGGTTTTCGCACACTTTTAGATGATTTTCATGATATGGTACATAATTATTCCAGTATATAAAAAGAACACAATCACACCAGTTATTTAAAAAAACCATTATTTAAATTGCTACAATTAAAATGCTATTTTACACAAGCAATTTATTCAATATTTACATCATTTATTACATACAATGAGATGCATATTATTTGAGCTACACATAAATAAGGTATATAAAACAAAATATGAAACACTGCTACATAAAGGCCAAAAACATGGCATTCAGTCTAGGACTGGGCGATTTTAGGATTTCTACATCGTGATACATCATCGAGGCTAAATTGCGATGCATCACGATATTAGACTTTTGGTATTACAAACATGGTCATGATTTTAATATAAAATTTAAGAGTTATACATGCACATTAAACTTAAATTATGTTTTTAAAAACTTTCGTTAAACATATGTTTACAGGCAAAAATGCAAAATATAATAAAACTTGCTGCAAAAAATAAATAAAAGTTTGAGAAAATAGGTTATAATTAATTAGAAGAAAGTTTTTTTTAAAATGAGCTTTAATTCTTAAAATAATACCTAAAACCAGAATTTCTGATATTAAAATAAATTACACTTAACTATTCACCTTGAAATTTTTATGCAATTATGTTTTCCTTAAAGATGTTATTGGTTTGCGGGCAAAGCCCGCCTTTCTGTACTGCCCAAAATTCAATTTCTGATATTTAGATAGGTTACACTAACTATTTCACCCTCATATTTTTATGCAATTATCTTTAATATTAATGACTTTATCAATTTGTGGGCGTAGCCCACCTCCTGTACTGGCCAAAATTTAATTTCTGTTATTGAAATAAATTACACTTAACCATTCACTCTGAAATTTTTATGCAATAATGTTTAATATTAACGATTTTGTTGGTTTGTGGGCAAAGCCCGCCTTTCTGTACTGCCAAAATTCAATTTCTGATATTTAGATATATTACACTTAACAATTCACTCAAAATTTTATGCAATTATCTTTAATATTAACGTTTTTATTAAATTGTGTGTGTAGCCTGTTTTATAGCCTGGCCAAATATTAATATCTGATATTTAGATGTATACACTTTCAATTCTGACCAATAAAGAGTTCCTGAAGAAATTCTAAATAGGACAAGCTCTATAACCCATAACATTTGACTGTTCTGGCTTTAAAAGACAAAAAAAATAATTTTCATTTTAGATGAATACAAAAATTGAAATTTCAAGGAGGGGGGGGGGAAGCAAAATCTCCCTTCACACTATCATACTTCTTAACTCAAATGTGAAATAATTTGCAAACTGCACCCCCCCCCCCCTCCACTCAGTTGAAAATTCAACAGGCTTTGATTACTTATCGCACAGGTTCTAAGTGATTAATTCATGGAAAATATATATACATATATATATATATACTTCACAAGTCACATTGCTGTATTTTCTCAAATGAACATTGTGGAGTTACTCCACGGGTGATTGTGGGTTCATGAAAAAATACCTGAAATTTTAGCGAGAAAATGTTTCCGTATGGAGAGAGGGGGGGGAGGAACATATAATTTATTACAGGGAGGTTAAATTATGAAAAATATGAACTTTAATTATGTTTAGCAATCATATGAAATTGATATTTTAATCCTATTTTATGAATTTAACTATCAGAAAAACCAGAAATTCAGTACTAAAAAGGAAAGAAATACCTGAATTCAGGTGTATAACCTGAACACAATCACCCCTGAGTTACTCACTGATCATTTATACAGGTAGAAAAACAGACTTGTAATCAAGTCTGAGGTGATTTGCGATCCGATCGACATTGATTTTGGATAATCCCAGTGTCTAAATTAATGATGCAATATCCCTATTACAGATGCATCAAGTGAGTGTTGTTGTTTCTCCACTTCGAAAATCGCAGGAGAAACGGAACTATTTCCCACCGGTCTCGTTCGCGCATGCGTTATTTATCCATTTCAAAGATCGGTGGAGTAAATGATCTTTGTTACCGGTCTCATTCATGCATGCGTTGCTTATCCACTTCGAAGATCGCGGGAGAATGCTGTGTTTGCCACCGTCTCGTTAGGTTCACCATCGATTTGGCATGATGCATCGTGGGACCGCAAGACATTGCTAAATAAAAGATAAAGAAGCCGGTTTGACAGTTTATGGTTTAAATCGGTTCCCTGCGATATATCGATGCATCACCCAATGTCTCAGTCAAATTGCTATTTGTTACATCCCTATTTTAATAATATGAATAAATATATATTTATATAAGTAAATAACCCTACACAGAAAACAAATATTTTAGAAACACATTATAAATGCACTTTAGACAGCAGGTTCCTTGTGAAGTAGGAGCTTACAACAAACATGCCTATAAAAATTTACTGGGCTCATAGTCATTATGAAACTAAACTAGCAATTAAATTAAAATTTAATACATAAAATTTTTATTACTGAATAATACCTTTAAAAATGTATGTAATTCTTAGGCTATATAATGTGAATATCTGATAAATTTCAGTCAAATACACATGAACCTGAGTTTGTTAATGCATCAGAAAGATTTGCATTACTAAGCAGGAAATTTTTTACACCATTAATGACTTCCAAAATAACTTGTTGCTAATTCATCCTTAATATATCCTACTACATTTAAATAGGCAATTTTCTTTCATTATTTTAATCTAAAATGAACAATTAATTAGCTACTCAAAACTTTCTTCATTTGATAATTAGCAGTTAGTTATGTCTGTTTTTGTTTCAGCTCTAAAACAAAAAATGTACATTTAACTAACTAGAAATGTCTATTTGAGCAGTCTAAAGACAGAAAAGATTTTTTAATATTCAGATTAAGAAGGTACAACATATAAATTTAGAAAATTTTAAAAATTTAAAGTAAATATGCATGTATAATTTTCAGGAAAAAAAAAATTATATCTACATGAGTATCGAGATGACATAACTAATAAGTTTTTTTGAAGGAAATAATATTAAATTTTATATTTTATGGGCTGCATCGTTAGAAAGATAAAAATATGATAATAAAGCGGGTATTTTTTGCTTTACCATATTTCCACTCGTCAAGCCAATGTGGGCTGCGAAAAGACAAACACTCTAGCATGCTGTAGTAAACTAACAATTTAGATTGACAAAAACAAATTACCACATAGAGTGTTCTTTTATCTAGTTGTTCTTGTCTTTTACTGTAATCTTCAGGAACTGGTGCAACAGTACGTCTGCGTATCTTGGTACAATCCTCACTTACCTACAAATTTCAAAAAGCAAGTCAAAAAAAGTTTTATGACATTTATCTTGAATTATCAACTAAGACATCACATATTTAATTAGTTGTATCCTTAACCTAAGAAAATTCTACATATTTTCAAATTACAGCAATAAAAATATAGACTTACTTCCATTAGCTGCTGTGGAGATTTCTTTAATGCATTCACAATCACATTGAAGTCTTCTGACAATTTCTAGAAAAGTAAAAATATTTTAAATAATCAACAAAATTTTACTGGCTCAAATTTTTAAAAACAGCTTTTTTGAAAATATAAAATCAACAGAATTACAGGATTCTCATTTTTCCAAAATAAAAAATAAAGACTTTGTAAACACTTTTTTGACTGACAAAAAGAGTTTTTAACTTGTATAAAACGAAAATCATTCACGTGCTTAGTTTGAAATAAAAAATAAGATATTTTAAACATTCTGTCAGGGTATACAGATTTAAATCAGGTTGATCAATATGTAACTTAGAATATAATAAAATTTAAACAACCTACTTATTTAGATCAAATAAGCAAAAGTGAAAAAAAAAAAGTGCCCAAGAATGACTATTACATTCCTAATTGTAGCGATCTGTATATTTCCCCCTCCCCTTAATTGAAGAGAGAATGTTATTCATGTAGAAGAAATGTCACTGGTGTCATTTCCAAAACAAAAGTGACCCAAAATTACAACCAGAAACAAGTTGACAGAAAAAGTACATTTTACTTAAAAAGTTTTAGGCAATGAAAAACATTTTCAGTTTCTAAACTAATTTTTGCAGTAAATAATTGTTATCAAAATATTGTCTTAGTTTACTTTAAAATGATCTGTGTTAATACACAACAAATCCTAACACTCAGGGGTAATATACTTCATTAATTGCTAAAAGGTGTTAAATGAAAACTATGAAAATAGTAAAAAAAGGTTTAACTGTTTACAAGTTTTGACTCCACTGAAGCCATCATAAAAACAAATAGGAATTGCAACGAGCCTTTTCGGTATGTACCGAAAATAATTTGGACAAAGAATTGGATATTATTTGTAGAATTGATTTTATTAATGGTTTTAAGGTACAGCATATTAATAAATTAATCCTGGATGTCACCAATAATAAGAAGTCTGAAAACAAATTTCATTCGCAAAAATACAAATTTTATACTCTTCAATATTTTCCAAGCTTTTTTTTGATAAATTAAAATACAGCCTTGAACATTTCAATATCTGCTTAATAGCTAAACTCACTTCAAAATTAAAGAATATCATTTACACTAAAATTAACCCAATTCATTTTGAAAATTATTCAGGAATATATGAAATACCATTTTTTAAAGATGATGGATCAAAGAATCGCTATATTTGCATAAGTAGCAGGAAATTTAATTATAGAAAAAAAGAGCACATAGCTGATATAAAGTCAGAGCTGCCAAGTCTCTGGCTTTTTGAACAGCAGTATTTTATTACAGAAAATGTTGCTTTCTTTAATAGGAACATTCTTGCGATTTAAAATAACAAAATTTTCTCTAAGAAAATACTGGTATGAAAAAAAGCCAGAGACTTGGCAACTCTGTAAAGTACAATAATGAAGATCTGTGCAATTAATGAAGATCTGTGTTACAAAACTACTTCCAGCAACCCAAAAAATAACCATGTTCCAGAATTTGTCTTCACAACTGTGTTAAAAAAGTACACATTAATTTAGCAACATTTTTGTTAAAACGCATGAAGACTAATTACTTTGGAAATTTAGAACTCTTGGTTGGTATTCAATGCCTTAAGTTTTTTTTTTTTTATCATAAAAATTAGATTTAAAATAAAAACTGATTTTAATAATAAAAAAATCAGATTATTACTTATTTTTTCACACCTTGCATTCCTTAGTTTTTATGGGCAAAAGATAAAAATGGAAATCTTAACCAAACTTCTACTGTCTGATACATAGAAAAATACACATAGATACATATAAAATACTAATAAGGTAACACAAATTGTTACTATTAAAAACTAAATGAAAATCTTCATTAAGAAAAGTTTGTGTTATGTAAAAGTTTATGTCTGCATTTCCCACCCCCTTTTTTTTTCACATGACTAGGCTTTGTTATTACAGATACTGAAAATACCCACATTTTAAAATATGTTAAATTCATCAATAGCTGAACAAATTTGATTAAGAATAAAGTTTACTTTACACAAATTATACTTTCATATTTTAATGAAAAAAGTATACTCAAGTAAGCAGTTTTATCACCACTATGGCACTGCTAGAAATTGGGTCACACGAAAAGAGCACTTCAAAGAAAATAAGGACTTTAAAAGGACTACTGGTAAGTACTTATAAGGGTAAAATGAAAAATAAGGACTTCCTAAGGATAATGTTAACCCTAAGCTATTGATTATGTGAGAAAGGAAAGTAATAGTACTTTAGGTCTATTTTTTAAACTGTTAATTTAGACAAGCAAATCCAAAGCAAATACACAGCTCATAATTAGGCAGCTAAACAATATAACCTTACTCCTTTCATATTTTAGAAATATTCAGATACAAAACTTGAAATTAAAAAGAAATATATTTTAAAAATTCTTAAAAAAACCAAAAGTAATTAAGAAACAAACTCTGAACTTTTTTTCTTTAAAGATATAAAATAATTATCAAATTACAAATTTTCAAAACAAAATTAAAGTTAAAAAGCTGGCATTTAAAAAACAGTTAATATGAAGATTTGTTAAAGGAAAGAAAAAAGATTTTTTTTTTTAACATCTATTAACATGGATATATTTGCAGTACAAATAATACAAAATAATTATTAATCTTACCTTTAACCTATTAAACTTTACCATTGTCTCTAAAGGAACCCCTAATTACTAAGTTAAAGAATATAATTGCAATAAGAAAAAACTTAGACATAAAATCAATTTATCAGAAACAAAAAAATTACAATCAAGGCAAAAAAAAAAAAAAAAGCCTCACATGAGATGAATTATATAATTATCCCTACCCCCCTCAAAAAACTGTATAAAATACATAATTTGAAAAAATTTCTTTGAAAGTTATCTATGAAAAAATAAGTCCCGGAAAAATGCTTTTTAGAAATATTTAGGCTGCTCATCAGTGAACTTCCCAATTCCCCCTCACTAATGTTAATCCTATGGGCATAGAATGCATTCATATATTTAAAATATCGCCTCAGGAAATTAATATGTTTGACATTTTTCACACACTTATTTTGATGATATTTTGGTTTCTCTGTGTACACCTTCTTAAAGGATGTCTTGTTTTTTCTTAGTTGTCAAACTTTTTCTAAAATACATACTTAATTTTATGTGAAGTGTTAAAATCTTATTCTGTTAGATTTTAACACATAAAATTATAAATAATTCCAGATATACTTTAAATATACGAATGCATCCTACACCCATATGATTAACATTAGTAAGGGGAATTGGGAAGTTTACTGACGAGCAGCCTTAAACATTAATAACTAAAATGTAGGTAATAGACAAAAAAAAAAATAAGAAACTCAAAATAAGACTACTTAAGATTTCATACGAACATCTATTAGCAACAAAATTAATAACATATGACGACATACAAATAATGTTTATAATCTCCCTTCTCCCCCCCCCCCAACCCCCAAAAAAAGGAAGATATATTGTCCTAGACAACTATTGCAGCAATTGTTTAGAATGCTAATGCTTTGGAAAGAAAGGAAATAGATATCAGCTAATTATCAAACAAGAAAACTCTCAGTTGCATTTGGATGTCTTCATTTATCCTTATCCAAATTTGCAGTCCTCTATGTTCAATAGATTTTTCTAGCCATTGAACAGATATCTTTCTATTATTAACATATAATATATATATATATATATATATATATATATATATACATTTATAATTTTTTGGAAAGTTAACCCCAACCAATGACAACAAAAACTTTCATAATTTACAGTAGAGCAACTTTTACACAAGGCAGAAAGAGCTAGTAGTAAAACACATACAAAAGAAATAAACACATCAAGTGATGGCAGTTGACAATGTATAATAAATAATGTTTTTGCAGCATATTTTGACTAAATAAGTTCAGAGAGCATCTGTACATTTAATAAGCTTCATTAACTCTTGTTTTGCATACTGGCAAATCCCCAACATTAAATTTGCTATTTTCTACGTAAAAAGGTCACACAGAATGAGAAAAAAAATTATTTATGTATAATAATTTTAATTTGTTTTTATTACAGCCTGCCCACTATAGTCCAAAACAAAAGGAATAAAGTATTTTTATACATGTGTTTCAATTATACATTAAGCCAAGAAGTCTAAAAATAATAATAAACAAAATAACATTAATGTAGATTTAGAAATATTTTAGTCCATGCAGAACAACTTGTCAACATTCTGAAGGGACATCCATATTGACGATATCTCAACAAGTTACATGTTGTAGCACTATCTCGATTTTGCTACTGAAGGCAGATGTTACAGACAGGGTTGGGTTTTAGACGTCAAAAACTAGTTTAAACTGTCAAAAACATAAAACGTGCTTTAAAACATTTTACAACAGGTATACATTAAATAATTCATAATGATTTATGCCAATCGTTTATTTAGTAAAATTATAGTAAGTTAATAATTACAAAAATTTTTGAATTATTAATTGTAATAAAACTAGTCGTTGGCGGGGGCCACCATAATACTTACCCATCGTGGATATGCATAATGTAAAATATTAAAATAAAAAATGTGCAAACTACTTATAAAATGCATTGCAATTCGAATAAAATCGTGGCTTGATGACGTCATAAACTTTAAAGACTCGATTACTGAATTGCTTAAAAGAAACATCCTTATAACTCCAAAAACAATAATCCTATTAACTAGCGGGTTATTGCATCTGATTAAGTGTCTCATTTCCAATTAAAATATATCTGTGAATTGAAATTTGGATGAAATACAGGGTCATGAAAAATCGAAGAGTGTGGAAAATAGGATTACAAATATCTCGGCAAGTAATTATCCGATCGACTTCATGCTTTATGCAAAATTTATGTTTTTTTATTGTCTTATATTCATTCCTTAAAATAAACAATTTCGAAAATTTTTATATACCTTTTATCAGAACGAATATTTCGAGAGTCTGAAAAAAAATAGTTCCGGTTAATCGAGGTTACTGAAATTCAATAAGCTTCTTCCCATTATTACATACTAAGTACATACCAAATTTCAAGTCTCTATCTCAATTTTTTCTGGAGATAGAGCATTCACAGACGGACGGCAATTTTTTTTTTAAACTAAAAATATGTTTTTTGGAATCTCCAGTGTCTGAAACGTGTAAATCAGTCAAAAATTTTTTCTGATTTTCAAAACGATTACAAGACTTACCGTATACTACGTATGATGGGTAAGTAATACTTATTTTTTGGAATTTTCAATACTAAGAAAATCATTGTACAATTAATAATCCAGATCAATCTTACCGCCACATCCTGTAGCATATAACCAGTTTTGCAAATTTATTTACACCCAATTGATTCCTGAGTTTAGAGGTATGAAGCTAAAAAGTTTGAAAATACTCTCTCAATTGATGCTGAGCTAGCAGGACTTGATAGCAAAAGCATTGCTAGTTGAGCAAGTCGGAGGCAGGCTCAGCTGAACAGCTATTGTATCTAATAATTATAATACCTTTCCACCAAGTCAGGGTTAACTGTCCTCCCTATAGCCTGAAATAAGAAGGGAAAGGGGATTCTCCAGCTTTGTATGCAATCAGCACAGGTAAACATTCATCGATTCTCTCTGTAGTCCATGTGCAAGCTGAATTAATTTGTGCATCAGTCAATCCTTCACCCTTATGGTTGCGATGCAATATTAAATCAAAAAATGGTATGTTTTCATGATTTGATCCATTCTATTGCACACATTTTCAATATGGAGCTTAAGTGAACTTTTTTTTAGAAGACTGTGCCAAACATGACATGCATCAGCAATTGTAGCAGTATCTCGTTGAAGAATATCTAATGCAACACCTACAGGTTTTAGCTGAAGCATAAGATCTTTGCACTGCACAAATTAACATCATTAATCTGTTGGAAAATTCTAAATCCATTGCATCCTCATGCTTTTCTACAATTTTTTGAAATATTGACCTATTCCATAAAAAAGTTACAAGACAAGTGAGTTGACTATTCCAGCAGATATCACTTGGCAGCTGGGGTTTTACAGATTCTTTAAGCCATGCTGCAGGTGATAGATGGTGATATCATTATTGCTTTAAATTACTGGGACATTTAATATATTTTAAGTAAGGGAAAAAATGTGCAGCTCATGTGAGCAGTTTCAAATCATATTTATTTTTTTAAAGCACAATTTTACCCCAAAAAATTTCTAAAAAAAATTTTACCCAGTTAAAAAATTACACTTAACAATAACACTATACTAGATATAACATTTTAAACATTAACAATAACATTTTAAACATTATGTCTAATGTTGTATATGTGTGACATTTAATGTGAAATTTTACATATCATTGTTGTATTTGAGGTTTCTGACAAATGATTTTTGACATGACAGTTTAAACCGTCAAAAACCTGCCAACCCTGGTTACAGAGCAGCATAAGCTGTGAATAGGAGCTGTAAATGAAATATGTTGGATAGGAAAAAATAGCAGTTTTGTCCACTGTGGACGACAGTATGCAACAAAGGGTTAAAATTTGGGAGGTGAGAAATTTCTCTTCACAGTAGTTAGTTGCCTTTATCTACTTTTTTAGATGCACAAGATACATACAAAATTTGCAAATTTTTTTTGCAACTAATTGGCAAAATTTACATTTTTTTAAGATGTTGGCATTCAGGGCCTCCACAGGCCACCAGTTAACCCATCACGGGCCACAGCTTGTGCCTCCCTAAACTAATCCAACTAAGGTAAAACACTTTTTGAGCTCAAATTATAGTTCAGGTTCAGATACTGAGAGTTTACTATACTAATATTTATTTTTGTAAATTCATTTCTACCTTGAAAAAGTTGAGTTAGGGTGGGATAAAAATACATATAATCATGGGTGCAAGCTCAGGGGTGATTGTGACACAAGGTAAAACCCTGAAAATTATTGACACACAGGTGAAAAATCCTGAAAATTACCGATGCAAAATACTGATATCCATTTACACCAAACTTATTATATAACTGTATGAAACTCAAATAACATAAGAATACCGTAATTACTGCTAGTTTTTGTAATGTAAGTTGTAAGAAAACATAATTTGATAAACTTACCTTATTTGCACTGAAAATTGAATGACTTCATTAAATGATGAGTAAACATTGTCTTGCTAAATATGATATGGAAAGTTGTCTTTTTATTTTTTTATCATTGAAGAAATTTATTCCAAATATTCATAAAACAAACAACAGGGTGTCTATTCCAGATCAGCAATAAATTTTCCTGACTTTTCCAAGTTTTCCATACCAATAATAAAAAATTAAAAAAAATCCAGTTATCGAGATTTTGTGATGCTACACACAAAAGAATCTTAAAAGTTGTGAATTTGAGAGTGTAACTTTTACAACTGATTCTGAGGCACAAATTACTGATTTGTTACATTTTTTTTTTGCAAAATTTACAAATTGATGAACATTTTACAGCCTAAACATTTTGAAGATACACACTTTTAGACAACGAAATTTGCCGTTTTTTCGAAATACTTCGGCAAAATTTGCCGTTTTTTCGAGATCTTTCGACGAAATTTACCGTTTTTTAGCGATCCTTCGACGAAATTTGCCGTTTTTTTCGCGATCTGTCGGCAGAATTCTCCGTTTTTCGCAATCCGACGACGAGATTTGCTGTTTCTTCGACGAAATTGACCGTTTTTTCCACGATCCTTAGACGAAGTTGGTGTTTTCTCCGTAACCCTTCGGCAAAATTCGCATTTTCCCGCAATCCTTCAACAAAACTCATGTCTTTTTGACGGCCTTATAACGAAATTCACATGTTTTCACGGCTTTTTGACTAAATTTGCGTTTTTTCCGCGATCTGTCAACGAAATTAGACATTTTTCGAGGTTTTTCGACGAAATTCGCCGTTTTTTATAACGATCCTTCGACGAAGTTTGCCGTTTTTTCGCGTAATTTACGAGCTATAGCGCGTCCGCGGCATCGCTGTATGTTTTTAGTCTGCAGGTGCCCTAAAAAGTCTACGACGTCCGTCGCAGCGTCACGTACATTCTGCCACAGGGACCGTAAAATTATCCCATAAATATAAGAATCTTAATTGTATGTTAAGAAAAATCTGAATTTTTTTAGATATTGAGTCAGGCGTGGTTTAATGGATTTTAAACGGGCCGGGCCTGTTTTCACTGAATTTTGTACGGGCCGGGAAAAGGTAGCTTTCGTTCGGCCCGGCCCCGGAAATTCCGGCCCGTGCAGACCCTAATCTACAGTCTACTTATTTTTTTCTTCTTTTCCAATTATACTCTACCGAGAGCCATTTCGCCATAGAAAAGCGCAAATTTCGAGGGGAAGGGTATTGAATGAAGGTTTATGAAAAATATGCACTCATTGACATCTGGTGCAGCCCATAACAGAATTTGGGGAGGATCAGCATTGGTAAACGAAAGGGAGATGGGGGGAGATGAAGATTCATACTCAGGTATCTTTTAAAAGCCTGGTTTAGGGGTAGGACAAAGAATATCTTTCGGTATCGGTATTCTCGTTTATATTCTTTGGTTAAAACAATACAAGGGGTTAGGAAAACGCATGACAGAGGGTTTGCTAGTTTCACTCCGATCAGGCTCTGGGTAAGGGTTGCCGTAACTGAAACGTTTATCGCTAATTTGGCGAATGCTTTTAATTTCGCGGTTTTTCGGCGATTTTCCGACGAAATTCGCCGTTTCTTTTAACGATCCTTCGACGAAGTTTGCCGTTTTTTCGCGTAATTTACCCGCTGTAGCGCGTCCGCGGCATCGCTGTATGTTTTTAGTCTGCAGGTGCCCTAAAAAGTCTGCGACGTCCGTCGCAGCGTCGCGTACATTGTTTTTGCAACATATTTTCAATTTCGATTCGTTTTTTCCACTAAACAGGATGATTTTATGACCCCGGAAGAGCCGAAAGAAAAACCCGGAAGGGTCGACGGAAAAACCCGGAAATCCGGGGTACCCCCGGAGCACAATCACCCCTGCAAGCTATAAGAGGTGATCAAGACTGCTAGAAAATATTCTGAACATACTTCCTAACTGCTCATTTGACTCCAACAGAAATAGCGCTAATGTTGGAGGTGCAGATAAGGCAGCAATTACACATCCTCTCAAAATACAGCTTAGAGATAGTCTAAAATTTTGAATTAATTTTAAAGTTTTCTTCTGAAATTCTAGGGGTTTTTTTTCTTTTTTTAAATTTTCTCTTGTCAACTAAGCATTTGTAAAAGTGAAATGACTATTATTTTTAAGCCTTCAAGAAATTTGAATATTTTGTTAAAATGAATAGTTTTATAAAAATAAAGCATCCAAATAATACTCATTAAACTGACATTTTTTGTAACAAGAATTTACCGTATTAATATTTTATTAAAATGACGGAATACTTGACACTGACAATGCAAATTTATTCTGCACGCTTTCAAAAATTTTCTGTGTTTAACCTAACTTGATCGATAAAAAGCAAAGTGAAGTGTTTTAATTTTACCATCCATTCTACATTACAATAAAAATTAAAAATCATTATAAAAAATATAACATAAAACATATACATATCAGCCAACATGTCTCGAAATGTTGTATTTGGTAATGATCTAAAAGTGCAAATTAGAGTAGAAGTTTTATCTTTTATCACTGCAAGAGGGAACGTGACTACCTTTGTAGGTTTTCACACCCCTCGAGTTGTGGTAAAGCAAGAGTCGTCGTAGTAGCTCGACATATGGCCTAGTGACTGTCTCCCCCTATGGGGTTTCGCGAACGAAGTCGTCGGGAGTTCCTCAGCGGTTCATCAAGGTTCCGTCTCTGCGGAAGTTTCCTCCGAGTGTGGGGTTACTGTCGTGGCGACCTATGTCATCGACCTTGGTAAAATGATCTGGGGGTCCACAGTGGGGAGCGGCCCCAGGCCGATCACAGCGTCGGGACGAGACAAAAGCCCCTGGTGCAATATAAGCCCTTTAGAGGCTTGGGCGTGATGGTCGTATTCGTGATGTTGGCGATCCCCGTGGGCGCCTGGCGGCGCAGGCTAGTTTTAACTTTTATACGATGGATAAAATATTTCATGATTCATTACTAATTTTTCTGTAAAACTGTACAATTTTACTGTTTACCCATACACAGTACAGCCAAACCATACAAGTTGGCAGCTATGTATATACCGGGTGTCCCAAAAATGACTGATGGATTTTAAAATTCAATAACTAGCAAACGGCGACAGATATTTAAAAAATTCTTGCAGGAGGGTTATGAATGATGTCGGGAGTTTTTTTACTGTGATTCTTGATTTTAGTTCGAATTTCAAACAATAGATGGCGCTGACAGCGGTTGGCGCTCATTCGAGGCCGAAACTGACGTCACTTAGCATTGATGCGAAGAAAGGAGATTAAGGCTATTGAGTGGGTCTCATTCGCCAGTACAATCTTGCTCTTAGGCCCCAATTCTGAACTCATTCGATATGATTTCAATGGAATGCGTTGTTGCCATGGAAACAACAAATTCTTTGATAGTGGAATACAGCGTTCAGATCAGGGTATGAATTTAACAAGCAATATTCAAGTTGCAGGCGATTTTACATTTATGAGTATTTATGGGAATTTTATCTAACCAATATGAAAATTTAGTTTCGCGAAATGACGGCAATGCAGGTATGTAAGAGCTGTACAGAAATCGAATACGTCACATCTTCATTCGTTATTTTGCTACGCAATCTGCTAGTGAGTACTTTTAAAAGAGTGTACACTATTTATTGAAAATGGTTTATTTCACCTAGTAGTTTTAAAATACGATGAATAAAATATTCTTTAAATCAGGCCATAAGAAATAATTTAATCCGGGAAAATAAAACTTCATAAATGTAAAATCACCTGCAACTCGAATACTGCTTGTTAAATTCATGCCCTGATCTGAACGCGGTATTCCACTATCAAAGAATTTGTTTTTTCCATGGCAACAACGCATTCCATTGAAATCATATCGAATGAGTTCAGAATCAAGCCTAAGAGCAAGATTGTACTGGCGAATGAGACCCACTCCATAGCCTTAATCTCCTTTCTTTGCATCAATGCTAAGTGACGTCAGTTTCGGCCTCGAATGAGCGCCAACCGCTGTCAGCGCCAGCTATTGTTTGAAATTCGAACTAAAATCAAGAATCACAGTAAAAAAAACTCCCGACATCATACATAACCCTCCTGCAAGAATTTTTTAAATATCTGTCACCGTTTGCTAGTTATTGAATTTTAAAATCCATCAGTCATTTTTAGGACACCCGGTATATATATCTGAGATACTGTATTGTTCCATTTATTGTTCATCTTACCGAAGAATATGTATAATATGAAAGCTAACATTCACGTAGTGGATGGAGAAAGGTTGAACATAGTAAATCATGATACAACTTTTGACGACAGATCTCAGGAAAATGTCAACAAATGAATGGTAAATGAATGATAAAATATTTCATAATTCATTACTAATTCGAAAAAAAAAAAAAAAACTTTTAACCAAAAAAAAAAAAAAAAAAAGAGAGAGAGAGAGAGATCAAGAAATTTGTTGTAAAACATGTAGGACAGAGGTTAATCTTAAGATCAAAAGTCTCCTGTCAAAATCAGTACAGTTGGCATCTGTTTCTGCCATTACATTTTTTTTACTAATGAAAATTTTTAGAAAAATTCTTGAGGAAAAAAACCCAAAAGAAAACTTTAAAAAAGTAGAAACAAAATATTTTATAACAGTAATAAAAAGCCAAAAATCCTAGATCTGCAGAAGATTTTTACCCTTGTGGTTAGGACATCTTATTTAACATAAAGCAAATTAAACATACATTCAGAAAAACTTGCATAAAACAATATTTAAAAAGGATACAGCCATCATCTAATTTTAACTGCTCTCTCAAGAATTTATCCCTTGACAAGTTGTAGTTTCCAAAGTAATACTGAAAATAAAAAGAAAAATATTTTTTTAACAAAAAGTATATTTTATTTACATTTTAATTTCTATAAAAATGCAACAGGGTATATTTTAATCCTATATGTTATTTACGTTGTCACCATCCCTTTTTCTAAGCAAATAAAAAACACAGAACAATAAATGAGATACCATGTGAAAGGACTTTGGAGTGGCTTCTGACATAGTACACTCACATTTCATTAAAATGTGCATTTTGATTAAAAATTACAAGTAATAAAAAATTTAATCGGCATTGTTATCATAAATGAAATGAAAAGTTTTCCTCAAATTAGTGTTGCCAGAAAAATAAAATACCTCAACAATGTTTATAATTTTTTTTTAATATATATTAATAGCTGCTACAGGTTTATTTTATATTTTTGATTAAAAAGCAAAATTTATATACAAAATCAATTTTTTTTTCTTTATCCCCTGATTTTTTTTTTTTTTTTTTTTTTTTGGCTATCTTTGGTCATTTTAAACTGTTAACTTTGATGGAATAAATGATATGATATTCTGGCTTGACTAATGTTGTTTTCAGATTTTTTTTTTTTTTTTTTTTAAGTTTAAACCTGCATCTAAAAATATTAGACTGCAATGTGAAATCTTTGCATGGGTCCACTGGTTACTAACTTAAAAGTACAGAAATCAGGAGGAATAGTAACTTGACATTAATATAGAAACAGAAAACCTAATCACTTGGTCAAGAATTTGGAGAATTTCACTTTCTCAATGGTACAGTTTTAATGTAAGCATCCTCTCTCCTATCGGTGACATTTGATTTTTGGCAACAATAGCATATTTATCCAAAGTATTTACTTACTGAGATGCAGTATATTGTGATAGCCCAATATAATGAATAGACCCAAATACACAATAAGCAAAATAAACAGTAAAAACTAATAAGTAATTTTTAGAGTATTCAAATTACTAAAAATATGCATTAAACCATGTGACTATTTTATAAGAAAAAATACCATATTCACAACCACAATTATACGAAACTAAAACAAATACGAACTTTTTTGTCTCTTGTTTTAGGATTTTTTGTTTCGTTTTTCTACTCTGTACAAAGCAAAAGCTTTTTTCTTCCTACACTTAAAACAGTATACAAAATGAAACAAATGATGTGAAATATATTAAAACATACTCTCTGTTCATACACACTTTAGGAAAAAAAACAAGAAGTCTTAAAAATTTCTAAGGAGCCTAAGAATTTTTAAAGACTTGGGTAACATGCACACCCCAATTTTTAATACCTCATTTAGAGAAAGAAAAAAAATAGGAGAAAATATTTCAAACCAACTATTAAAATCTAAGTTGGTACTAAAATTGCATAGTTTTAACAAAGTATTGCTTACTAGTCTCATCTATTTGAATACAAAATCAATGGCCAATTACTTTATGCAGTGCAGTGGTGTGGTCATGGTCATATATATGCAGACCAAATTACATAATTAACAATAATATACGAAATTTTTGAAGGAAAAAAAAACATACAGCCTGCATGAAAAATAGAAACCCACTTCTCGTCTGATGTCACAATTCTCTGCCAGAATCGGTCATTCAATAACTGTTGAACAATTGCCTACAAAGCTCGACTCTTTTGGCGGCTTGTGCTTCGGTGAGCTCATGTGAATCCTGGCGAGGCTTCTTGTGGACAAAGTCAAATTAATGCAACTTGTTGACAACGGTCTGCTGCAAAACACCAAGCTCTGAGTATCCACAGCAGCTACCAAGTCACTTTCATCCAAAACAGATGGCCGGCCAGAATGAGGCATGTCTTTGAAATTAAAATTGCCTTCTTCGAATAGCTTAAACCATCTGCCCACAGTCGATTTTGCCATTGTACCAGCACCTTCACCCTCATTAATCTCATCAATGGCTTTCAGAACCGTTAGACCTTTTATCCAATAATGCCGGATCAGCACACGCAAATCATACTGTTCAATAGGCATTTTGGAGCTTAGATTCCTGAACTCCTATAGATATACCACTAATACTCCAATATACGATACAAATTCTGATAACTATTAGATTAAAAATTTCCCAGAACTTTTTGCTCAACCTAATAAAGATGTTTTAAAGAGTATTGTCTATACAAATGCTACCTATTGAAATTAAAATTTTAGGATACTCCAGATTATTTCCTCACAATTTTCCAAAATCTAATATTTATCCAGGGTAAAAACAAGCAAACATCAGAAAACAGGAAAACTTTGCTCTTCCTCATCTCCCCCCCCCACACACACACACACACCTTATATTTACAAATTCGCCTTTTTTGCTTTTGAGAAGGGGAAAAATCTAGATCAGGGGTTGTCAAACTATGGTACGCGTACCAGTACTCAAAGCTCTAGCTACTAGTATGTGAAATGAAATACAGCATATTTTTATGAAATCCAAAACAGCTTAAGTTTATCACCCAGGAAATTTTCTAACGCTATTTTCTTTTTTTGTTACTAGTTTTTAGCACAACATATCTATGTGGATGTACTTTTTCTCAGGAATTACTGTAATAAAGCTACTACTATGTATGAATCAGTAGGCCAATATGTCATAAGTATTGTGGTTGTTTTTCAACCAAAATACTGTATTTTGATGTATAATGTATTATTAAAATGTAATGATGATAATACTTTTTATTTGAATGTTAATACACTATATTGCCAAAGGTGATTGGTCACTTACGATTTTAGACGTTTTGATAACTATCTAGAAAAATACATGAGGAATTAACCTGAAACTGCAGGTATGTAAACAGTATAGCATAGGTTATATATTTCCGCGAAGATTTTTTCACGAAACCCCATAGAGGACTGTCAACAAATTGAAAAAGAACAAATATCTTTTGGATAACACTGTAAAAACTAATGTAGCAAAGGCGTTCAAACTCGAGATTATTAATAAGTGGCTTATTGTAATATACTATGTTCATTTGTATGAGGATAGCATGTATACTCGTAGAGAAATTAAAGTTTTTATAAAAACAGTCCCAAATTTCGCCTAGTTTTTTGCTTATAATTTGCAGAGTTCTTAACATAAAAAAAAGTTATTTTCAGAAAATATGACAAATAACATTGTACATATAACTCTGCAATCAGAATTAAAAAATACTAAAAATTAGATGAAAAATGAGCAGGTTTACTAAAAAATGTTTCACTGTGCAAGTTCCGTTGTTCCCAAAAAGAAGCAAAAAGATGAGGGGTTGTATCAAATATCTGTTGATTAGTGCCAAGATAGCGTACACAATATTTCACGTACTACTATATTTGGATACAACCCCTCATATTTTTGCTTCCTTATGGGAAAAACTGATTTCGAGCTTATTCTATCGACGATAATTTTCAGAATTTTCAAGCTATGATTTTGAGACTTTCACAAAAGTTGCTCTATATACTTAGCTAATACATTATGCATATTATATTTTGATTGCATTCGCGCATGCACAGCAGGGGTCGATGCAGGTTTTTTTTCTTGGGGCCCATTTTGTGAAAAGTAAAGGTTATTTTTGTGAAATTTATTATATTTTTGTGAAAAACAACATTTTGTAACGAAAATTGAAATCCAGTTAATCAAATTCAAACCAAGCATTTATAAACAAAAACTTTTTAAAATCCTTTTGCTGAAGTTTTCCTCTCTGGCGAACTTGTTTGTTTACAAATTACACATTTTAAAACATCACAAAATAATAAATAGTAAGTTTTTATGGAATAGAATTTTGTGAAGTTTTATCAAATTGATTTTTGTGAAGGGGCCCATTTCATCAAATTGATTTTTGTGAAGGGGCCCATTTCATCAAATTGATTTTTGTGAAGGGGCCCATTTTATTAAATAGATTTTTGTGAAGGGGCCCGAAAAAGGCCCCAAATTTTTCCTGGATCGACCCCTGCACAGTGAAACATTTTTTAGTAAACCTGCTCATTTTTTATCCAATTTTTATTATTTTTTAATTCTGATTGCAGAGTATTATGTACAATGTTGTTTGTCATATTTTCTGAAAATAACTTTTTTTTATATTAAGAACTCTGCAAATTATGAGCAAAAAACTAGGCGAAATTTGGGACTTTTTATAAAAACCTTAATTTCTCTACGAGTTTCCATGCTATCCTAATAAAAATGAACACCACAGTATATTACAATAAGCCACTTATTAATAATCTCGAGTTTGAACGCCTTTGCTACATTAGTTCTTACAGGGTTATCCAAAAGATATTCGTTCTTTTTCAATTTGTTGACAGTCCCCTATGGGGTTTCGGGAAAAAATCTTCGCGGAAATATATAACCTATACTATACTGTTTACACACCTGCAGTTTCAGGTTAATTCCTCATGTATTTTTTCTAGATAGTTATCAAAACGTCTAAAATCGCAAGTGACCAATCACCTTTGGCAATATAGTGTATAAAGCAGTCAATCTAAGCACCAATTTTAGTAATGTAATAATGCATTTTGAAATACAGTAAAACCTGCTAAGATGGAAGCATAAAAGACCTAGGGAATATTCCGTTTTAGCAGTTTTTTTTTTTATATTAGCTTTATATTTGTTACCTGGTAGTATGAACTTCAATGTAGTGGTACGCCTGTCTAAAAGTTTGGTAACCCCTAATCCAGATGATTATTTATTAATTATTACAATAAAGAAAAGTACCAAAAGTAGCCAACTTAAAAAATACTGTAGATATTTGTGTAATTTAAGTTTTACATATGATTTACCGACAAAGATATGTAATATTTACGCTGGGCAGAAATGTTTCAAAAGGCACTGCCAAAATTGTGATTTTTTTTAATCAAACACAGTGCTACTAAGCATTTTTGGGGGGGAAGCCCTGTTTATAATATCACAGTATAATAGTTTTATGTCAATAATGTTATAATTAATATAATACTAATATATTACTAATAGATAAGATTTTGTTAATTGCCGAAACGTCAGTGAAGGCTCACTGTTGAGACCCGAAAAGTTTTTGGTTTCTGTCTGTTTGTCTGTCTATCCCGCGATAACTGCCTCAAAAAGGGTCCGATTAGGTTGATTTTTTGGTGGGTATGTTGGCAAGGTACCCGGAATTAGCTGTATAGTTTTTGGTTAAATTTGGTTCATTCGTTCGAAAAATATAGAACATTTTATTTTAAGTCATAATGCTTTTCAATGGGAAGGACGATATTTTAATTTTAACATTCACCGAAAAGAAAATCACATATTGGGATAATTGTAAATGCTAAATTATAGATGCCAAATTTACAAAATGGAGATCTTAATTTAATCCAATCACTTTGAAAATTTGCCAACATATTTATTAGAATTTCGAAATTGTATAAATTATTCGGAAATTTTGCGCATTAATTTAAAAGATATGAAATACTTTAATTTCTCATTTTTTACAAAAATATCCAATGCATTTCTTTTTTCTCTCTTTTATTAAATAGTTACCAAGCAACTATATTTCAAAGTATATCAACAAAATAAAATTAAAGTTAATCGCATTATTTTGTAGTGAAATTTTATTAACAAAATAGCTAATTTTCGTGTGATTTAAGTTTTTAATATGCTTTTCTAATGAAATAGATAAGGATTTATTTTAACTACTAAAGAAAGTTTCCATGCTATCCTAATAAAAATGAACACAGTATATTACAATAAGCCACTTATTAATAATCTCGAGTTTGAACGCCTTTGCTACATTAGTTCTTACAGGGTTATCCAAAAGATATTTGTTCTTTTTCAATTTGTTGACAGTCCCCTATGGGGTTTCGGGAAAAAATCTTCGCGGAAATATATAACCTATACTATACTGTTTACACACCTGCAGTTTCAGGTTAATTCCTCATGTATTTTTTCTAGATAGTTATCAAAACGTCTAAAATCGCAAGTGACCAATCACCTTTGGCAATATAGTGTATAAAGCAGTCAATCTAAGCACCAATTTTAGTAATGTAATAATGCATTTTGAAATACAGTAAAACCTGCTAAGATGGAAGCATAAAAGACCTAGGGAATATTCCGTTTTAGCAGTTTTTTTTTATATTAGCTTTATATTTGTTACCTGGTAGTATGAACTTCAATGTAGTGGTACGCCTGTCTAAAAGTTTGGTAACCCCTAATCCAGATGATTATTTATTAATTATTACAATAAAGAAAAGTACCAAAAGTAGCCAACTTAAAAAATACTGTAGATATTTGTGTAATTTAAGTTTTACATATGATTTACCGACAAAGATATGTAATATTTACGCTGGGCAGAAATGTTTCAAAAGGCACTGCCAAAATTGTGATTTTTTTTAATCAAACACAGTGCTATTAAGCATTTTTGGGGGGGAAGCCCTGTTTATAATATCACAGTATAATAGTTTTATGTCAATAATGTTATAATTAATATAATACTAATATATTACTAGTAGATAAGATTTTGTTAATTGCCGAAACGTCAGTGAAAGCTCACTGTTGAGACCCGAAAAGTTTTTGGTTTCTGTCTGTTTGGTTTGTCGGTTTTCCAAATGAAAATTATAAAACATTAAATGTGTAAATTGAATATAAGTCTCATAAGAGAAATTTACATTTGTATAAGTATATTTAATACACGAAATTTTATTCAATTTCTGTAACATATGATATTTAGTGGTTGAAAAATAAGTATTCTTTTAAGAATAGGATAAAATCTCCTGTACAAAGAGATGGTTAATTTAATGAAATTACAATAGTAAATGCACTCAGACATATACTCGAATAATGAAATAGCACAATTACTGGAAATTGATAATATGAAATTAAAGAGACAATGGTGGTTCAGGGGGGTCAAAGTCTTCTCCACCCCCCCCCCCCCCCCCCCCCCCCCGTGAAGGAATGTAATCTTATTTTGAAAAAATACATTAATAAGTAGTTTATCCTATCATTTATCAGACATAAAATTGTTTAATGTGATACTTATAAAATTTTCGGAACTTTCAATAAATCTTATATTTTTATAAATGTATAAAAATAACTTTAAAAAAAATCTAATTTTAGGCTATCAAATATTATGCAGGTCACATTGAAAATTAGTGAGATTAATGAGCAATGATTTTTAGAGCTGACGTTGAGGCCTCTGATCTGTAGATTTACTAGTAATATATTAGTATACTAATTTCATTAATATACTAATTATAAATTAATATATATATTTTTTAAATCACAAGATAAAATAAACACATTTCGATCAATACAAATGATAAAACTATACAAACCTCTATTTGACGAATAATTTGCTGTTCGACCGATGAAGGAGCTTCTGCTGGAACTGCTTCTTCAGATTTTGGTATGGCATCAGTACCCATTTTAAAGAACCTGGAAAGAAAAACAAAATTGTTACATTCAGGACAAGCAGTAAGATTGGAACAGATGCTTTACAGTCATGCATCGTTGTTTGGCGATTTTTTGGTTGGCATGATTTTTAAGCCTGCGCCAAACCAATAACTTAATATAATACAATTGCTAAATTGCCATTAAAGGAAAAAATCCCCAAAATTTGGCAACTTTATTCCTTTTTAAAACCGATTTTTAAAAAAAAAAAAAAAAAAAAAAAAAAAAAAAAAAAACTGGGCGTGAGCATATGACATCATAGCCGTAAGATTTTGTAAAATTTTAAAAAGGAATTTTTTCACAAAATTTTAGGGGCAATTATGAATTATAAAGCATACTTTTGGTATGTATTACACACTTGGAGAAAATCTTAGAAACACTAATTAGCAGAGGTAGTGAATTACATCATTCCACTCGCCAGTTGATGTTCTGACAAGGTGAGTGAATTGTTGCATAGTCTTGTTTTTTAAATCCAAACATATTTAGGTACTTCTCTATTATCCCGTCAACAACTTTTCATATAAAAAAAACTATTGTCAAACTAAGATTAAACGCTAAAAATGCAGTCCCATTTACTTGATGTCATTATACGTGTTTGTTATGTCATCAAGTGGTTTTTAATTCGACATTCGTGTGTATGCTTCATTATGTTTTACTGATTTATTAGTTATTTCATTAATTAAAATAACAATTGGTTCCTTAAATTCTTATTTTTTATTTGTTAATTTATTTTGATATCCCAATGGCAACGTTCTTCCGTTTATTTGGCATTACAGTTGGACGATAGTTTGTTATGAAAAGTGGTCGACGGATAATAAAGTACCCATATTTGTTTTGTTTTTCATTTCCAAAATAATTTTCATCCATATTTACTTATTATAAAAATGTTATTTAATTTTATTGACTAATTTAGGAACAGCTTGGTTATTAGCCTGCAACCCACCATCTTGTTTTTTAAATCAAAATATTTGTTTCTCATTTGCAATTTGCAAATATTTTTCATCGATATTTACTTATTATAAATATTGTTATGAATTTTGTATATATCTGTAAATATTCCATTTGTTTAAATTTATTTTATTTTATTATTGTGTAAATTGCAGTATTATTAATTTATTTCCTATTGAGCATCATGTAACTCAATGCTAAAGGCCTCAGGTGGTTTGCAAGGAAAACAACCTTACAGCATCGGTTTTTATAATGAGTTCTATTGGAAAATCGCCAAGGAATGGGTTTATCGCCAAGTTGGCGATGGTTTTGGCGACTTATTTTTGTCGCCAAATTTGGTGATATATCGCCAAATGTCGCCAAGTTGGCGACGGATTTGGCGACTTTTTGTGCAACCACACCCCCCTTATACCTATACATTGGGATCCTTTCTTGCTTGGGTTCTCTATCGAAAGTTAAAGCACTTTCTGGTAATTTCTAGCATCTGAAGGCTCTGGAATAATCTGGAAAGATCTCTGAAACCTATATAAGGACCTCCATCAGTTCAGTTGAGTGAGTTGTCTGTCAACTGCGATTGAATTCATACGAGAGGCTTTGCATTGAGAACTGTGTTTCTCGGATTGATTTTGTCGTTGATACGTCGTATTGAACGCATTGTTTCTGTGTGAAATTTTGCTGTGCTTTTATTGGATTTGAAGATTACTGAATATCTTGTAATTTTCAGAAGATATTGGTGTTCGTATTGCACTGTTTATAGTGAATAAAGCCTTTTGATTGTACTTATATATTGGCATCAGTCCTTTCGAACCCCGAGCTCACAACAATATGTTATTTAATTTAATTGACTGAGTTTAATAAAAAAAAAAAAAAAAAAAAAAAAAAAACAAGATGGCATGCAGGATTAAGCAAGGATAGTCAAATTTTATTTGACTATCTTAAGAAATGATCATACTAATACATTACATCTACTATATATATATAAAACACAAACAGAAATTTCGTTCCGTTCCTTTATAACTGGAGTTCTGCCGAATAGATTTTGATGGAACTTACACTGTTCGAGAAATAATTTTTCAGGGAAGGTTTTAGTATATAACACAACGTTCTATGTATATTAGTTATATAATTATGATAGAAAGTTCTGTTATTTTGGCCGAAAAGGTTACCATTGCTAATTTTTTGGCGATCATTACTGTTGCAGAAAGAAATGAAAAGGTTATACATGTCAAAAAAGAAAAGAAAAACTGTTACTAATTTTATATTTTTAAAAAAAGAAAGAAAGAAAAAAGAAAGAGAAAGAAAAACAAAAGAGTTTTGATGAGAGAATATTATAAAACGAAAATATTGAATTTAAACATGATTGAGAATTTTCGTAATGCTTAAAAAATTATTCAAGGGGCAAGATTTCTATATTGAAACAATATTTGGTGATGTATATTTTGATTTTACTTTTGACCCCAAACAATTAGATTTTAAGCCAAAAGGTGTCTTTTTTTTGTTGCAGAAAGAATTGAAATGGCTATACCTCTGGAAAAATAAAAGAAAAAAGTTTTACTAATTTTATTTAAAAAAAGAAAAACAGTTTTGATGAGAGATTTTAAACCAAAGGGTTTTTTTTTTAAGTGTACGACTGCATTTTTGTAGTATTTCTTTTTTTTTTTGGTACTTTTTGGTTAGCCGGGCGCCAGTGATATATATGTACATGTATATATATACAAATATATCTACACAAATACATGTATATACATATATACGTATATCTACACAAATACATGTATATACATACATATATATATATACTTATATGTATGAATATATACACACACATATATATATGTACATGTATCACAGGCGCCCGGCTAACCGAAAAGTACCTTTTTTTTATTCAAATGCAAACTATATTAATGGCAATATACTTCTATTTACTTCTACATATACGAAATTTCGTTCCAGCTGCTTATAACTGGAGTTCTGCTGAATGGATTTTCGTAGAACTTAAACTGTATGATAATTTTTCAGGGAAGGTTTTATTGTATAACATGTTCTTCTACGTAGATTAGTTATAGAATTACTCTGGGAAGTACTATAATCAGATCAATCTGATTATGAAATATTAGCCTTTTAAAAAGATTTTGCCGAATGGATTTCGATGAAACCTACACTGTTAGATAATTTTCTAGGGAAAGTTTATTATATAACATATGATTCTACGTTGCTTAGTTCTAGAATTATAGGGGGAAATTCGAAAATCGGGTGACCATTTTTTTTACACAAATTCAAAAACTTCTTTTACTTAAGTAAGGTGTCATACATATAAAATACCAATTTCAAACTTGACATGTTTCGGTTTAAATTCTAAAACCATACTCATAAGCAGATACCTCGTCAACAAAAAATCAAACCCAATTTAAATTAATGAATTTAAACTGAAACATGTCAAGTTTGATATTTATTTGTGTTTTATATGTATGACACCTTACTTAAGTAAAAGAAGTTTTTGAATTTGTGTATTTATTTTGAAAAGGTGAAGTTTTTGAGTTTTTAAATTTTTGTAATTTAAAAACAGTTAACGACCATTTTTTTTATCAAATATTAACCTTTTCAATATTTGATTCCTATTATGAAAGATTAGCCTTCTGAAAAAGTTCTACTGGACAGATTTTGATAAGAATTGTATTGTTAGTTAGATACTATTTCAAGAATGGTTTTAATGTACTACATATTGTTCTATGTTGCTTAGTCAAACAGTTATGTGTGACGGTTATATGGTCAGGTAAACACGATTCCAAAAGATTAGCCTTTTTGAAAGTTTTTACTGGGCGTATTTTTTGCGACTTGCATTGTTAAGTAGATAATTTATAAGGATGGTTTTAGTATATTTTATATCGTTCTGTTAGTTTTAGAATTATGTGGAAAAGTTCTACAATCAGATGTACCCGATTATCAAAGGTTAGCCTTTATAAAAAACTTCTACTGAATGGATTTTGTTAGTTAATTTGTTTGCATTGTTAGTTCGACAATTTTTAGTGATGGTTTTAGTATATTGCATATAGTTTTATCATTCTTTAGCAAACCTTAACTATAAATGACCAAATGAAAGAGTTGTTCCTTAACAGCTAAAATTTTGACTGCACATTAGAAAATATAATAGCGCAATCACGTCATTTTTCAGTAATGTGGAAGGATATTCCGGGTAAATATACAGATTTCTTTCAAATACAAGGTCAAATTAAACTATATATTTCATTTGATTTGATTTCAACTATATAGTTCATTTGTAGAAACCGACCAGCGCAGCGGGCGTAGCTTGCTAGTTTATAATACAATCAAATGGTAACTGTTGATGAAAACAATATTGATTCAGCTTAACAAAAAATTAGCATGTTTATGTTCAAATCACTACAAGATCAATAAATGAACAGTCAAAAACCATAAATGAACAGTACATATTTTTTCAAGTTTTGTAGTGATTGCACGAAAAAAAAATAGTGATGATATGATGAGTTTAAAAATTACATTTCCTTTGTTGGTTAGTGGCCAGTGTAATTACATCTGAAAAGAAAAGTGTAGTTCTCATGTAGTTACATTAGAAAAGTGGCCGCTAAAAAATAGAAGGGTACTGGCCAGTGACCACTAACAAATGTTTTTACCTTTATTAAGAAGATACCATTCATAGGGGCACTGAAAAAAAAAATCTCACACAGGACACCTACTACTTTGAAAATGTGCTTAATAAAGGGGAGTACACAGAGGGAGGGATTATCACCCCCCCCCCCCTCCCGTACAAAATCTGCCTTTTTTTCATAATCTAATTTCTAACACAATTTAGAATTTAGTCTATTTCTATAACCCCACATAAAGTCATCCCTGTTTAGCACCTCAGTGGCAGAAACACCGCGACATAGTCGCGGACAAAGAAAATCTCTTGAGGACAATTTTTGCCTGCACTAATGAAATTAATTTTAAAAAACTGTCTGCAACACGCAACTTCTGAATTTCGGCAAAGGATCGCGGTAAAAACATGGAATTTCGTCAAAAGATCGCAGTAAAAACACACGAATTTTGTCAAAAGATTGTAGTAAAAACACGCAATTTTCGTTAAAGGATTGCAGTAAAAACGAATTTCGGCAAAGAATCACGGTAAAAACATGTGCATTTCGGCAAAGGATCGAGGTTAAAACAAGTAATTTCATCAAAAGATCGCGGTAAAAACACGTGAATTTCGTCAAAAGATAGCGGAAAAAACACGTGAATTTCGTCAAGAGATCGCGGTAAAAACATGCGAATTTCACCAAAAGATCACGGTAAGCACACGAATTTCGTCCAAAGATCGTGGTAAAAACACGCGATTTTCATCAAAGGATCACAGTAAAAACATGCGAATTTCGGCAAAAGGTTGAGGTTAAATTAAAAAAAAAAAAAAACATGATTTTCATCAAACGATTTTGGAAAAAAAATAATCATGAGTATCGTTAAAATTTACTGCATAAAAAGACTGCTAAAATATTGAAACTCAGTTCTTTTTACTAATGTTTAAAAATTGTCACAAAAGGAGAAAAAATCCTAAAAATTGCATAAAAAATTCACAAATAGAAGGAGGAATTCTGGATTCCTTTTATTAATGTAGAAAATTCGCTGTAAAAAAAAGAGAAAAAAAAAACATAAAAAATTAAGAAAACTACTCCAAAAGTGGGCTTTGGGGTGCATAACTTTAGACAAAACACTTCAGACTTCCTGCCAAATCTTGCAGCTCTGCACTTAGCGGTCTCTTCAGAAAATATCACACACAGACAAACATCTATGTTTAATAATACATAAATTTTTAAATTTGAAACAATATACAGAACCAACTTTTAAAAAATTGGGTTAACCCGAATCCAACTTGCAGAAATCTAAACTCAGCTTGAACTGAAAACAGTGTCAACCCGATCTGCAGCTGATGCAGGACTTTAAGAAATTTTTTTCCAGAAGGAATTTCTGCAGCTGTATTAGGGGAGGGAAATTTCTCTCCCCCCCCCCCTAAGCTTATCTTTCCCATTTTAGAAATGCCACAAGAAGTGAGATGATGAAACAATATGTAACATCAAAAGTTATAAGCAAAATTATTTAAAATGCATCAAGCTTACCATATTTTAAATAAAATACAAAATTCCTAGTTTAGTGTATTATTCATTCATTAAAATGACACGCAAAATTTGCAGACAGATTATGAAATTTTAAAGCAGACAGCTACAGAACTTCCTGCCACTAGGAATAGCTTTCCTTCCTTATATATATATACAGGGATGAGATTGACAAAAAAGCAAAAAAGCTGAAAACTGCGCGAACGACGTTTAAGCAATAAGTTATGAATTTCAAGCGCAACAAATATTATAATTGCTATTAAAAAATATATGTAATATATATATATATATTACATCAATTTAGCTTTGAGTAAATTAAAAAGAAATTATTTACTTACTCTAATAAAAAGTCTATTTTATCAAGATACAGCACATTAATAAAACCCTTCAATAGCATAAACATTTTTTTTTTATTGAAAATTTGAAAAATTGTAAAACATTTTTCTTGAAAGAGCAAATCAAGTACATGCTAATAATTGTAACTACCTTAAATAAATGATAGAACAGAGTTCCCACACTTTTTAAAAATAAAAATAAGCTTTTAAGGAATTAAAAAGATTTTTTAAGGACATTATCAGTGGCACCAACTAGTCAGTGCCATGGTTATTCCAGATTCCAGGTCATTTTTAACAGTCAGCTGGAATCTAGTTGTTGGATTTTTTTTAATTATTTTAAAAATTTAATTTGTTTCTGCATTCCATAGCGAATTTTCTAGATTACTAAAAAAAATTTGGTTTCAATCTTTTAACCCAATGCAGTAAATTCTGACGAAATTTGCGTTTTTACAGCGATCTTTGCATTTTTATCGCAATCTTTTGGCTAAATTCACATTTTTACATCGATTTTTTGGCTAAATTCGCGTCTTTACATTGATCTTTTGGCTAAATTTGAGTTTTTTTCAGCGAGTTTTTGGCTAAATTTGAGCTTTTACGGCGATCTTTTGGCTAAATTCGCATTTTTACGGCAGTCTTTTGGCTAAATTCCCGCTTTTACATGGATCTTTTGGCTAAATTCGTGCTTTTATGGTGATCTTTTGGTTAAATTCGCGTTTTTACGGCGATCTTTTAGCTAAATTTGCATTTTTTACGGCGATCTTTTGGCTAAATTCGCGTTTTTTACAGCGATCTTTTGGCTAAATTCACGTTTTTACGATGATCTTTTGGCTAAATTCGTGTCTTTTTCAGCGACTTTTTGGCTAAATTCACATTTTTTTCAGCGATCATTTGTCGAAAATTGCGTTTTTCCAGCGAACGTTTGACTAAATTCACGTTTCTTTAGCAATCTTTTGGCGATTTTCACACGATTCTTTGAAGAAATTCGTGTTTTTTCAGCGTTCCATTGACGAAATTTTTGGGGGTTTTTTTCGCGATCTTTAGGCAAATTTCACGGGGTTTTTTTTTCGGAAAATCTGAAAATGACGAAAAAGCAAAAAATGGAAAATAACAAAAAAGCAGAAAACCGCGGGTGAATCTCATGCCTGTATATATATATATAGGGTAGATGTGCCAGTAATGGACCGCCTTCCAGTAATGGGCCACCTTCAATATTTTTGGTTTGTAAAAAAATAACCCATAAAAATTCAGCTTTTTTTTATTTCATTAATATTAATATGCTTTGTTTAAATTCTAGTTTTAAATACAACCATAATATCAATTATCTATTACTTTTTGTGGGGTGTCCATTACTGGAATTTAGGGTGTTTTAATTTACTTCTATTATTTACAATTAAATTTAGATTCACATTGGGAAATGTGACTATGAGCATGGTTAAATATTGTTGGTAGATTAATATAATATTAAGAAATGTGGAATATAACAATTATAACTATTAATTAAAAAATATTTTTGTAAGAAATTCCTTAAGGGTGTCCATTACTGGCACATCTACCCTATATATATATATATATATATCTAGGGAACTCCTGTATCAATAGGATTAAATTCTACAATCACTTTCTCAATCCTAGAATTTCTCTAAAAAAATTCAAAATTATGTTTAAAATTCTATTTATTTAACCAAATGCAAATTGGGCTGATGCAATCATGATTTTAAAAAATGATCCATAATTATATGATTTACTATACATTAACGCACAAGCATGGAATTTTACATTTAACAAGATTTAATTATATCAATAAATTGATTGAATTAAGAAGCATTTAATAAATAAAATCATGTTTTTAACATTAATAGCACTAAATTATATACGTAGATACACTCGATACATAACTTCAGACTTGACAACACCTATAGGAACTTTTTTTTAAAAAAAATTTAAACAAAAATATTACGAAGGGATTGCGAAAATAATTTAATAGGTTATTTTCAAGTAATATTATCCACGTGCACAAGTTGAATATTAAAAAGTATACAGTATGATTACAAATCAAATTATTTTAAGAAATACTTACAAATGTGATAAGTTGGTATTCAGTTCAAATAACCAAAAGAAATA